>VZTG01009275.1:1067795-1201639 GCA_013397845.1 Melanocharis versteri | reverse complement strand
TCGCGGCGTTGGCGGGGCGGCATCGGCGGCGCAAGGTGAGGCTGAGGGGTCGCTACAGGCTCCCGAGTGGCCTGGAGTCGGTGGGGCTGTGTTTGGGTGCCCCGGAGGTCAGCGGGCGGGCGGCTCGTGGGATGGGTGCCCCGTGAGGGGTGGGAGCGGCAGGGACGGGTTCGGTGCCAGCACGGGCACAGCCCGTCACGAGTGGGTCTGGGTACGCCCTGTGAGGTACAAGGACTGGATGCTTTGAGGTGGGACACCTGAGAGGTCAAAAGAGCAACCTGTGTGCACTTGTTTCTGGCTTCTTGGTTGGGTGTTTTTGCAGAAAGAATTTTTTAAAAATTTTAATTCCAACTTAATATCCTAGTCGCTGGGCCTATCACCTTTCATTCAGGGACATGGTGGGATTCTTGGGGTTGTCCTGTGACAGGGCCAGGAGTTGGACTTTGGTGGTCCTCGTGGGTCGTTTCCAGCTCAGAATATTTTATGATTCTGTTCCAAAAGCCCTCACAATTTGTGCTGTTAACTGCCTTCAACAATCCTCAACCCTGTCAGTTTATAACTGAAATCCCCTTGAAGTTGGGAGACGAGCACACACCTGCTGATATCTCCTTGTGCGGCTTTACGTGTAACTGTGTATATCATGGGATATTATTCCAGGGAAAGAAGGGAGAGGCAAAGTCACACAGCCCTGTGCTACAGCAAGGGAACTCCCATGTAACTCCGTGGGCTCTCTTGCACAGGCAGGCTCTTGAGGCAGCCTGGCGGGGCAGTGCCTAATCAGAATGTTCTTGCAGGTCATCAGGTGCAAGTGATAAGCCTGACGAGGTGAGACAGGCACTGTGGGGAGGAGGAGCACCTGATTCAGCAAAGGTCACAGCAGGTGAGCAGTAATTAGGACACTAATTGCCAGCGAGAGTACATCATGTGTTTATTAGGAGAGGTGATTTCGCACATTTCTAGATCTTGTTATCTCTCCAAATGTGTTTACTAAGATCAGTGTTAATATTATTAAGTCAGTCCATAATGATTCCCAGAATTACTCAATATCAGTGTACTTCAGGAAGATTATTGGCTTTTCTAAACTTGCACTGATTGCCCACTAAAGTCACTTAGCTATGCACAGAAGTGGTGGCTTAAAGTGCCCTTGTTTCTTATCAGGATAGTGGCCAAAAGAACTGTGAGATGAAGTGGCTTCTTAATTAGTTGGAAATAGCGCTTAAATTTGGAATTAGGAGAATTTAGGAGGGTCACGATAAGGACAGAGTTTACCTACCAAAATAGTGCAGTTATGAAACATCTTCAAACAGAGTAGGAATTTTATACATTTTTATGGAACAGGAGAGGAGTGATTTTATTTGGTTTTGGATTGGGAAATGAGCCTCTGTATTTCAATATGGGATCCTCAAATGGGTCTGAGGAAGAATATGGACTCCTTTTGATTTTTTTTCTTCTTTTTATTTATAGTTTATGTTTCAGCAGCTAGAATGTATTCCTTGCGTTTTACCTTGTGCTTCTTTTTGAAACGGTGAGGTTTTTGGGGCTCTGTTCGTTCCACCACCCTCCAGGCTCTGTCTCTCTGGAGCATTAGGGATTTGTCCTGGCTGAGACCTGGGTGATGGAGAGCTTGTGCTGGTCCTTGCTGTTGTTTCCTCCTAATATCCAATCTAACCCTGGTCTTTGTCAGGGTGAAGCCTTTCCCTCATGTTCTTACCACTCCAGGGCCTTGTCCGAAGTCCTTCTCCCGTCTTGGAGCCCCTTTAGGCACTGGAAGGTGCTCTAAGGTTGGCCTGGAACCTTCTCTGCTCTGGGCTAGTCACCCGAGTGAGTGGGCAGGAGAGTTAATTTGGCTCGGTGGGTCTGTGGGGATTGGAGCTGCTGGGAAGTGAAGGTAAGTAGAGGATGTTCTGGCTGCTGTGAGGGCTGGAGCTGTGCTGGCTCTGCCTCTGAGAACACAAATCTCTTACAGCCATGGGGGGATGAGGGGGCTCAGCCTCGGGTGTTGGGCTGCTAGGACAAAGAAATGGGTTCTGTCAGGAGGGAAGGGAAACAGTTTGGGAAAAGGTAAGGCAGTACTGCTGTGAATGAATGCTGAGTAGAAGATGAAGTGTAATAGATCTACTATTCCAAAATCGGGTTTAATTTATGTGGGATTTACAGTAAAGCACATCAAAAGGCAGAAGTGGTGTCTGAACCTTCTCTTAAGACACCTGAGCTTGGAGCTCTGCCTTGTGAACTGTCTGTGTCTCTGTGTCCATGGGTTGTTGAGAATCATCTACAAATGGAGGCACCTTTATGCACAGGGTGTAGAAGGCTGAATCTTTTATCAGCCAGGTTAGAGTAATGTCTAGAAGTTTAATTTCTCCTCTTATCAACTTTATAATGAAATTCATACTGAGTTGGACAAGTCATATATTGAAACCGTGCTGAGGTTTTCTTATTTAGATAAGGTGAGATATTTGGACATGGGATTTAGATTTCAATCTGACTAGTGGCAGCTTAAGTAAAGTATTGGACTTGCACTGAAAAAAATTGTTCTGTTGGTTCTAACAGAAACTAGAGTGTTTTTTTAACTCTTGTGTAAAGCTAAGGGCTTCACACATCTTTTTTTGTGCCAGAACACAGTTTTTATTTCCTGTGCTTGGTTAATAAATAGTTTTTATCTGAATAAAAAATACTTACTTAACTAAGATTTAATAATCTGGTTTAGAAACAGTCTCAAAGGGTCTGACTGAAGATAGGGTGAAGGGTCTGGAACTGAAGTCCTCGGAGGAGTGGCTGAGGGTACCAGGGTGTTTAGGCTGGAAGTCTTATCACTCTCTACAGCTGCCTGAAAGGTTGTAGCCAGGTGTGGGTCGGCCTTTTCTCCCAGGGAACAAGTAACAGGAGAAGAGGAAATGGCCTCAAGTTGTGCCAGGGAAGGTTCAGGTTGGATATTAGGAAAAATTTCTTCCCTGAAAGGATGGTTAAGCACTGGAACAGGTTGCCCAGGGAAAAGGTGGAATCACCACCCCTGGAAGTGTCCAAAAACCAAGTGGACATGGCACTTCACAATATGGTTTAGAGGGCAGAGTAGTATTTGGTTGAAGGTTGGACTTGATGATCTTGCAGGTTTTTTCCAACCTGAATGATTCTATGATTCTATTTTATGACTGATACAGACTTCTTCAGGCATCAGGTGAACATTGTAGCTGAGCCACACTTTGATATTTTAGATGCACTGAAGTACTGTGTTATAGTTTCTCTTCTCAGTATTTGCATGTGGTGTGTGCAAAGGGTGCCTTGGCAGTCCATGTACATCCTGGGGCCAGCTTAAGAGTCAGACTTGCTGCTAAATGTCTTTTGAGACAGGTTTCAGAAGTTTTTTTGTTGGTTTGTCAAGACATGAAACGAGTTATTTTGCCTCCTGTACACAGACCTGGTTTATTAGTGGTAATGGAAGAAAATTTGAGATTAGGGGCATGTAGAAGTCACCATAGCTCTGAATTCCCAAATCCTGTGTTCTTACATGTCTTAACTACTATTCTTTCACATCTGTTCTATTAAAATGATCGGTATTTACATATTATAGCAATAATAGAGTAGCAATCTTTTAGGCAGTGAGATAGTGGTGGTTTAACCCCAGCTGATAACCAAGTGGCACACAGCCACTCCCCAGCTGTCCTAGGGGACAGCTAATCCCATTCCCTTTGTCTCTGAAAGTATCACCTCAAAACTCTGCCTGGGGCTCTTGCAAGTGCCATGCCCATCTGCCTGTCTACACCAGGAGGGGGCTGTAGCTGCTGCTTGCTCCAAGAAGTTGATATTAAATAACACTGCCAGCTAAAAGAGTAACATGGAAGCTGTTCCCTCACCACACACAAAGTCCTTTTGGCTGCCCCCCATTTTTCTCATTCACACAAAAGGTGGGAAGTAAGAGCTGTTCCTTGTCCCTTGTGAAGGTTTGGAGCAGCCTGAGGATAGCCCTGCCTTGAGGACAGCAATGACCATACAGCTGTACTGTTTTAATATCAGGTATTAATCTTTAATTCCACATCACAGCAGTCGAGTGAATGGGTAAGGGAGAGGAGCCCAAAACAAACGGCAGATATTTACATCTAAAATTCACACCACTTATTTGTTGGTTCTGGAAACATGCTATCACAATATATACAATGAAGTACCTTTAGGACACTTGTACAAATTAATTTTTTCCTTTTGAATTTGATTTCCATTATAGATAAGATAGCTGTTTTCATTTTATTTTAAACATGAATACACAAAAGAGAAGTGGTTAGAGGTTTTTGCCTTTTTTTTTTTTTTAAATAAGCACAGAATGCCAGAGGTTAAAAACACATTTACAGGGCAGAATACCAGTCAGACATCACAATCTATACATTTTTTGCTCAATTTCCTGTACAAATACACAGCATTCAAATGGGGGTATTTACAAAGAAGCATGATCAGAGGAAAATTTTAAATATCACATAATTTGTTTCCCAAAGGCTCTTGCTCTCTCCAGCCTCCCCAGTTTTGGCTGATACTCCCACAGAAGGGGGATATGCAATATCCCTTACCTAAAAAAGGGTAAGTAAGCTAAAAACCAAACAGAGGAAAAGACGAAAAAGGATCTGAGTCTTGCATACAGCAATAAAACCAACTCAGCTATTGGGAAAAAAAAAGTAGGATTCAGAGAAATTGTTTTAATTGCTTTTCTTCTACCACTGTAGCTCCTTCTCAATTTTGTTTCAGATGGGGCCAGCAGGTACACTGACGATGGAGAGATTTATAGCAGAATTCCACCAATTTTTCTCAGGAATGCACATGCTATTTTGTTATGCAAAGAAAACCCAATGAAGGCAAGTACACTGAAGTTTGAATTAGTTAGGTATAGAATGTCAAGGTCCTGTTCAAAACATCCTGTTGCTGTGGTTTATACAAGGAATCTTCAAATCCTGTTGGGCAAGTGCAACAACTGCTGTTGCTTCCACCTACTCCAGGACTGAGCTTGACGTTGGAGTTGTACTTTGCTAAAAGACACCTCATCCTACAGAGAAATAGTAGTTCCAGGCAATATTAGTTCCAAGATTCACAAAATCTTAATAATAGTCTTTCTATCTTCTGCCCCCTTTAAGGCAAACACTGGAAAGGGAGACAGACTACTTGGTGGATATCAGAACAATAACAGAAATTTAACTCCAGAGAGGCTTAAATTTGGTAAATTCAGTAATTTATTCCACCCTTCTTTATGTGGACCTGCCATAAATTAGGTATTTTTATACATCACCTGATTGATCTTCGAACCCTTGCGAATACTTAGGAATGCCAGACTCCCCAAATGGACTCACCGCTGTTGTACCAGGTCTCTAATCAGAGCAGGATGATGCACTTTCAGAGACTGATTAGAGCTCTGGTGGGCAGGTTTTCCAGCTGCCTGGGACTCAGTCCCATGGTAATTGCATTCTTGGTTCTGCAAAGTCTTTATTTGCAAGACCTGCTGGTTTTTCACATTAAGGAAGCTCGGTAAGTCACCACATTTACTACTTTTAGTCTTGCTGCCAGGAAAAAAAAGGAAACCAGGGGCAAGGGAGATGGAATTAAAACTTAGATCTTTTAAGAACTTCACTGGAAGGTCTCAGTGGGATTGGAGGATAGCATATGTGAAAACATTTCATCTTTTTCTAAGGAATTACCTTGACTTACCTTTACTGAAAACATCAGTTGTTTTCATACATTTGTTCTATACCAGAGATCCAGCTTGGTTGGTTAACATTTAAGACTGTCCTAGCATTGGAAAACTCTCCTTCCTGCTAAAGATGAAACATCCACTATAGGCCAGATTTTATTATAGTTGTTTAAATTGTGAAGGATATAATGATTACAAGCAGCCTGTGTTAGTAACAAAATAGAGGAAGCAAGAGAGACTTTGTTCCAGCCAAATAGGCCATTTAAGAAACAAATCCATAACTTAGTAGTTTTGCATGGGCTAGAGCTCGAGAAAGAAAACAAACAAATCCTCTTGAAGTCCCCTTCATACAACTGCTGAGTCCAGACTTCATACAGCCAGACCATCTTTAGCCAGTTCAGAAACCATGTACTCTGCCCAGTCACTGTATTTAGAGGTAGTGCTAAAGGTGACCTGTAAAAGAGTTGTAATAATCCTTTTTTGCTTCTTTATGCTGTTTTTAGCAGGAGAAACTGAGCAGTTAGGCAAGAATTCAAGATGTAGGTTGAGTGCTGTTCCTGTTTCTGGCACTAATTTATATGGTGGAGGTCTTATTTGAATGTGCTTCAGATTTTTCAGTGGTAGGAAAGAGGGAAGGCTGTTTCCATCCTATGGAGTGTGCTTTGCAGTCTGCAGGTGAAAGGGTTATAAGGAAGGCTAAAATGTGTGTGGGTGTGGCAAGGGAAAGGAAGGTGCCTTGTTCATCTAAAACCACTAAATATTTGATACTATTTTGATTGAAAGTTTCTTGAAAAGTGTGAAAACAGGAATAAAAGGTTTCTGAGAGCCAAGATCTTTTCTTTGTAAAGAACAATATTACCCACAGGTTTTTTTTTCCGCGACTGTGCAAGTACTGATTAAAAGGCATGTTTTGTGTTCACAGACGTGTACTGTCTTCAGCTCTGCACTGTTCTGGTTTGTGTGGTGTGGCTTGGTGTCCCCCCCAATGTTCTTCAGCTCTTTCTGGAGCTTATCAATAAAAAACATGGGATGGGGAAAGGCTGTATTGCTGCCTGAGGAGCAAAGGAAAAAGAAATGAACCTTCCAGAAGAGAGAAGCAGCAGGTCTTACTACACATTTTAAAGAAGCAAAAGAGGAAACAAACACTTGTTCTTTACAGGTTGCCTTTAAGGTCCCTGACTCTGGGGTGTACACTGGATACTGGGCATTGCTCGAGTCCTGGTGTTTTCTGTCTGCTCTGAGATGGGAGATTCTTTCTGCACACCAGCTGCAGTGAGTTGTTGGGAGGGACTGAGGATATTGAGTTAACGGGGAATGGATCTCAGCTCCTGGGTGATGGAAGTTGGTGAGAATTATGATGTTCAGCCCTGAGGCAAGGATTGTTGGATATGATGCATTTAAGCCACCTTTTCTTTACTGGCTGGGTCATCAACCAGCTTGTGGCATGAGAAACTCAATTTGGTTGGTTATGTTTTAATCTGGAATAGAAATGCTGGTGTCAACAGCCTGCCCAAAGCTGGGCATGGGAAAGGCCTACAATGAGGTTGTAGCTCCAGTAGCCACCAACCTCCTCTCATTCTGTAGCACAGATGAATAACACGATTCCCATGAGAAAGCAGGTTGGCTTAGCCAGTGAAAGCAAAATTTAAGAAATGAAACAGTACATAAAAAACAAAGGAGGCAGAGTTGGTTGGAAATGATATCTTGGAGATCAGTGCATCAGCACTGGTTAGATTGCCTCAGCACCTATGAACCAATGCAGGGAGATCACTGCACAGATATGTACAATCCTGCTCTCAAAAGAGCCAATTTCTTCTTAGAATTGCCATCTTTCCACTGCCTGCAGCTCATGCACCTTCCAGCCTGACAGTTCATAGAATCCCTGATTTCAGCAATGAGCTTTCAATTCTGTACAGCAAAGAAATATGTCCCTAGTGCAACTGCTTCTACTCATGTGCGTCTCAGAACTGGGAGGAAAGCAGGTTCAAAATCAACTTGCCACATTCCCCCCTTTTTCCCCTCCACTTAAAATTGTATTTTTCAGCTTCTGCAAGTCTCTATGGCTCGTATGCCGTATGATGTGGTTAAGAAACTGCAGAAGGAATAAACTGTCCACTGCACAGAAAGTTAAAAAACATAACGGAAAGGTGTAAAAAGAAATTAAAAAGGAAAGCAGCAACCTGCCATGCTGGCCCAATAGCTTTTGTGGGCTTCAGACATAACCTTGCGGCAGTAGAAAATTGGTTTGCTGTTCTCCGAGTCCCGCTCTCTCTCTGTCAGATCCAGACCTGGAATGCCAATGCCAGCTGCGTACCAGGAGCTGTCCCTACTGCTCACTGATGCCGTGCTCCCATGCCACCCTGGCCTGCTCTTCCTTTCCACCACCCACTGGCTGGGACGCTTTACGATGCAACGGGCGGTGTTTGTCATCATCTTCGATTATCATCCCCTCCTCGTTCTCCATGTTTGGCAGCCGGGAGTGGTAAGGTTTGGGGGGTAAAGCAGGAGGGTCCATGGTGTCCTGAGGAATGACTCCAGATGGAGCAGAGTGGCTTCGGCATGGCTGGGATTTGAGCGACTCCAGGACATCAGGCTCAGAGAGACTGTACCTGACAGGGAGGTAGGGTGTCTCCAGATCTTCATCAGTGTTCCAGGCCTGGCTGGGCACAGAATCCATGGTGTCTGTGCGAGGAGGTGGTTCAGAAGAATGTCCAAAATTGCTCTCGCTCAAGGAAGAGACACCACTGCTGGCACTGCCGGATAAAGTGGAGTTACTGCCATCTAGACCAGACTGTGGACTGGTGGGCGATGCAGGGATAGGATGAAGAGGGGACTGTTTGGAGAGAAACAAAGCCAGGTTAAAATTGACGAAGGAGGCAATGCTGCATCTTGTGTGTTGATCCCCATTTCAGCTTTTGACAGTGTTGTTAACAATGGTGCAGTTCCATTTGTGTTCAAAATGTCAAGGATTATTGGTTTACACATATGGAAGTGCACTTGTGAGCAGACAAGTGCACTCAACAACACCAGAGCTGTTAGAGAAACACTAGCTGGGGTGATGATCAGGCTGCTGAAATCACAGCATATGGTGCAAAAAAGGAAAAGGGAAGGACCTACAACCCGTAAATTATTTCTATAGCGTTCAGCTGTGGAATAGGTTAAGAGCTTTCAGTGGGTTTTCTCATGTGCAAGTTACTAGCATGTTAAAAATAGTGTTTTTGTATTCAGAAGCTGCTTGGTGTGAGCAGAGAAGGGGGGATTCCTTTCAGAAGCCCATTGTTGTCCTACATCCCTCTCTGCTCTCCTGCCATTACCTTGCGCAACGTTCGTGCGGGCAGTGCCGGAGGAGCATCACTGAGCTGGTGGTGGAAGGCATCAAAGTGCAGTGAGTAGTGTCCTGGAATGAAACAAGGGTCAGAAATGCAGACTTGTGCTGCTTCATTGCAGCCACTGAGCTGGGTTTAGATCTGTCATGCCAGGTAACAGCTCCAAATGCTGCTAGCTCCAGCCTAGGGCTGCTTGTCTGATGGATACTGCGGAGTGCATCTGTCACACACAGGCTGCTAAGGAGAAATTAAGTGCAGAGAGAGATTTTTTCACTGTACCATTATCAAGGATCTCATGGCAAGGCAACAGGCTCTTAAACAATGAACATTTGAAGTTTCATTTAATAGCTTTGTAAGATTAAATTACTGCTGAAGTTGGTCATTGGTAAGAAGCCAGGCCAAGCTTCAGCACTCTCACACTTAATTCTAGTCCCAAAGCACACACAAGTCCACATTGCTTAAGGACTGCAAGAATTTGAAGATTTGGGAAAAAACAAACAAACTGAAAACCTAGCAGACCAGGAAAGACTATGGGGTTTTTGTTTCTGGTTGTTTTTACCGGGGTGGCAGGGGAAAGTCCATAGTCAGCTTTGAGGTGGTCTGGATTTGTGTGTGTGTGACTGCAGGCACTTGCAGCAGGCCTGCTGGGCACGTCCTTACCATGGGGCAGGCTTCGGGGAGGCACTGGTGGGGCCAGGATGCTCCCAGCGTGGGCAGACAGGAATGGCAGCGCCTCTCGGCTCCCGCTGTCCAGGCTCCAGCTACTGGGTGCTGCTGGCACAGCTGAAGGATTGAAACAGATGTAACTCGGGTAACAGGACAGGGAGTCTGTGGGGCTAGCACTGGCTTTCCAGTGTGCTCTTCAGCAGTGGAGAGACAGATTGCAGGAACTCAGTGAATGGCAGGATTGAAAGCACAGAAAGGCTACAGTGTGTTAAGTTTAGAGATGCTTTGTTAGGGAAGTGAGAGTTAGGTGATCGCAGGGTTAGTCTGCCCAGCTCCCCTCCATCCATGGGCTCATTTCTAGCAAATCTGAAGAGCAATAGCACTCTGGCAGGTTTTTTTGCAAATCAATGTGGAGGTAAAAATGAAATCCCACCAATGGAACAGTGGCTGGATCTCAGGTGTGAGCTGACCTGCTTGGTGGGGAGTGGTGACAAGGGAACATGGCAAAAGCCTCTGGAAACACAGGACAGCCTGTGGCTGCACTACAGGCTCAGTGAGGCCTGAATAAAGGACATGAAGGAAATTACACCTCAATCTCTTGCAAAAGAAATTACTTCAGAGCTCCAAATTACTAAGCTACAGAGTTGATCAAGAACTTTGATCACAAAATATTTAAAGACAGCATTTTGGCCTTCTTGTGTTACAAAGTCTCCTGAAGAGATCAAGTCTTTGTGAATCAGGAAGAGTCGAGAGAGCAATGCTTGGTGCATTCAACAGAGTGAATGTTATCTTCATAGACCTGGTTTTTCATAGAAATAAAAGCTGCTTCTTGACATGAACATGAACCTTTTTCAAGATCTTGAGAATTCTGTCAACCTTGAACGTTATTAAAATGCACCTTCCTTCCTTCCAAACAAGACTTGATTTATTCTGAGAAGAGACATGCAGTAATAGTATGTTTATTTAAAAACAAATAAGCAACTGCAATTTCTTCAGATTAGCAAAGAAAAAAAAAAAGTAATTAATTGAACCTGTCAAAGAAAACTGAGATAAAAATAGCTTTTTCCATCTTCAGTTTGTAAAATGGAAGCCTGGAGAAATAAACATGGAGTTTGACATCTAAAGAGGATTTCTCCTTAATTAAAATGCCTGCAGCCATTTTTGGTGCATTTCTTTCTAAAATGACTTTGAAAGGTTTCTCTTTTTTTTGTGTGTCTCCCTAGTTCATGAGTTAGCATGAACACAGGCTCCCCAAGGCCTAAAATTCCCTAAAGTAAAAAATATCATAAAGTGACAGCTTCATAAGACAGAACAAACCCCATAAAAATATAAAAGTAATTTTTTTAAGAGAGACTCTCAGCCTGAGAATCTGAGAAAGGCATGTGAAGAAGACACTAAGAATCTTGACAGAGAACAGGTTCAAACCTCTCTGTCCAAGTAATGTGGCTCCAGATGGATTTTCCTTGCACACATGCCAGAGTGCTCTAATTGGCACTACTGCAGTTGGTGTCAAAGGGCTAAAACAGAGGGACAAGCAGTGCCAGCCTTGCTAATCTCTCCTGCCATATCCCAGCATCAAGTGGAAAGGACAGAAAACCTGATTTGCTTGGCCTGTAAAACTATTGTTGTGCTTGTTGTTTTGGGATTTTTTTTTTCAACATTGAGATGCAGAATGAGAATGTGAAGAAGAACACATGGTACCCCAGTGAAAAATCCATTTATGCTTTCTCAGTGTTCCCTGATTCACAGCCTTTTGAGTATTTAGGAGTGCTGGAAGAAGGTGAGCTGATTTTGAAGAGTGGCCTGTTAAAACCAGTGCTTTAGCCAAAATGCTTCAGGGAAGAACCTAAGCAGGGAGCTCCCAGTGCTCTGACTTAGCCCATGTCTCTGTGACTGTTCAGTGGCTCGGTGGCCAAGTTTAATTAGCAGGGAAGCTGCATTTGAACCATTCTGCTCCAGGCCACTGATGTCACCACTGTCACTGGGAATTACCTAGCAGAACTTCTGACACGGCCAGGAGGGGGTGGGGCAAGTCAGGGCCCTGGCTGCTAACAAAATCCAGGGCAGATGGCATCCTGACTACAGAGAATGGTGAGGGTTCGGGGCCTGCCAAGAGCACCTGTGACTTCATTTTGCCACCAGCCAGGCACAAGAGCTGGGATTCCTGCCTCACCATCCACACTGAACATCACCTGTGTCTTCTTTGGGAATGTGTTGTTTTGGGATGGCACTGAATACCCCACTTCTGCGTATCACCCACAAATACAAATTCAAGTATTTTTTCGTAGACAGACAATAAATATTTATCTACCTTCCTTTTCCAGATCTTCCTCTTGTCCAGTACAAAGATCTCACCATCTCTGTCATATGTTTGGTTCAAACTAACACGGCTAAGTTGGAGCTCTTAATCCCTCATCCCCCAGTCTTAACTCTCTTGTCATCACTCATTATTGTCATCAAATCATCATTCTGCCATTTATTCAGAACTGGATGTTGGCATTTGGTTTCAATCTGGACTGCTCATGTTGAAGTAGGGGATTCTAATTTATTAGAAATTCTAAAATAAGTTTGGATTTTTTTTTTTTTTTTAGAGAAGGTACAGTTTAGTTTTGGCACAGTTACTGAAACAAAAAGACAAATAAAAATCTGAGTGTATGATGTAGGTCAGACTAGAGACTTGCAGTGGTGTTTCCCGGCCTTAAAAATCTTTCAAGATACCATTTTTTCCCAGCCATACATGACTGTTGGTTGCTTAGGCAGCCTCCTTGTCTCAGATTTTGATTCAGGAATTTTGCCCTCTTCTGCTTTTTCAGAATGCTGCCTCTCAGATAATTTTTGAGCCCATTGCTTTGTCCATGGCACCTCTTTCACAAGCTGCTCCTTTTCTCTTACACCAAACAAATTCTTTCTCCTCTTTCAGTTTTTTTTTTCCCTGCAGGGCCTCTGCCTGATTTTTTCAAAGCAATGAGTTAAAAAAGCATATATTCCTAATGATACATTAATATAAAACTACCTCAGAGAGGGATTACAAGGAATGTTTGTATTTTGAGCAATAAATGTGTATTAAAAACCAGTATATCTCATTAATAAAAATATGGTCCAAATCTTGGGCTCTTCTTAGATAACTTCTCATTTGCTGCTTTGTAAGTTTGCTCGACAAAGGCTGCAGGAATTGTTTCAATAACAAAATGCTAAACTCAGACAACTTTCTTAAATAGAGAGGTTTGTGCCACTCCACCCTTCTGTGAAGGCTCTGAAATGATGATAGGTTGGCAGGAGGCCCAGTTAATTAAACTGTTAATTAGAAAAGTGTGAGAGAAATGCACTCTGCCAGGAAATGCAGAAGCCCATTCGTTACTTGCTGTAGCATGACCAGAGGAATAATATTTTAGCAAGCATGCGTGCTAAACAGGAAAAGGAGTACCTTTCTCAGCCACAGACAGGTTGGGATCACTGCAAGGTTTGCATGGTCCAATCATTTGCTGGATCAAGGCGCGCTGGAAATTTGGAGGCTAAGGGAGAAGAAGTCAGCAAAGAAGAGTTAAAAAAAAAAGTTACAGGCCAGCTGGGGCAACATGGGGACTTTCTGTTCCTTTTGTTTAAGCAAAGACGTCTTTTAACTAAAGATTCCCTGGGAACCTTAGGCTGTGCCTACATTGGCAGGTACTGCAGTGCAGTGTGAGTGGATCTCTAGGGTGTAACCGTGCTGAGGGCCCACAATTCCTGCTCTCTGGAGGAGTTATTTCAGACCAGCTCTAGCCTGGCCCTGTGCCCTTTATCAGCTGGGATACATCTTTTGTTTGAGTGTTGACTTTGCATGCTTTGAGACAGCTCTCCAATGCAAACTGAAGTGTGGTAAGTGGGCAGGATCAGGGGATTCCCTTCAAAAGTGCAGGCCAGGGTGAGATTTAAATGCTTACATGTAGGCACACTTCTCAATTTGTCCAGAGCAATTAGGGCACAGATTTTTTGGAGACCCTGTATCAGTATATTATTTCAGCCTCTCATGGTTTTTGATACCTCTGGAAATCACCATAAAGTTACTTAGAATCAACTTGGAGGCTAGACTGCGGGATGGATGGCCATGGTTCTAAACAAATAAAAAATGCTGTGACTACTTGCAATGGACCAGGGCCCACAGGATAAAGTTGAGAAGTGAGTCTGTTTTCACAGGACATATCTGCACTTTTAATAGTCACTACAATTTGTATCACTCAACTGCCACAGTGGGTGCCTCCAGGGGTGGATTAATAGGAAAAGTTCTGTGTCACCTCTGAAAACGATCCTAAGTTGCTGTGCTTTCCAAAAATAGAAAAGAAAGCTTTAAGGTGGTCAAAGCCAGCAAAAACACAGCCCCAGTTTCAGGTGGTTGAACTGACACAGAAGAAATTAGAGCTGCTACCTGTCCATTTTCCATGATAGCTGCGGGATACATGGCACTGCTCGGTCGGTCCCGGTGGGCTGGCAGCAACATCATCATCTCCCGAGAGTGGCGGTACTTATCTGGTAGAGAGGGAGAGCCTGTAAACAAGTGAGAAAAATCACGTACACGGGACAAACAACAGCCATGTCTCCGCATGCCCAGGGATCTCAGTCCTCCTGTGCACTCGGCTCGGACGCATGAGCTCACAGGACTCAAGGAAACATGGTGCTGAGCCCACTAAGCAGCTGACTGTTGGTGGGGAGCATAGCACGAGGATGGAGTAAGAACTGGCTTCTTGTATACAATTAAGGACATACCACGTAGGGTGTGTAAGATGTGTGTGTCCCTAGTTGTATCTTGCAAAGTGCTTCCTTTTAAACATGAAAAAAAAGTGGGCATCTGTGTGGAATCAGTTGTGGCTGTGCCTAATGCTCCCCTGCCCCATAAAGTATTGTAGAGTTACAGAAATGCCATAAAATTGTGCATTTTAGGACTGAATGTGGGAGAAAGGGATAAAAGCTTGAGATACACCATTCAGTTAAAGCAGAAATCTGTGGGAAGATATTTAATTCCTTGGTTCTGGATAGAGATAAGTGTTGCCATTTGATTGGTGCTATCTTGGTCAGCTTCCTCTTGTTAAAGCAAACCAACCCCAATAATAAACAGCATTTTCTATAAATGTGAGAGGCACTTTGCTTACAATGCTGCTGTAATGATGATTACTACTGTGTTGCTATACTGAGCCCTTTGATGACACCAGACATTTACCAATGCTTAAGAGTTTTATAGTAGGAATAATAAGCTTGATTGATATATTAGCTATCTGTATGGTTGTCATTTAAGATATTGGGGTGTTTCATGTAACAGCTTCCTGGCAGGTGGAATTACTTGGGACTCATGTCCTTCAAGATGAGTGCCACATAACAATATGCCTTCTGATGTGCAACAGCTGACAATGGATTTGCCAGAAGAATGATTCTCATTAGTGACTTCCTAAAGTCTGACACTACTGATAAACGCAACCCTTGGGATGCACAATATTAGGCAGGAATTGATGTTGTGAAGCTGCTGAAGTGAGCTGTAATTTGCACTGATTGTTTGATTGCGTCACAAACACGCACTGAACAGATGGCAGCACACAGCGCATTACAGAGCCATGCCGGCTTTTGGGGAATACATGCCCCCTCTGGCAAACTTCCACAACCACACACATTACCTGGACAGCACTCCAACATATGAGCAAAGGCATTGGTGCTGGTTGATGCAGCCTTTACCCCAGCAAAAGCAAACATGCAGTTTTGGGGACTAATATTCAGCACACAGTGGAAGGAACAATGTGTCCAGCAGAATGCAGGATAAAGTCCTACAATTGCAACAATTCCATTAGGGGGGGCAGATGCCAGATTAATCTACACCCCCACTCTGACATGAACATTGGCAGAGTATCTGCATTCTAGTCCCGAACTCATTTTCTCCCCAGACAAAGAACAGAAACATAATTAGACGACATTCTTTGCTCTTATGTACAACATCAGCTTGGAGAACACAGTGTTAACGCTTTGTGCTGAGTCTTTTCCTCACAGGTCACAGATAGTCCTGTTCTGCAGGACAAATGTAAAGATGCTGAACTTTTAGGTGTGCCCAGAACCACAGCACAGCACAACCTACACTGTAAACTTTTCCCTTTTTATTTATCTTGTCATTCTTGCTCTTTTATATCAAAGATGCAAACCACCTCTACGTGCTGTCAGTTTATATGGGGTTACGGCTTCAAAAGACCTTGCACTGCAGGACTTGAAAAATCCCACATGTGCTGGCAGAGTGTGGTTTAAAAAACAGCTCTGCTGTTTGATACCCTAAATTTGTCATTAACTACAGCTATAAAAATGATAACCCATTATGCCAAGTGTCCAGTATGCAAACAAAATTTAAGTATTGCTGCTTTGGACAGATAGCACAATAACCACGGCTCCTTTCAGGGACTGGCAAAACTTAAAATGCAAAGTCAAAAAAAGCTTTTAAAGCTTCCAGAGCAGCCAGTGGCCATAATAAAATGCTGCAGCATGTGCCAGGGCTTACTCCTTTTAGCATGTAGCTTGGTGCACTTGATGTGTGTGGCACTGTAGGTACTTGCTAATGAGAAAGGAAAACCTGTGCTAAAGCCAGAGGTAGTTTTGCTTTTTTAATTATAAATATGTTAATCCACTTGTGACAAGTATTAATTTTAAGGAATGAAACTGAACATTAATGTAAACTCCAAACTCATTGAATCTCTTCTCCTGATTGATCATTTTTATTACCGTTACGAAAAGTCTGCTCCTGCAGCAAATCGTAACTTTTCTGATTTAAAAAGGAAGTTTTAATGTGAGTATATGGATTCTTGCAAAGTGCTGAGTAAGACACCAGGACTCATTTTTTATACCTTAACGAGGGGCAGTGTTGAGGAAGCAGTAGGGATGCCTTTAGAGGCGAGACAAGTGTCAAGTGGGAATTGCTTTTTGAGTGCGTTGGAGGAGTCTCAACTGTATTTTAAATTAAATTACTGAAAAATCCTAACTCACTCCTAGCTCTTTCCGGGCCTTTTTGAGTTACAATTTCTTGCTTTCTGAACCCTGGTGTAAACTTTTAACTCCAGTAAAGTTCAGCAGTGCCTCACGAGTCACCTCAAATGAAGCCAAACTGAACTGAACTTCTTACTGACCTTTTATACAACAACAGTGGTGCTTCCCTGACAGGGAAGAAGCTACTCAAGGGTCAAGCCAGGTGACAACTGAGAGATACATACTTGTAATAATGAATAACTACTAATGTCTTTATTGTTAGCACAGAATTAGCAAATTCTTGCAGTATTCTGATTTCAGTTCTATTTAAGACTTCTGCTGTAACTTGTGTATATTATAACTAGTGTAAATTTTGATGCCTTAATCTGCAGTTCAGTGATCAAATCAAGTCATTGATCAACTTTCCTGATGACTATCCTTTAAAAATTCTTTTTAGATTAATAGCTTTGTTATTTTCTTTGGACAAGCCAAATAATCACCCGTGTTGCTATTTTAAAAATCCATAAAAAGTTAATTTTTTGGAAGTGGAGAACAATTTAAATTCCTGCTGGATTCCTAATACAAAAGGCCATGGCTTCCTTTGGTCACTGATGGAACTAATTTGTTATAAAGATACCCATCTCCTCAGGAAAGGACTCTGCAGTAAAACAGAGAAGGTGGTCCAAGTACCTGCATTATCATTTGAATAAATGAGAGAAGTATTTAAACTCAGGCTAAACCCTAGAAATCCTTTGTCCACTTCCCATCTGACAAGTGTTCAGCTGCAGCATCGTGACTCTCGTAGCTTTGTTGGCAGTCTCAGCAGAAAGGCCAAGGGTTGGATGGGTCATGGAGACTGAACTATCCTCTCACCTCTAGAGGTGGTCCCTCCAGGACAGAGATGAGGCACATGGGTGGGGGCAGCGTGGGGGAACTTGCACAGCTGCCGCCCATGCTGTATCTGCTCTGTGGGTAAATAGAGGGCTTCAGCCTCCAGTGGTGTCAATCCAGCACCTTTCACCAGCGCTAAATTAAAAAGAATATAAATAAATACCAAAAAAAAGGGAAAAAAAAAAAAAAAGGATAGAGGTGCATTGGCAGAGCTGCACATGTCATGTCTGTGAAGTACCTTGCTCCAGCCAGGGATATTGGTCTCATTTTCACAAGCATCAAATTCACCCAGTTAAAAAACAAAACAAAAGGAAAAATCACCAAGGAGAAGAACACAGCTGCATTACCACAGTGGAATTTAAGTGTAAGGGTTTTTTCTCATTAGGAACAGCTCCACTCCCAACAGCAGTGTTGTAATAACCGGAACAGTGACTGGCACACTGGGAAACACAGATTGCATCTGGGACCTTACTAGAAGTGAAATCCCATGAGTGGGTAATGTCTGAATGCTGTGCTCACCTAATTTAAAAGTGAACAGAACAGCAGAGAAGAAACATTGTATCACAGGCTGTATAAGTATTTTTCAAACTCATTACTTCTCTTACTGTTTCCCATTTGAAATCTGTCTGGGTCCCATCCCTGGGAGGTGCTGTTGGCTCACCCAGCAGCCCAAACCCTTTGGAGCATTCCTCACGTTGGTTTCTAAGCAACAGTGAATAATACCGTAAAGAGGGAAGCTGGTGATGCTGTGCAGTCATCAGGCTCAGAAAGACTGTCACAGCCTGTCACAGCCTGTCACTGCGAGCCTGTCACTGGACTTCTAAAGTGGAAAACAGCGTGAAACAGTACGAGCACCAAACCCTTCAGATCCCCCCAAAGATTCACATGCCAGCTGAGGCACATCCACTTAGGGACGTCTTCCTGACACGATAGCCCTCTCCTCAGTTCCATCTTCCCTTTCCTGTTATTCCTGTTTCACCTGGTTACTTTACTGTTTGTCCTGATTTTCCTTCCAGCCCTTGGCAATTAGTGCAGCTATTTGCCTTTATTTGAAGATGTTCACTTCTCACCTTCCTACTCCATCTGATCCCTCAATTAAATCACTTTGCTGCATCTGTGTCATAACAACAGCCAGTCGATTAGGATTTTACTGGCAGATTGAGCAAAAAAGCCCCAAGATCGCTTGAGAGAAAGGGCTCTTCTCCATGTTCCCTGTCCATCAGGAGACACAGAATTCCCCTATATGGAAAAAGGGGTAAGATTTAAATATTAGCCTCTATCTCTGACTACATCCTGGACACCTTCTTCAGACGCCTGTAAAAAGAGGTGTAGAACCTGCAACTGAGAATCCAAAATGAAAGGAAAAAACCCAAAACCTTGAAGAGAAGTTATGAAAGTCAGGAGATCACATGGAGTGATTTTGCTTCAGCTGGGGAAGAAAATGATTAGCAATATCAAGACCAGCTACTGTAACACAAAGGCAATATGAGTACCCCCAGAGTGTGCTTTTATATTTTTCCTTTCTTCAAGAATTTCCCAGCAGGGAAGCCCTTCTTTATCTCGAGTATTTAAAATCCGTTTCTTTCAACATTCATCCTATACATCTACTTTTGTGTACATTTGTTTCTGCTAAACTGCCTCAAGTCTTTTTTTGTCATAATTTCCTTAAGCTTGTAAAATGATTTCTTTGCCTTTGTCTGCATGATCTCTCTTTTAAGTACTATACTGAGGACTATTCTTGTTTTCCTCTAGACTGCCTGCCACAATGGAAATCCTTATGAAATTCAACTGCCTGAAACCAGCATGTAGTAGAGATACATTCAAAATACTGATGAAAAAATGCTTAAATGGAGAATTAAACCATTTGTAAAGAAAAAGTACTGAAGAGGCATTTACATCTCCAAAAGGTAAACAGTGTTACATGTCAGTGTAGGTAGTGTTTCACCCGCAAGTCAGCAAGGTTGCCAGGTTTAAGGAACACCTGCAGGTGCCCCCCCATCAGGGCCTGTCCATGCTTACCTCGAGCACTGGAAGGGGCAGAGTTAATCATCTGGGATGGTGCCGAGTGAGTGGAGCTCAGGCTGGAGGTGGAAGGACTAGCCTGGGATGAGGATAAAACAGAGACATTGGTGACTGAGCCTTGGTACCTGGGCTTAGGGTAAACAAGCTGCAGGAGGCAGAGAAACCATTGAGAGAGACCCAAGCGGATCAGTGCCTTAGGGATTTACCTGTCTTGGATGAGCCAGGGCAGCCTCTGCCCAGCTTGAGTGCAGGCCACTGTTAACCTGCACTCAGGATCAGGGGACTTGCTCCACCTCCCCAAACCAAGAGCAACACTAAATGCACATGTTCAATGGGGCAGCTAAATAACATGGGACTAAAATCTCACTTTCTGAAAGCAACAGGGTGACCTTGGACTGCAGTGTCACAGTCCCTGTACAAACACAGATTTCTTCCCAGAGTTAATCTAGTGAGTTAGTCATCTTTCTTGAACAATGGTAGGTTCTACCTATTCAGTTCTTTGAAAAAAACATCACAGACAGATCCCAAGCATGTGCACAGGTAAAGTGTACTGCTCCTAAGCACAACCCTCTGGAACACATTCCATGCTGTTCCCAGCAACTGCTCCTGCCTGTGCTGGAGCTGTACCTGCATGTGGTACATATCCTCAGCAGTCTCCCCCACAGAACTGTCTGTCAGGATAACCAGGTTTCCTGTTTCACTGGAGGTGTGGGACGACAGAGAGGATGAGGAGTGTCGGACTGAACCAAGCAAGTTCAGTGGGCTGGAAAGAAAACAGACAGAGCAAGGGCATAATTATTTTTTGAGCCTGTTTGTGAAGCCTGATTTTCTTCCAAACTAGTAAGTACCTGCAGTTACCTGCTGCTTTAGGTCACCTCTAGATGTCAAACACTTTTGAAAAATCAGGCCAAATACGTTCAAACAAATCCATAAATGTGAGTAAATATGAAAGAAGTGACAAGAAGGTTACAGGTAAAACAGAATAGTACACAGGATGTCGAATTTCTGAACCCCAACCCAGGGTAATGTCACGTCATGACCTTGGGTGCATATTTGTTTTGTTTATAACAGAACACACTGAAACCACTCTCATTTTTGATGCTAAGATGAGTGGGAGCAGCTTAAAAAAAACATTCCAAAGGAATCCAAGCACAAGACACACAGGTCAAAATCCAGTTTTCCTTATGGCGTGCATTGGGTCTCAGCATTACAGTTGAAGGCAATTTTGTAGCTGACAGTAAATTAATACAGCCCAGCTGGTGTACAGGCTGCACCCTGATCTCCCTCAGGGAATGAACTTTTCTTTGTCACTCTGAACCACACAGAAATACATTGTACACTACAGAATTTGTCCTAAAAACCAAAAAGGCCTTTACAAAGGGAGGAATTTTGAGGGAAAAAAATGTTATCACCCAGACACTGTTTGTCAACTGCTAAGCCATGGGAGCAGTATAAGCTACTCAGTTTTAATAGCATAAAGAATGTCACCATCCTAGATTCATGGACCAACTTTCCACAGCTTTTCATGCCAGGCTTTAAAAACAGCTAAACTATAGCGACCCAATAAGAGAAGTAAACACAGAAGAGCAATTAGCATTTTCAAATATGCAGTGTTGGCTGGATACAAAAAACATCATTTTGTCCTTATAATCCCAATTTTTATCCTCTGTCATTATCTCAGATTTAATATTTGGGCATTCAGTTTGAAAAAGCACCCACAGGGTCATTTTTGGATGTTCTGACCAAAACACCTTGGCAGCCTTTCTTGTATTTGGCTTCTGATTTGGTCAGAATTATAAAAATAATGACGTTAACATTTTTGATCCTTCTAAATGGGTACATATTGAGTTGGGTTCTAAAACAAGCCATACCATTTTCCTTTTATAGTAGATAAGGACCCAGTTATTTGCTGTTGGCATAGGAGAAGTAGGAGAGGTTGGGACCTCCAAAATCAGATTGAGTGTGGAGAACTGAGTGGCAGGTTTGTGTTTCTGCCTCTCCAGTAAATACAGTGATGGAGTCACACCTGGAGGTGTTCAGCATTTGCTGCAAGTTGGATTTCTCAGCTTTCTTATTCCAATTCTCCAACTTCAATAATTAGCACTGAATGAAGACAAAAGGCTCTTCTGCCTAAACTCATGCTGCTCCTCCTGCAGTCCTGCCAAGCACTCCCTAGATCCTGGAACCTAGGTGGAACAGCGTGCAGAGACCCTGGGTCTTAGGGAAGAAGAGGGGGGTACCTGTGTCGATGCACCAGCTTGATGCTCTCTGGGCTCATGGGGCCGTGTGACACCAGCACGTTGCTGCGGGGGGTGCTGGAGCCGGAACAGGCCGGGCTCAGCTTATCCAAGCCAGGTAACTCCTGCAGAGCAAACACCAGCTGAGTCAGTCATGGAAAACTGCAAGTTTTCATCTTTTGAAGAGCTCAACATCCACCACCTCCTGTTAATCTTCCTCCGTTTTACATAATTTTCTGCTACGTGAGATTAAGCTTTACAATTGCTCTGTGATACAACAAAGAACATACAAATATTAACAATTCTTGTTGAAAGGCCAAGTTAACATATTTTCTACAACTGCCTTCTTGCACAAAAATCAAGAATTCCTTTGGTAATTTGGCAGTCCAGTAGGTTCAGTCAATGCTGTATCGGCCCACTTCTTTTGTGAACCTTACTGCAACTGACAGATGTTTAATCATATAATTCAAAAATGGCAAAAGTGACTATTGGCTTACGTGGTACAGGCTGGATCGCATCATCTGGAACTGATCTATCAGTTTCTTATGCAGGGGACGCATTTCAGGATGTACAAATTTCTCATGGACTGCCAGACCCACTCCTAGGACATGTACCTGTGAAAAAGAAACTGCAACATCAGAAACCAAATAAATTGTGTCTAAGAGAGAGAATAGAAGCCTGTCCTGCAGTTCTGGCAGTGTGCAAGGAATATGCCATTGTCCATTACAAGACTGCTGGTAATTAAGCAAGCCTTGGAGTCCTGGCAAGTTCATACTACTCCAACAAGTATTTAAGCGTGAGACAAGTACATGTGTGTCATGGTGCATTGCTTTTCTTAGGAGAGAACTGCAAAAAAATACCAGCTAGATTCTCTCTGCAGAGTGAACAGCATTATGTCCTCACACAGATAATGCCCTGCGACAAAGAAACTCCTCCTCCCAGTGCCAGGGACGGGGTCTGAGCTGCCAACAGAGACTTCTAAAAGGAGTTTCTGATAATTGAGATGAACAGCAGCAGTGTGGCACACGCAGTCACTCCTCCTGTTCCTCATTAGTTACTTCTAAAGGTCACTTTTTCAAAGGTCAAACATATAATATTAATGATTGAATGAGATTATATAAGGTCTCAGATGAAAGAAAATAGCAATGATAGGAGGCTTAAGATGTATGTAATTCCCTACATGATCCAAAGTCCGTACAAACAATAACTAATTAATCTTCAAACATCTCCTGAGGACTGAAGGGAGATAAGCATTATTTTACAGATGGGGAATCTGCAATGTAATTCAGTGATTTGTTGAAGAACAAGGCCTAGTAGCTCTATTCAGATTTGGGCACATTGTTTAATGAGGTGTATCTTGCCAAACTTTCAGTTAAGAGGGATGTGATTATCTGATTTCATTCCCATCAAAGCATCCTGCAGCTTTATCTACCAAGATGTTTCATGGAGACACTATGGAAAAATAAAACTGCAGATAATATAAATAGGCATTAAATTTTAATATGTGGCTCTGCCACTTTAATCTCAAGCCTGACCTGTCCTGCCTCTAATTATCTTTGAAATTTGCTGGGAAGACATAATTCAAAATGCCAAAAATGAATGGCAGGCTTGAAACACAGCAAGATGTCTGTTGGATAATAAGTGGAGAAAACAAAATTAATGTACTTTCAGCTGAGCTTCACCTCATATCCCATAAGGTGAATGACTTGTCATAATCTCCTTGCCCACCTTCCTCTTGTTTTTTGTTTGAATGTATTTAGATTTCCTGTGCCAAAAATCTCTGCTTCTGCATGAATCAGTTGGATCTGATGTTTAGACTGACTGCTGAGGAATCCAGACAGTGTAGCAATGTTCTTCTGTACCTGAAAAACAGTACCTGTTCCTGCATGAGTTCCTTGAGCTGAGTGATCTTCTCTGCGTCTCCAGGGTGCTTTGTGATATAATCCTTATCAAAAAAGGCCTGCAGGAAAAGGAAAAAAAAAAGTGCCTTTTGCTTACTGGAAGGTGTTTCATCCTAACTTGAAGTCAAAGGATGAGAGGAAAAGGTCCAAAAATCTTAGGAAAACTAAATATATTAAGATAACAACATAGCTTAATTTTATTGGTTTTTTTAGCACTCTGGGATGCAGAGAAAATGGTCGTGGCAGCTGATACGATTCTGTTGAATCATGACTCTGACCAAGTTTTCCCCTGTGACAGTGATGAGCAATACCATTAAGCCTTGTATCTTCCAGTTGTTTGAATTTTACAGTTTCCTTCACATAACTGCCTAAAGCTAAAGGAATTTCGTGAGTAAATTGGCAACTAATGTAAGGCCTGAAGAGCGTTCTCTCCACGGCTCCGTTGTGAAGACACATCCCACACCCCTGAACCACTGCTGCCATTTTTCAGTATTTTATCCTAAATCTACCTTTTGCAATGCTCAGTTTAAGTAACAGCTTGCCAGAGATTATGCTGGATAACGTATTGTATTTAAGATCATTTTAGTTCTACAGCGAGCCTGAAATGAGCCCATCAGCAAAGATAATGGTTCAGTAGCATGAATTAGTGGTTTTTACTGATTCCAGATCCAATCAGTTACCACCAGTCCCACAGCCTCTATAGCAAAATGAATTTATAATGTAAGCAGTATAAAAAAAGCTGTTTCACTGTTTTACCTGCCAAGTGAGGGTTTCCAGTAAGCCAAGTGTCATCTTTGAGAAACCCGACTGTCACCTGTGCCTATTTCCATGTGAGATCCCAGCTCCACCCCTGGAGCCTCCTTGCATGCGGCTATACAAGCACTGATGCAGAATAACCAAGTAGGGGCTGTAACCCCATCTTTAGATAATGCACATGAGAATTTCTTATCTTACTAAGCCATACTGCCATTGAAACAGAAATGCAAATAAAACTGAGGAAGGGTGATAGTCAATGGGAAGCAGAGTCCAGCTCACCTCCTGGTACCGCGCAATTCCCCCGTTAACGGCCGCATCGATCACTCCGTTCAGACACATGCTGAGAAGATTAATGTTGCCATGCATTTGTTTATGCTGGTACTGGCTTATCAGTGTCCTCAGCTCCTGGTTTTTGTTCTCAACCACTTGAATGGCATTTTCCAAAGGACTTACTTCAACCTCAAAGGCAATAAAATATACTTTAATTCCGTGGACACTTCACTGAGATTTATTATCTTCCTTGTAATAAAATGATACTTCAGGATTGTTCAGTGAGCTCCCTTCGCTTTTACTGCTTTGTGGAAAATTAGCTACATTAACAAACTCCACTGTTGGCAGCGCTGGATTTCAGGTCACTCGGTTGTGATAATAGATGTCTTTCTATATACTGAAGACATGGCAGCAATGCAATTATTCCATCCTTTTGTCACTGTCTCCATAATACTATTACCTCATATAATTCCCCTGGTTACATTCAGCAATTATTTAGATGAAGTGGTAGAAAAAGGATGTATTTAATCCTTGGTAAACACCATTTTAAACTGCAAGATTTCAGCCCAATGGGTTTTAAGCTGCCTATCCCATGTCCTCAGTAACTCATCATTTCAACCCCCAATTACAGGAACTATGAATGTTACCAGTTCTCTTCTCTCCACTTCAAACCAACGAGAGATCCCAGGCAAACTGTGAGTCAGGGTCAGAGTGGTACGTTCAATCCACAAGCTCTGCAAGGAGTAATTGAGGCTGTGAGGATCACAGTGAATCACAACCACATCCTCTGTACTCTTACTACAGGTGCGGAGGGGGCGAAGTTCAGAAAAGAATACAATGACCTCCTGAGCATTAATTCTGTAGAAGGTCTTCCTGAAAGTCACTTAAACAAACCAGGAATTCAGTATGCTCGAAACAACACATTCAACATTTCTAATAATTTTTAAAACTTGACCACCAATTGTCATGTGACCCAAGAAGACATTGTAGACTTACATGTCAGTAATAAAAAAAATAAGTCCAGCCAAACAAGAAAACCCCATCCTTGCTTCCAAATGCATTTCTCCTGGCACTAAAATAACTCACCTTTAAACTGGACAATGCTTTAATCAGGTCAGGACTCAACAGTATTCAATCAGACCATGGACTTAACCTGTTACTAGAGTTACTATGGTATCTTTGGCTATCAAATCAGGATTACCTGAAAGGCTCTATCAGCATAAAATAACAAGCCAGTATTCACCTTGAAGAGATGAACACTTGAACACTGCTTATTTGCTACTTCTACCTTAAATTCATTCTCCTTGTCCTTGGGGCCCTTGTGGAAGGGTCTGTCGTAGCGGAACTTGCGGATGTTGTTGACGCGGTAAAAGCTCTTGATGCGGTCAGGGACACGGTCCATTTGCAGCACGTCTATATTGTCTGGGATGGGAGTCACTGCATAGATCTGTAAATCTGGTAATTGTGCAGTCAAGGAAAGCTTTATCCAAGTATTAGGAAAGGCAGGTAGGAAACAGCAACCCTGTTGCAGGAGGAGCAGGAGGCTGCATTTGCTGACAGTGTCCTTATGGTTCAAATCCTGCACAGTATCCGTGCTGTTCTCCCAGAAGCCAAACAGTCTGGGTTCTGTGACTAAGCTCTCCAAAGTTCCTGCAGTCCCCTTAAATGTGACGTGGTTCAGTCCTCAAATGCACTGAGCATGGTACTGGTTGTACCAAATCCCAGTACAGGTGACCAGTGAGAAAAATGAGATTCAAAGCCTTGCGTATAAGAAGGTTCAGCAGTTTTAAAGAACGGGAAACTGCAAAAAAGTAAAATACTGATGTAAAAACAAATAAGCAGAATGGAAAATAGTGCTTTGGAACTAGTATCTGTTCCCAGCAAAATATTGGCCAAGAGAAGGTATCAGGAATACTCTTGAGGACACAAACGGTGCATGATGCCAGTGCTGTTGGTAAAGCATTAAAAACATGGATGTGACCAAGCACAGCCCTTTCACTTCTGCCATGGAACATGACCTGCATTACTCCCTGAATAAAAAGTCACTGCTCTCTCCAACCCCACGTCCCACAACAAACCAGTTACTGCCTGTTGCAGACAGTGTCTGGTTTTGTTCATAGCCAGCTCTACCTCTGTGCTCTGCCCCAGCTCCAGGGAGAGTTTGCCCTTTCACAGAAGGATACACTGAGCATCACACTGCAAAATGGAGTCATCGGGGTGGTTTGGGTGCTGCATTGCGATGGCTTGGGGGAACTCGCTCAGCATCCTCTGCTGGAAGGCTTCCAGCCTCTCATAGTCGTGGCCCCGACACACATATTCTTTGTTCTGCAAGAAGGACAAGCATAAATTAGTGTCCTTAAAAGTAAGTTAAATTCTATTGACTTCTATCTCACTTTAAATGTAACTTCAAAACCAAAGATAAATTACAGTGGCAATATGCTAATCTGAGAGTAAAATGTGCATTTAACACAGTAGATGCATTTTATCCCTTCCTTTTTCTTTACGATGTATTTCATGAAGAAGTGATGAATGAGGAGACTATTCCACTGATCTCTGAACAGCACAATGCCTCTGATTCAGGCACACCCAGCATTCAGTCTTGTGGTCCCTTCTTACCTGCTTTTCAGAAAAGGCAGTATTTTAAATTGGACTATACTGAAACATATCAACTAAAACTTAAGTCACCAGCTTGGCTGCTCTACGCTGGGAAAGCTGCTGTCAAATGCAATTTACACCAGATGGATAAAAGTCCTGAGGATCTCATAGAACACAGGGAGATATATGTTTATCATTTTATCGGTTCTCCTTAGAGAGAAGTTGCAACAAACTGTTCACAAAAATCACTGTTTAATCACTGCTGTATTATCACAGCCATATAACCCAGCCCTGATCATGCTCAACAATACATGCTCAGGAACTCCCCTGTCTATAGTACAGCAATACAGAAAAGCTTTACCAAGAATTCTCAGTGGCCACTTAACAAATTCCCCTTTGGCCCTAAAAGCACTTTCCTCTTGATGAACACAATTTCATTTCTGCTAATAATGGAAAGCTGCATTTAGATATGACTCTTGAGGCATTAAACCACTTGTGCAGAGTTCTTGGATGCTTTTTGAGCCATCTCTAACTCTGAACAGCACCATACAGGATTTCTAAAGTCCTCAGTGTCATGAAGATTGTATTCCAGTGTCTTAACCCTCACAAACCACAATTTTCATCAATGTTAATATCTCCTGGTGCAAGACCAATCAAAGCAGGCAAATTCTCTAATTCTGATAGTTTAAACTCTCATACACATAATAACTAGTAGAACAGGGAGGTTTTTCACCTTTATAACACAATTAAAAAATCTAACAGACAAGAACAGCCTTTTATTTCTTGCATTTAGAAGCTGCAGTATATTCAAGGATGCGTTTTTAATTGCTCTGGAAAAGGGATGTGGCCAAGCAGTTCTTGATCTTGGAGCAAAATCAAAGGGAAAGTAGCAAAACCAGATCATAAAACACAGCCAAGGAGTTCAGTTATCTTTGGGTTTGCATTTCAATTTTCTGGAAAGGATCTCATGTTCTGGCTGTGACATGTGTCACTTTGTATGCATCAGTCACAGCAACCAATGGACTGGGAGAAGAATCACATGATGAATCCTGACAGTTCAGTCTGTAATGCTCAAACTTTGCAGCTATTACTAAATCTGGAGTGAGCCCATGTTTGAAGGTGAATCTCTTCATGACACTTACTGCATTCTCTGTTTAGCTTTTGATTGCAGCAATCTAGAAAACTGTAAGCCTATAAATAAAGTTATTGTGATTCTAAAAATAATGCCCTGAAAACACCTCAAAGCTAAATTTAATAAGACTTTTCAGACAGATGCTAATACAAGATCTCAAAACATGGCTTGTCAGGCCTTACTTGAACTTCTGGTAGATGGAAGATATGGACAGTTTTAATTTAAATTTACTTATGTAGGAAGGCTAGAAATAGATGCAGAATTCATAGAAACATGAACAATGACTTTTCTAGACAAAGGGTCTTCAAAAGTCAAAGATGTAGAAAGAAGTGGTTATTTTCTGTCTTAAGCTATACAGCAATAGAAAAATACATGAGAAAAGGGCTTGGAGTTATTTGATCACTTTAAATCACTCCCGTATCCATTTGAAGATTTTAAATCCATGTAAATCTTTTTCTTCTCTAGAATAGCTGCTTCCAATCTCTTTACAGTGTGATCCATGCTGATGTGACTGTTAATGGGCTTAGTCTGTGCTCCACAATGTGTGTGCTGTATGGATCATTAGGGAGAGAAAGGAGGATGACTTTTAATGAGATTGCTACATTAGTAATCTGCTATCAGAAGTACTGCTACCAAATATAATTGCAGAATTAACAAGGATTATAATTATGTACGCTCGTGTTCGCTGGTAATGTCTCCAGCCAAGGATCCACGTTGTTACAGCACTTTGCAAAGAGTCAGGGCTGAGCTCGGGAAACTCAAGCAGTGTCAAACACCTTGGCCATGCAGGATCCCAGGTAAAAGTGAGGATCCACAAGATAAAAAGATAAGCTCGGGTTACTGACAGTACTTCAGATGTTAGGAATGCTTGTGTGCCATGATGACTTTGTTGTCACTCACTTGCTGAAACATTCGTTGTTGGATATAAAAAAAGGAATTTTCAGTTTTCTCGGGAGATCTTCATGAAAGGGCAGCTCCTGGATCACACTGCAGCACCTGTCCTTTCCTTGGATTCCTCTGCAGGGGTGTTTTACACACTGCTTCAGGCTGCTGCATTCTAAATTCTGTGAGGAGAGGCTGAGGGAGGAGGGGCTCAGCCTGGAGAAAAGGAGGCTCAGGGGGGACCAGCTCACCCTCTATAACTCCCTGACAGGAGGGTGCAGCCAGTGGGGGTTGGGCTCTGCTCCCAGGGAATAAGTGACAGGAGAAGAAGAAACGGCCTCAAGCTGCACCAGGATTAGGTGGACATCAGGAAGGACTTCTTCATGGGAAAGGTTGTCAGGCACTGGAAGGGGCTGCCCAGGGGGGTGATGAAGCCACCATCCCTGGAGGTGCTCAAAAAATAACTGTATGTGGCACTTGGTGCCATGGTCTGGTTGACAAGGTGGTGATTGGTCAAAGGTTGGATGGATGATCTTAGAGGTCTTTTCCAACCTAAATCATTCTGTGATACTCTGATTCTGGCACTGTTCACTATCAAATAACATGAAGCTACCACCCTTTATCCACTGGTATTTCTTGTCCTTGACTAATTTCAACTTGCCTTTACCCCTGCCTGTGTTTCCATTAAAAGACTATAATTAAACCCCAATGTTGAAATCCTTGTTAAAAAAAACAACAAACACCTTCATAATCAGAGGGAAGTGTAAGAGAGCAGTTTTCAAAATGGCTTGGCTTTGTATGGCTTCATCCTGTGTACCTCGATTGGTGCCACCTCTTGTCAAACCACTCCTCCAAAGAGAACACCAACCATGCACCTCCAGTCCTTGAAAGCTTCCAGTTACCTTGTCCTGTCACATCCAATGGCATCTGCCACCAATTTGCAGGCAGCTCTTGGAGCACTTGTCAGATTATATTCCTTCCTTGCTCTAAACTAGCAACAAGACATTGTACAAACAAATACCCATTTAAAGTTTGATTCCTCATTAGGAAAAGAAGAAAATTTCACTTTTTAAATGGATTGGTACGCCAGCAGACAATGAGCTCCAAGTGAGGATGTGTCCAAAGAAGCTGTTTGGCTTTTTGTTGAAGAGAGGAAATTTTCACTTGCACATAGCATAAGAGTCATCAGGCTGGGATTAGAATTCTGTCAATTGAGACTTTTTTTAAAGTGTGATAATTTGGGATGATGAAAATTAGTTGTAATGACCCAACATTGCTGCAATACAGCATTTTGCTTAATATAGAGGCAATTTGTGCTGCATCTGCAGATCATCAAAAATTCACAGCGGCGTGAGTCAAATTTCTGATCTCTGTTCCCAAGAACATTCCCAGTGGACCGCATCCTTCAGTTCAGCCAGAAAACTGTTTTTATTTGTGCAGGCATAAAAAAATATGCTGAATGGTAGACATCATATCTCCAAAACAAAAATACAAAGCCTTAACAGCTTCTCTGAGCCTGGTCAGTCTATCACATCCTGTATAAGTTTGGCTTACCCGCAGGAAAAATGGGAATTTTCGACCATAAAAACCAACTCTGAAAAACTCCGGTTCTAAGCGTTGCTGTTCCATGATATTGTCATAATAGGTAGCTTCCATTTTCTGTGGAGGAAAGAGATAGCTGCTATCAGACCCTTAAAGCTGCACTTAAAACATTAACATCTCAAGACTCATTAAAATATCACATTACTCTTTAACCCCCACAATTTTTTATGAAAAGACCAAAATTCTGTTTAAGATTAAAATTATTAATTAAACCGGTCTACATGGTGGAACAGACTAGAATATCCGGAAATTTTACATTTTGGGAGATGACATATGAATTTTTCCTGGTTTATCTTATTTTAAATTAAACAGGTCTTGCATGTAATTTTCTTTGCATTGCAGAATTAATGGTAAAACTGAGATTAAGATCCACATTGCCTGGCTCACGGTGTACTATTCTCTCCTACAGATCAAAATCCATACCACTGCCTGGAAAATTACATCTAATTGGGTTTGCCTTAATTGAGTTGAGAGGCATGAAAAAGGATAAAACAAAATTAAATCTTCTACAGCTCTGTGCACCAGAAGGTTTAACATGGAAGAAAAAGGCGGTTGGAAAGAGGAAAAGGACTTTTCTCTAGTTCCAATAACTAGTTTTGTGGCACTGTGCCAACATAGATCAAGAGTGGGATTTCCAGACCCTTTGGCAAACTATTGAAAGGCTCACAGGAATTTCACTGTAGCAAGAAGATGGCTCTTCAAGGAGAACAAACCAGTTTGACACCATTGCTTCCACTGCAAGGAACCCTAATGTGCAATATTGCATCCTGGTTTGTGCTCAGTTCCCACACACATTAACTCCTTCTCCGGAAAGGAGAAGGTCCCAAAGTCATTGCAGGAAGCATCAAGGAATGTGGTGGTGGTGTGAAAGGCAGAGAGTGCACAGCCAAGCTGGTCTTGTGCTCTTTGGGGCCATTTTGGAAAAAACAGGTTCTTCAGAAGTGCAGTTTATCAGACCTTGTTAGACAGGTGTCTTCAGATAAAAATAAACTGGAATTTTAAAAGAGAATTTAAACCACTGTGTATATCCATGTAGCATAAATCTCGAATTTGGATACGTGTATGCTACCCCAGGAGACAGGAGGAGATGAACTATTTTCACACTCAGAAAATTTTTAAATAACAACAGGAACTTCAGCTTTTTCTGATTAAAGCACGATGCTGCAAATGTGCCCTGATTTCATCATGTGTTTGGTTGTACCAGAGGACCAGATCCTTGTGAACTGGTAAGAAAGCCATAAACATTTGCCTTCATTCTCTCTCTCTCTCTTGTTCATCTTATCTCACTGAGGCACAAGCTGTCCTTGATTCTTTTGGAATTAAAATGAAATATGAATTAAAAAATAGGGTATTTTATGCAAAAATATACGCAAATATGCCATTGCAATAGCAAGCCCAGCTCCTGTGTGTGTGTGCTGTGTCCATATACTCACAGGATTTTACTGCTACCAGACTTTGGAATTATTTCAGTGGACCTACAAAGCCATCAGTATGAATCAATGGCAAGGAATCACTGTGAATGCACAGAGCTCTCTAAGGAATGTGATTATTTTTTAAATTCAGAATGCTCTGGGGAATGAAGTAAGAGTCTGCAAGGAGAGAAAGTGCTGCCACTTACCCGGATCCAGCTGAGGCTCTGGTAATCATAGAGGCTCTCGTACTGGATGGCCAGTTCTCGGCACAGCGGGATGCCGAACTCCCAGCTCTGCGGGGCCAAAGCAAATCACACTCACAGCAAACACAATGCTACTGCCAGCTCAGCTGAGAGCAATATGGAAACTCAATCCTGGGAATTCATTTGGTATGAAATGGCAGAGATTAGATGTGAAAATGCGATGCGATGAAACCATTTCCATTAAATAGCAGATCAATTCCTTCTAAAAGATGGGAACAGAAGCATATGTTCCGTGGAAATTACACACACATACTGCTTGTTCTGACAGTTCATTTATGAGACTGGGAACTTATCTGGAGAAAGATAATAAAACTAACAATTTTTCTTCTTGCTAGACACCCCTTCAACCCACCCCCAACAGCTCCTTTGCTTCCTGCACTAGAACTCCCTGGAGTACAGAGTTAGGGCTTGGCTCCCCAGCAAAGCGCTCCCCTTCCCAGGCTGCTCCTTCCCACTGAAAGCACAAACTGTCAGGCAGTGGGAACACTCCAATACACAGACAAAACATCCTCAGAACTGACCCGAATTACTGCAGTGAGTCAATACCCATATTCGGAAAGCCACACTCATTTCTTCAGCTCCCAGTCCCACACAATAAATCTCTCCTAGCACACCATATTCATCATCCCAGAGGTCAGGAGGGAGAGACCCACTTTGGGCACACCCACACTGAGAGAAAGACTCTCCTGTTACCTCAAGTGGCTTTTTGGAGAGCTCATTTTACACTGAAATCTCCTCTTCCATCACCTTTTACCTGCACAGACTGGAAGCCTTTTGGGGGAGTGGCTGTTTCTTACCATGCTTATGGTAAAGGATTTAGAACACCAAGGTCTCAGTTGAACCTTTACTGGATTAAGTTCTATTATGCATTACTGGGCTAAATTGCCAGTTGTTTTACATGGGACCCTGCTGTAGCAAAAACAAAATTAATGTGTGAGTTAGACTATCACCTTAAGTTTTAAGAATATTAATAGCAATATTGTAAATTATTGGTAAGTCATTAACAGCAATTATGTAAAATATTAGCACTTAATATGGAAACAGTTTTTCTGGTTACATGTACCTTCACCTAAAAAAGTGAAAGTACATGTATGAGGTACTTCACAGTGTTTCTCTTTAAGCCCACATTTGTAGTGTCTGTTCTCTCCTTACTACAACTCTTGAGCTTCGGTTAATTACAAAAACTTCAATAAAAACTTGCTAAATAAAAAATTGTACCAGAATCAATTTCGATATTCTGATAGTATTTGTAGTTTAGGAGAATGGGAGGCCTGAGATTTATTAGGCTCTAAACAATAGATACAATAGGAAAGGAACTGAAAGACCAGTTTCTTAACTACTCTGAATATTACTGAGGTATTTGTGATCTCAAATTAACGGTATTTTTGCTGTGGGTTGTCAAAGTCCATGGCACACAAACTGATCCACTGAATTGAGATCAACAGTAGTCAGTTAAGTGTTTGTATTTGCAAACTCAAACATCACTGTATTTTTTATAGGTTGCAGCACATTCTTTACAGAGATACTATACATAGATTTTCAGTCCTCAGCTGATCTATGTTCACCTGAAAGGATGGAAAAGTCTCTTCTAAAACATCTGGCCAGGAAGAAATGGCTTTTTTGTTCCCACAGAGAGTGTGAGCAGTCTTACTTCCAAATGGGATGCTGTGACTAAAGCCTACCTAACTCTCTAATCTGTGTTCTGGACAGAAGCAGAAAGCTTGCTGGCTGTTTTCCCTCGAGGTGATCGGAGGGATGTAACCTTTTCATGTTCCTTTTCTGATATCAATTAAATTAACAACATGTAACCACATCTGATTTCTCCTTATACTACCTCTTCTACATGTACCTTGATACCATTCCTGTCATCCTAACTCAGGCTCTCTCTGTTTCAGTTTCCCCACCAAGAAATTCCACTCTGCTACCTGAGTATTCTGCAGACACAAGATGAGATAGAGAAATGAAGAAAAACAATACACAGGTAACTTCCTAAAGAGAAAAGGGTTTATAGATACTTGAAAGGAAAAGGAATGAATGGATATCCAAGTGACTGGAGCTTCAGTTTTAAAATCTGTGATGTTAACAGGTAACATCTTCACAGTAAAGATATTTAATATGTAATTCCATGTGACATGCAAGTGTCACTTCCCTCTTCAAATAACTTTCTGATGTCTCCACTGGTAATTTCCCTCATTAGTGCTTTCTGTTTTGCTGACTTCTGATGTGTTTGCATGTTATGTATTGCTTGAAAGCCACGTTCATAGGACATTTATTGCAGCTTTCTCCTCTGGCACCAGCAACTCTCAGCTGACTGCACACAAGGAGGCACAGGTGGAGACAATCGACCCTTCTGGATGCCAGCCTTTATTTACTCACATCCCAGCGTGCAGATTTCTTTTGGAAATGATTCCCATGAGGGTACACAAGAGAAGTTATTTCAAGGGTTGGGTATGGGGCACATATCAAAAACTAAGTGCTTTAGGAACACTGCTGTGGGTCTCTGTGCACACTTGGCTGGCACTAAGAGAACAGACCCTGCAATGCCATGGTGGGAGCTGGTCAGAACTGTCAGTTAATAAATCAAGCAGTGAACTGGACAGAAAAGGGTTGTGTAGTTTTCAAGCTATTGATGTGCAGAAACATGATCAGTTGGGTTCAAACTGTTCCATTCACAGATATCTTCAACTAGAGAACTTTTGAGTTTTAATGGACAAAATTGTAACCGAGGGTTAAAAATATCTTCATTTGAAGTTATGTACTTGCACACGCTGCCAGCTGAGCCATAAACCAATTCACAGCCTAGCAGAAATCAGCAGGAAGGGGCACATGACCAGTGAAGGCTAAAAGGGCTTTGGAACACCATGTTCCTTCCCAGCACAGGGCTGCTGCTGACGCTGCTGAGGGTGGGAGTCACTCAGTTCTGCACCCACTGCAGCACCCCAGGCCTGCCACAGGCTGTGCCACTGGCATGTCACAAGACACCCTTGTGGCCAGGTTTCCTCCCATTCCTGTGCTGAGAAAATTTTCCTATAAACAAATGCAGAATTTTTACACCCTTTACACTCTGCCTTGACACCCTCACTTGGTGGAAGAGGCCAGGAGCAGCATGAGAAACGCAGCTGAAGGACAACAACAAATCCCACTCTGCAGAGCCTGAGGAGGGACCATCTCAGGGTAGTGCAAAAAGAAGCTGCCAGACACAAGTAGAGGGAAGCAGGTTTCTTCCATTCCCTGAGCTGCTCCCTGTCACACAACAAGAGTGCTGAAAAGAAGGATTTGGCTTCTCAGCATCTTTCACTTCCATAGTCTGAGTGACGTACACACTGCTTAAGTGGATTATTTAATCATTCAGCTACCATTTGTAAAAAAGGAGGATTAAAACACAAATCAAGTAACTCCAAAAACATCCAGTGGGGAGAAAACCTCAAGAGGTTAACACTCTATAATCTGTTAGGAGTTTTATAGTCTAATTACATCAGTCAATTTTCACTCTCCTTCACTGTGTATATGGATTCCCTGGTTTTGTCAAAAATAAAGGCTCACTTGCTTTCCATAGCACCTCTATCATCTTTGTCTAGTCAGACAGTACAGCACTGCAATATTTGCACAAGCCAGTAATTTATTTTTAAGTGCAGTCTAAAAACCCCCAAAAATTTCTGAAATGAGAGAACCATATGCAGTGTTATCACAAAAGAGCAACTCTGGCAGACACACAAAAAAATCTTTAATCACTTCTTCGTAAATGGGCCATTTCTTCCTTCACACAGGAATCTGACTTCCTTTTGCAGGTTCTGTAGAAAATGTTTCTGCCATATGCAACCCCCTATTACCAGGACTAGGAATAAATTATCTGGAATGGCAGCCCCATATGAACCAACTCACATTTGTATTTAATGCCACTGTCATTGCCATCACGGGCAAAATCAGCCCTGAGGCATGCACACAGATGTTATCTCCCAAGAACATAAGCTGTAGGAATTTTCCTAGAGAAGGGAAAATTTTGAAAATGCTCCAACAGATGATGTCACTTTTAAGGTTCACCTCTGAAATGTTCCCAAAACACCATGACACAAGGGACTAAACCATCTACCTCTACAGTAATTGAAAAAAAATATAATTAACTGTAAAAAACCCATATTCAATATATGAAATTGAAATGGATTGATTTTCTTCTTGTGCAGTGGATGGAATTGCACTTTAATTGAAAATCACTTTAAAATAAGTGACACTGAAAGGACTTAAATCTTTTTCAATGAAGAGACCCCTACAGCACTTTGCCTGCCATTTTCTTGTGTAGGTTAAGCACAAAACAAGTCCTCAAGTGAGTCATGGCACAGCTGTTTGCACAGACAGCTACTAAATGCAATCCCACCCCCCAAAAGCTGAAGAACTGGCATTCTGCCACATCAGCTGATCCAAGGCTTGGTTTAAAGGTTTAAAAATGTTCCGGTGTTTGTTGGTGTTAAAAATGTTCTGTTGGCCTCCCTAGCCCAATCCAAATGCCATATATAATGAAATACCTTTTCTCATCTGTTTTTTTTTTTTTGTCCAGGGAGCCAATTTGTTATGTTATAAACCCTTTTGATATAAATTTACGTCCAGACTACTGAACTGAGATGATGGCTTGCAAGCCCTAAGTCAGTCAGGAAAAGGGAAGGAAGCTGCTGGAAGAGAGAAGAAGTTGGCATACCTTCCCTTTGTTGAAGTAATGGATAATCTTACGGCACAGACCTTCCTTACGTTGCCACTCTGACTGAGATGGGTAATGCAGGAACTCTCTCAGAGGTCTGTCCTCCCACTGAAGCAACTCACAGTACAAAAGCAAAGTGAATGCAGCCTCTGCAGGAAAAGCAATTATGGAACACTGAATCAATGACAGCAAATAAACACAGCCAATACTGAAAGGTCACAGGCCTGCTTCTGAAACTGTCTGCGATTTCTGATTTATAGTTTGAGAAAAAAATTTCAAGTCTTAGAGGACCATTAAATTATTGAATTACTTAAAATAGCAGCACACGATTTTTAGGTACAAATCTGTCAAGTTTCTTTTTACCAGCTACTTGATTTAAATGCACAGTCAGATGTTCAGATCTGTAACTGGATTTGGGGCCTGCAGCTGTAAACAGAGCTTGGACAACACAGCATTAGAGTCCGTACACGTTCCAAGTGCTCCCTCAGCACTGCACTGTGAGGAAATATGACAAGTGATAATATAATGGTGGTTCTGCTAATCTTCCTCTAAATTTCATTCCACTGTTGTGATTTTTTTTTAATCCATCTTCTTCAAAGAACACTTTAATATAAAATTTGGAGTGTAATGCAATAATCGTGTGGTTGTGCAGGCATAAACGGACAGTATTTAACTTGAGGGAAGGAGCTGGGCCTCAGCTTCTTGCCTTCCCAACTGCCATAACTGATTCATGCAAATTTCTTCCAAAAGAATGAACCAGATATTATATAACATCAGGAGAGCTGAAAAATGTCATGAGGACTTCAAGCAGACTCCGTGGAATGTCTCCCTCACCTGTGTAGTTCTCAGCCTGCAGATGCATGTCACACAGCTTGTGGATATAGCGGATGTACATCTCCTCCTTGTTAATCTCTGATTTGTAGAAATTCTGAAACAGCAAAAAGCCAGAGTTGTTACTCTTGAGACTCTCCCTTCATTCAAGCACTCAGCAGCATCTGTGCATGTGCAAAGTTATTGAAAAGAGAACACATTCTAAGTGGGAAAGAAAAGTAATAATTCTTTTCACATTCACACTGATCTAACCCACTAACTGTATCGTGACATGATTTTTTTTCAAAATAAAGGTAGTCAAAAGCTGAAGGAAGAGGTGAGAGAGGTTGTAGAACCTCTATGACAGGGATACACAGAACTCAGCTGGACACAGCCCTGAGGAACCTGACCTGTCTGGCCCTGCTTTAAGCAGCAACTCAGACCAGAGGCCTCCAGAGGATCCTCACAATCCACATCGTTCTCTTCGGTCATTCCAGTGCTTGGATTCTGAAGCTACACCTGCCTGACACAGATTCCTATCCCAGCCTTTCCCATCCCAGTTTCAACAACACTGCACAATATCACAAAGAGATAAAGGAAACATCTTTACCATAAGGTTAACAGTGCAGCCGATTTTCTTGTTTTCTGTTTCATCTCCTTTCATACAGTCCCTAAGAAAGCAGAGCAATGTTGAAACAAACATCTGCAAAAACAGCCCTTTTAAAATAAATGTGAAGCTATCTTATCTTCCAGAGTTTCCCTGGATGACAAACAACAGATAATCATATACTTCATTTTATAAAGTTTCTCTAAGAAAAATTTCCATATTATGGCTTAAATGATGTGAGAATTAAATGTCCCCTTACACGTTTGCATCTGAGAACAAGCACCTGAAATGACTGTTCCTTCATTTCTTACAAGAATCTGAACAAAACTCAGATAATAGTGGTCAAAAATAATCTGAATGCAAGATCTACGATAAAAGTAAAAAACTCTTATTTATCCAGATGCAAACATTTAGTCGTAGCCAAAGGGTTGGCTTCCATCAATGCAGCTCTGCAGTGTGGTGTGGCACACAAGGATACAGCCTGAGGGATTTAGGCTAGATTTCTAGCTTTTGCATAGGTAAGTTAAATCACAAAATTTATATTTGGTTTCTGGAATATTTTAGAAATTATTTCTATTCAAACAGTACAAGACATTAAATTTTTAAAGCAGTGGCACAGCAAACCATCTTGAGAACTACTACAGCTACTGACTGGCAGCTGGACTCTTAAGAGTGTGTATTTCCAAATTCCAATGCCACATTCCAGTTCCCTGTTCTGTTCTGGGAATGACAAATCTGCTGCTGATTGAAAATCAATTAAAAACTGGTATGTGTTTCTCAATTAAGCATGGAAATGTGTATCTGTGTGTCAAAGCTGCCTTGATGGCAGCTGTTTATTGCTAAAAAACAAAAAACAGAAACCAAAACCACACAACACCCCCCACCCTCCCCCGCAAAAAACCCCAAATAGCTCCCCTGCATTCCCTTTAAACGTGTCTCCGGTACCTGGTTGTGCACAGTAGTTGTAGAGCAGTTGTTGCCAGGAAAAAACCAGGAGATTGGATCAAGGTGGTAGGGATAACAAAAAGAGCAAACTAAAAAGCACAGAAAAGGATTTGGGACTGCAGAACACCCAGCCTAGTCAGAGGGTTTCACCTCTAATGAGCAGCAGCAGAAGAAAAAACTATTTGAACTCTTGTCAGTAGGCTAAAGATAGAAATATCTGGGGCAGTTCTATATAGGTTCAAATTGTCTATTATTAAAAAAAACCCTCTGAGTGTGTGTGTATATATAAATCTAAAGTTAAAATATTTCCTTCTAACTAAGTCAAAGCTCAGCTGCGTTGACACAACAGTCCTGCAAACTTCAGTTTAAAACTAAACGAAGGCTGCCTAATTTATAGTGAAATCTTGCCCATAAGCCACCAGCTGACGTGTCAGAGTTCTCAGATGGAAGTTCTCCAGCCCTGCAGGCCTGGATGAGGCATTCAGCACACCTTGGTTCAGTGAGGCTTTAGGGATCACTTTTGCATTTAACATCTCTTTTGCTGGATTAGGTGAGATCATTTCAGTGATAGAAGGAATTAATATTTTAGCAACCCAAATAAACCTTAGCACAAAACTATCAGGGATGAGCACACAAGAATGAGAATTAGGGCTGTAGAGATAAGGATTTGGGATGTTTGCTGAGAACCCAGCAGTGATGAGTTGGCTTTCATGTATGCAGCTTGATAGTCAATAAAAATACTCCCCGTAGGAATTTGGTACCATGTCTTGACAAACTTCTTATGCTTAGAACATGTTATTGCTGGTGCCAGATACCTGTAGTCGAGCAGACGCTCCATGAGACGAGTGACGGATGTGACAAAAGAGATTCCAGTCTCCCGCCAAGTTTCCTGCTCAATCTTCTCCAGCAAACTGTTTGGAGATGGAAAGACAGCAGGTGAGGCTTCCAGGGAAGTGGTACAATACATGCAGACTGATACAGACAACTTGGTTTCTCCCTCATAAAACAAATTCCAGAAGAATTACCATCTTACCTGGGATAAGGCCCAAAGAGTTGGGTTCTACTCCACGCAGCATGAAGCAAAGACAAGGAAATTACAGAATTGACAGGAGAAAGGAAAATATCCTCACATTGCCATTTAACAGATATGAAAAAGAGCAACGCTCATGGCAATACTTGTTTCCCACATTATTACCTGTAGCTTAAATACTGCTAGCAGCAGTCAGAAACTGAAAAGGAGTCCAAACCTACTGCAAGTATTTCTTCTTTGCTCATCCCTCCATAAATTTTCATCCCTAATCAACAGCCAACCAACCCTGAATGAACAGTGTATTTAAACTGGAAATAAAGACAACTTGTTCCTGCCTAGCATGGACAATACAGTGAGTACCCATCTCACACAGTTGTGAAGGAAGAGAGAAGGCTGGAATGAGAACAATGAACATTGTGTCTAAAAAATGAAGAAAGCAAGCAAATTTACATGCCAGTTTCCTGAAACTGGATTTCCAGTCAAAGAGCCACTTCTAGGAAAGAAATTCTGTTAGGTGTCACATCTTCTGAAGAAGCAAACTCTTCAGTACTAGAATGATTCATGGCTGAGGGAGCCAATCCCTTTTCAGCAGTATAGTTGAGACAGTAGAATTCAGGGTCAACTGCTTTTTTCACACAGCATTTACTAATTTGTGGAATTTTTTCCTCAAATTGCTTCCCCATAGTGTTCTCAGACAAGTCAGTGGCACATATCAACTAAATGGCTGCTGGAATTCCAGGCTGTGTTTCTTGGTAATACATCCAACCACTATTATCTAAAAATGAGTAAAAAGCTACAGCCCTTGAATTCTTAACATTTCAGGTAATGAATGTCTTCAGCTGGAGCAAAGGCACAATATTCCTCTTGCTATGTGAATAATAAAAAAAAAAAAGATATTTCCTTTCCTTTATCCCTGAAACAGACTTACATTATCTATACACATTCGATCCAAGACTTCCCAAGGCTCAATATGCACAAATCCAAACTGAATACATTTCCATACTTCCTGAGGATAAGCACATGGGATAGGCAGGCTTATCTAGCTTGAAATGAATGAATGTGCAATTGCAAATTCAGAAATAGAATTATTGGTTCCAGCAAAACAAAGGTTTATACCTCAAACAGCCGGTGTGCTATTGGGGGCCACGTAAAATTGTCTGGAATATATGGCTAAAATTCTGCTAATGATCTCTCTGGCTCACTGGAGTATTAAAAAATTTGGGTTAACTGCTCTGGACTGTCAAGAGTTCAGAACAATTCCTTTTGAAATAAACTAGGAACACTCAAAATTTGTAGACAGATCAGTAATCAAAGGTAGTGAAGTGTAAAGTCAGACATAAAATCTTCAAGTTTATCCTTCCGAGTACGAATTGTTGGTGTGAAAGGAAGTGGAAATACAGTGTCACAATGGACTCTGGAGGAAGCAACTAGCAACTGTTGAGCCAACCAAAGCATGGCCTTCAGAAACAGGAGGAAGGGAAGGAAAATGCTGAGGAAAATCTCCTTTGCTCTAACAAGGCCTGAGTCTGTAGATAGTGCACTGTCTCTCTAAACAATCCTGAGGCCAGGATCTCACTCACTGCTATGGAAAGAGAACGGCTCTGGCTCCTCTTGCAAATGAATTTTTGATAGGAGGATGGTAACCTGTGCAGCCCCTTATTAGGTGTCGCAGAGAGAACACAAAGAAGAATTTAGGTCTCTATATTATTTTCGGAATTACTTCGTTAAGCCATTCCATGGAAACCTGCCAGGAAGCCCTCTCCTGCCCTCCCCAAAGATCTGTGGCTGCACAGATCAGTGCCTGGACTCTTCCAATGGCCCTGCACAACACGAGGAGCACGAACTGGCAAAGCTTACAGCAGGCTGAAGAGTTCCCTGTAGTTCTCATCACCTTTTCCTTCGGACACCAGGCTGTCCAGCTTATCGATCAACTCGGCTTCCACCTGCGGGAAGAAGCCACCAAATGCATCACTCAGACACACTGCCAATGAACCAGTACATCAGGTAAACTGGATCCTGAACTACAACAGAATATCCAGCACCACTGCTCTGCTGTGCTGGTTCTGCTGGTGGGTAACTGATTTGCAATCACCCAGGCATCATTATATTGGAAGATTATATGTTCATTAAACCCCACTTTTTAAGCATCTCTATGATTATATGACACTTTTGCTTTTTCTTTCACTTATATAAAAGGCCACACCAGCATCATTAGGTTTCTCTTAGAAAGATTTTGAATATCTATTAATTCCTGCTCTAAATATCAAGTGTGATATCAGATATTCTCATAAAATTGATTCAAGTGCAGAAATTGATATATGTAACATTCAACAAAACAATTTTATGTAGTCTGAAATCTTGCAGAAAACAGTTTCACTACTAGTGAAGACAGAGGCTCCTGAAGGCTGAAACTATTTGCAGAAATATGGCTTACTTTTATTTAAAGACAAGCATTGTTTGAGCTTCTCTAGGTTTTTCTGCTGCCAAATTGCAAAGGAAGTAAAGATGGGGAGGAAAAGCAAATCAGTCAGTGGCACACAAATGGACTTGGTGCTCTTGCTGCTAAAATCATTAAAGAGAGACCTGATTTCATCCCTGAATCAGGCTGTATTGGTATCCAGCCTTGCTGAAAAATCAACCTTGTTAAAACATAAACTACTGAAGAAAATTTAAAAAGGGCTTGCAAATGAATTTTCAGGGTTTTTATATTTTCTGACAAACAACTGAATATTCAAAAGGTGAAGAGAAGCTCACAATTAAAAAAACCCGTCCCTTTCTTTGTGATCTACAGTGACAACAGAAATCAGTAATGTCTGTGTCCCGCTATCCAGCATTATACTGGAAAGCAAATAACTCCCTGGTTCCAGCAGATAATGTTAATGAGGTTTATTATCTCATGTGGTATTTAACTATTTATTTCATTCTCACTAATACGGACGATTATTTCATCTTTAACCGTAGAAAGTTACAATATATGCTTCATAAAACAGTGTGGAAATTTGCTCCACAGGTAATTTAAGAAATATTCTTGGAGCTGTAGTTTAGAATACATAAGTGAGTATAAAAATTAAATGAAGATTATGAAGAGTTCATCTTGATACAGAAAATATAAACAGGCCCAGAAACTCGAAGGTGACTGCAGGTGTTTATTACTGTAATTTCCAGAGAAAGACTGTTCTATTGTTGTGCTAAAACAAGTGGAAAGAGGACTATGATCAAAATGCTATTGCAATAATAATACTACTAATAATAGTAAATAATAACAATCGTAGCAATCACGGGAGCTGGAGAGAAAGAAAAACAAGCTCCTGGTCCTACTTTTCCACACAGCCTTTAGTAGATCAGGTTATGGGAAAGGTCTGCTATTCTCTTGGAATGATAGATTAGATCTGGCATTTTAATGACTGTGCGAATAATTAATCACATGAATTATGATAATTTAATGGTGATTTACTCCTTCAGAGCACTTCTCTGCAGTTACTTGCTCCCAGTATTGCCCCAGCACACTGACAATGAAACACTGTCATCCGAGGATCCAGTCCAAGCCCATCCTTCATTAGCAATGCTCTGCACTTCAGGGATCTGGTTTGCAGTGGAAAATCTAAGCAATTCTCTGACCATGACTGGGAAACAGAATGATGAAGATTTCTCTCCCTGATTTGCAATCAGAGCTCACAGCAGGTGGAAACTGCAGAGCTCTTGTTGGACTTAACCCTTCCAGGAGAGCTACTGCAATTTCTGAAAATAAAAACAGCTACAAAGTCTGTTTCAAGGCATGGTGTAATGATTTAATTATACAATCCCACTTCCTAGCTGCAAATTGAAGACAGAGAAGCAGAGAGCACTGTTTTCACAAATACTGGCTAAATCTTTACATTCCCATTTTTGGTTCTCAGTCTGACCCATTTAATGGCTGACTAATAATCTAAGTGAAACCAGTGAGAGCAGTGACAGCCCAGCACTTACAAAATTCTTTTCCCCATCTGTGATGTGCTGAGCACATCCCTCCTCTTCCCCATGCCCATGGAAAATGCCGTTTGCACTGGTTAAATGATCTTGGGGGTCTTGTGATAGTTTTGTGAATTAGGTCCCGAATTTTCTATTTTATATATATTTACATGGCATCTTCACAGTCAGACCAACAAATACAAACTCCTTGCTTCCAGCTGGACACTGCAGACAGACAGAGCAAGAAAAGGAAAGCTTGGCAAGTGCTCTCACCTGTTTGAAGTTGCCGTTCTTCCTCTGCTCCCAGTCCATCATGTCATGGAAGATTGGGATCATGATATTCCGGACTTCTGGTTGGGGAACAAGTGTAACACCCAGAAAGGGGCCAATCATTCCCGGAATGAAGTGAATCTTGTGCTCACCTGTACAACACAAAACAATTGCAATTAAGCAAAAGCCATTGCTATCTGTCACTGAGAAAATAGGGAACCCTTGCAAAAATGACATGTACAAAGTAGTAGGCATGAGCATTACAAAAGCAAACATTCTTTTCCTGAAAGGAATGAAAAATCACTATTTGCTTTACACCCTTTCTTTCAAAGTCTCTAAGAGCATTTTTAATTTTGCTGTGAAAGCCTTCAGCAAAAATTGTCAGTGCATTTTACTTGCAAGGGAATCCAAACTGTCAAAAGTAACCAAACTAAAACATACTAACTGGGGGAAAAGAGGCCAGGGGTACTTCTAATTCATGAAGATTTTGAAAGGGCTGGTGAGAACAACGGTAGTTAATAGAGCATGTCTAGATTTCAAGGAACTACAGAGCTCTTGGTCCTCAGCATTGTCTCGATTTCCTAACTGCCCTTGACTGGGGCCAAGCGGGTCTCTGCTCCAAGGGAGACCTGAGGCACTTTGCTGACAATCTCCTCTGAGCCACGTTACTGCACTGCTGCAGAGAGAAACTCAACAAGGCCTGATTTGGAACAGCATCCAGTGAGAACTATCTGCGTCTACACATCTAAAACTGGCTTCTCACTTCTCAGCTGAGTTTGTCCAGCATCATTTTCTGGGTACTGGATCTCTGTTATCTTGGAGGGCCTTCTGTTCTCCACACAGATTCTCTGAGCTGTGACTGGTTCTGGCTGTATCATTTTAGTTGTGCAAGACAGAACAGGCTTATTCAGTTTTCTTGCTTCTGTAGTTTTCCTGACTGTTGTCTGAACTTTGTCCAGCTTGTCTTGGGTTTATATTTTTTGTGTTTTGTTGTTTCTTTTAGCTGTAGAAAGCAGGACTGGGCAAACTAATCTGAAATCAAATGCATTTATGGAAAACACTGTGACAGTAATATGGTCCCTCTTCTCTTACTCCAGATTCTTACATATTTTCTCAAAGACTTCAAAAATCTCTTTTACTCATGGCATTTTACAGGTAGCTCCCTTCAGCTGATTATCAGCATGGGACATTTGTAGTCTGTGCTTTTTTGAATAGCAACTCCTACCTATATTCCTACACATAAAATGTTTGTATTTGGCTTTGTGAATATTTTGCAGCCACATTATCAAGTTATCCAATCTGACTTACATCACTCCTTTGCTCTCTTATTGATTCACCCCTTCTCATATCCTTGTATTTGTGATCTCTACCAGCAAACATTTTGTTATTTTCTTCTAGAATACAGTGCAGAAGAGAGTTTTGGTGGGAGAAGAGAAGTGCTTCTCTTCAGAGAAACAAAAGATTCTGTGATGCCATAAAACACTAAAAAAGATTTTAAAATCTGACAGAAATGGGGGCTTCCTTTGGCTTTGGTTGTCAGGTGAGAGACAGAGAGGCTTACCCAGGTTCTGCCACATGCTGAAGAGCTCATAGGCCATCATCACTCTCATATCACCATACCTGAGAGAGAACAGAGACACAGCTGCCCAGGGAACAAAAACTGGCAAGGCAGTGACGTGAAAAAATAATCAAATAGTTAAAAAAATTCAATTCACATTTATGTCAACATAAGAATATCAAACAACATGACTAATCACTGATTGCTGTATTGGGATATCTACTTATTCATTTCCCAGACATTTCCACGTCCCAGGTTTCATAATAAATCACAGAGACTTATGGTAGGAAAAAAAGTCTCTTTTTTGAGGTGGGAACCCAACAAAACATGTCCTTACTTGTCCAGAATTTTCTTCCTCTTAGGTGGTGTGGCATTTTCTAGCTGGAGACTCGGCTGGTTGATAAACAAAACTGCCAGGCTGAAATAAGAGTTCCACACCTGTGACAAGGGAAGGAATTTTATAACTTGACACTCTAGGAGTAAGTTTTAAAGAGGTGGAGAAAGACATAGACTCCTCATAATCAAGGAGTAACTTCATCAATATGTCTCTTACTATGGAGATACAAATTAACTCTTAAGGGTACAAATGGATTTTTTGAACCCTGGTAGGAACTGAAATTAAAACCTCCACAAAAGGAATGCCACTGAGTTTTCCTCTTTGCACTAGAGCTCAAGAGTGAATAAACTTAGTGACTTCAGCAAACTTTAAAATTGTTTTTCTGTATATTAAACAGATTTTATTTCTCAAGAGTCCCTGAAGATCACATTATATCATGAATGAGAACCCTGTAATTTGATCTGTTTTCCCAGAGATGAGGTTTTTGCCAACTTGGTGTGTGCACTTGTCCCTAGGTGCATGTCTGGCAGCTCTTCCTTACTAACACTGAGCTTGCTGCCCATCTCCAGCTACATCAGACACAGGGACAACACTCCCTAGGATGCTGTGTTCCTCCAGGTGTTGTGTCATCAGCCACTGAGACCTCTGGGAGAGGAAGATCATGAATTCCCCAACTTCAGGGAAAGCATTGCCTGAGTTTACATTGCATTATCCATCAGTCTGGAAGACAGCTCGCTCCATTAGCCCCATGCTTATGGAATTACTTGTTTCCTTTACACAATTTTCCTGATTTGATCTCACACTGTATCTGTTCTACTTCCCATCAATTCCACAGCAGATTCCATTCCTGTCCTTTATCAGTTAGGTCATCTTCCTGACAGACACTCTAATAAATGCTGCAAATACCATCAGCTAATGCAGAGGGCAGTTCCTGTTCCTTTGTTACCACTGGTTTGAAAAGATGTCAGAACATTTTCTGAATCAATTCTTACTTTAAAATCGAAGTCCGTTTCCGTGAAATTCTTATGCAGGGCAGAAGACAAGTACTGAACTGTTGTAACTATGATACTGCAGCCAAAAACAAAGAGAAGAAAACAAAAAGAGAGCATTTGAATCTGGAATACAGCATACTGCAGTGGTTGGTGGTGCTGGTTTTACTGCAGGTACAGACATGAGCATTCTTTGTGTAATCACTGTGATACTTACACAGAAGTCACCGTTCTCTGCTTTAATGAACAATTTGTACTAATTAATACAAGATTATGAACTTTCACTATTATTGTAACTTTTAGAATTTACACAGGAGCATTTAAAATCCTGTCTGTTTTGCATGGCTGGGCCATATGGCCGCCAGGGAAATGGAATAATACACTCCTTTTCCTCCTGTTTTAAGCAGAAAGATTTTTTTCCCCAGAGAAGAGTAACTCAAAAAGTTTGAGCTGTCCTTGTTCTTGGCTATACAATGGTCCTTTATCTCACTCTCATTCAACTCAAGGTATTTGCGAATATTTTGCCAGTTTTTGATTTCTGTGTTATTTTTTGTTGGTGGCTAAATACACTTTAGTGAAAGGCAATCAAAAAACATGGTAAACTCAGGAATTAATGAATGGCATGTAGATAAAGCAACAGTAGTATCAAAAGAAGAGCACATCTGGGATTCACATGCAAGCAATACTCCAGCAGCACTGCTAAACATAACTGTCAGTCTAAAGGTTTGTGGCAAAATTGTGCCCAAGGGAACAGGTAACCTGCAGCATCTGAGGGAGCTACTGTTTCAGGTGGATTTTCCTTTTCCTACAGAACTTCATTGAGTCTTTACGCTTGAATTACTGAAATCCACTTCTTTCATTTCTCATTAGCAGGGTGGACTCGCAGAGCATGCAGCTCAGCTGAGCAGGCAGCCTTCAGGAGCATTTCCATGGTGTTTCCTCAGAGTGGGAATGCTCCAGCTGCCAGTCAGTCAGTGGGAATTCCACATCTAGTTTGGCTAAGGAAACCAGTGAATAATTCCAGCCACCCTGTGTTCAACACTGCTGCCAATCCAAAGAGCACAGTACTTAACCCAGCAGAAGCAAGAAACTGAGATAAAACTGAGCATTAAAACAGCAGATGGCAACTGAATTGAGAAAGAACTCTTTGTGTAATGCTTTGGTGTCATGGCTGGGGTCTGCTCCCACTTTTCCAAAACACCCGAGTGCCTCTCCTTGCTTGGCTAAGGAGGGATGTTCATGGAAAAAACAGATGTTCAGTGCAGGAATCCCCTGGCAAGAGAGGGAGAGGCTCATTAACACCCCTTGGTGTGGGGAGCTGGCCTTGCCCTGTGTGCTGGAGCTGCTGGGCCCCTCACCCTCAGGGCAGCTCCTTCAGCTCTGCTCTTAACTCCTGGCTCTGAGAGTACTGGTGGAGTTTAACAGACCCACAAACACACAGGTTTGGCCCAGAGTGTTACAATAGCAGCAGAATGAGTACGAGCACTCCAGAATTCCTGTCCTGATCCTCACATCTCAGTCTGAGGAAAAACACTGCGCCCCTGGCTTTAACTGCCACAGAATGGCAACACTTTACACCTGCTTCTCTACTCACTTGCTGGTGAGCAACCTCATCACCATCCAGTCTCGAGGAAAGACACTCATCTTCATCAGGTTCCGAAACACACAGAAAATCTTCAGGAGGAACTCCTGTCACACAGGGAAAAAGAATTAAAACTCAGCAGCAGTTGCAGGTGAATCTATTTTCTTGATTGTAAGAAATACAATTAAGCTAAGTGCTCTACTTGAGCTTTGTGTGGCAAGGCCATTCACCTGGAAACATGGAAGCAACATACATTGGAATATGGCTCTATTCCTTTTGTTTGCATCTAATATACAAATTGCAGCTTCTTTAAAATCTTCACTTCTACAGGGAGATGAAAATCTTCCCTATGTGCATAATTGTATCTGACTGCTCATATTATCAGCCAGAGTTCCAGTGTCAATTTGCAGCTATTTTCAAATATACTGGACTCATAATCACTTTTCTATGCATTCATTTTATTAATTTATCTGTCCAAATTTCTTTGGACTTACGTCACAATTTGAGAACTAACCACACCCCCAAGCCCAATAAAACTCCTACACAGGCCTTCTAAAATAGTAACAGAAAGCCCCATTTCTGGCAACACAGAGCAGCAAACAGCTCTTAGACATATTCAGCTGAATGTTTGACTCCCAAAAAAAATCCCCAAACCTGAAGACATTTCTGGTTTTTAACTACCTGCACCTCCATGTCTGTATAGAACAACAGCGAGGATCAAATGTGACAAGTTGTTGGCCTTGCAAACTGTGATTTTTTTGTTTTGTTTTCCTTTCACAAAATCAAAATAGCAGAGAAAGTGGCAGAACAGGGTTTCTTCAAAACCATCCTACCATTATGCCTTAATGGAGGGTGTGTGATTAATATATCTTGGTGTAACTGAGCTCAGAGTAAAGCATTAGAAGCTCCTTGACTTTTGGCCTCATTTTGCCCCAAGTGTAACAGTGATAAGTGAATAAAATGTCTTTCCATGCCAGAAAAAGTATTGGAAATATTATAATGGCCATATTTGATGGGAAAAAAAGTAATATATAAAATCTTCAGCCTTTGTGATACTCTTGGAACGTATATTCAGATTATCAGAGATACAACAGTTCCTATGGGCATGAAGACAAATTTCAGTTCAATGACCTTTCCACAAGTCTAACATAAGTATAGTTCAGATGGCTTTTAGAATATCTATTAAAATTTATTATGAATTAATTTACCAAATCATTTTCCTGTGAGCAATTTGAAAGTTACTGGAAAGGCAGCAATCTTAGATAACTATCAACCTGAGATACACTGAAACCTGCAACCTAAAGATAAGAATTTTATCATCCCTAATTCATCTCCCTGATTCATTCAGCTTCTCTATATGCACAAAATATCAAAAAGCTGAAAGTCTGTCAAGAAAGGACTTCTCACTGCTTCTCCATTTCATTTGTTAAGGTAACAGAAGTTCCTGCCACATGACGCTGTTCTTATTGTGCATATTTGAGTGCCATGCTAAACAAAGTAATTTCACATAAAAGCTTGTCTTTATTTATAGGCTTATTCTGCCTTTTAAACAGGCTGTTGTTGGAGATACTCCTCTTCCCTATGGAAGCTGAGGAAAGAAGTTCTGCTGGTGTGAGATGTGAGATGTGCCATTTCAAAATGTGAGAGGCCTGTGCCCCTCACCAACCCCTGCTGCTCGTGGAGAGCCATGATTTAAGCTGATGTTCACAAAGAAGCATGCAGCAAGTGGAGTGGTAAGGTTGCAGCTTTCCCAAAAAAGATTTCTTCTTCTAGAGACTTTTGTATCCCCCAGGGTCTCTCTTCTAGAGACATTTGGATCCTTATCAAAGGGCTTGAAAATCTCTTCTGGCATAAAATCAATAGCCTTTGTAAGAAAGCTGCAGTGCATACTGAACATCTAGTAAAATGCTATACAGTAACTGACTTCACATTCACAGGATTAAAAATACCCTGTTCCTCTGCCTGTGTTTTTTATATATGTAACAATTACAACACCCTTTATGTCCAACAACATCTATCCTGGGACTTTATTTGCTGTTATAAAGATAATTTGGTGCGCTGTGGTCTTAAATTTTTTTTGCAACACTACACCAGGGATTATAAAAGTGAAAGGAAGGTCCCTGAACAGAGTGCCAGTGGATGGGAATGATTAACAGGGCAAGTGAGGCTGGAGGGATTCCCTTCTGCTCTCCCCTTCTGAGGGAATCACCCTACAAACATCACATCCTTTTGTACCTTCAGTTCATCCTTGCTTTGGAAGTTGTCCAGTAAGTGCTGGAAGTGAGTGTCTGACATCTGACGAAGCAAAGATAAAAGGCAGGAGACATATTCTCCCTGTTGACCAAATGAGAAACTCTTTCATTCAGACAATCTGAAATTTCCTAGATACAAAGCTTAACCCGGGGGGAGGTATAAAGGGAGGGGTCTGAAATGGCCCCAATGCCTATGAGGGGACAGCTGACATGCACAGAGGTAGAAAGTACTGCAGGTTAACAGTTCCTGAATTACTGATAATACAGGGATACACCTCCAGGAGGCTCCTCCACAGATGCCAGTTTCAAAGGTCTTTTAATCAAAGCTGTAGTCTAATCAAAAATAATTTGAAATTATTAATACAGATATGAACAAATCGCCCTCCAAGCATGCAGGTTTTGACAATACCTTTTTCAGGTACTTAATAGACAGTGTCTGTCAGAGGTGTGACTGCAGCTCATGCCAACAGACCAGCAATTATTTGAACTAAGTGACTCAGACCAGTAAAGCAGTGACAACTTGGGATCAGGCTGGGCTACAGAAGGTGTCTGGAAGCTTGTAAATATATGGCTTATTAGTGTTCACCAAGTTGTGTGCTGTCAAAGCTCCAGTACTGACAGGACTGCAGTCAGATTTCCTGAGCACAGTCTGGGTAAGCCTACATGAGCTACAATTACATTTCTGTAATTCTGTGAAGCAGATGCACCCTAACCCGTTACCACAGCATCCCAAAGTGTTTTCCAAAGAGGAGCTCCCCCATTTTACAAATCTGAAAGCAAAGCACAGAGAAGTTAAGCAATCTGTCCAAGAGAACAAGCAAAGTGGTGCCAAGAACATCAGGACTGGGTCTGTTGGTTGCTAGTCCCTTGCACAACAGTATTTTTTCCTGCAACAGAGCAGCTTATTTGGAAAATACACAAATCTAAGCCATATCTAATAAGAATCCACATATCACTGTGCTGTGAAATGTAAATTGAGGATCCAATACAAGGGACTGTGCCTTCCATTTGATTGGTTTTCTAATTGGCTCAAGCATCTGCCCAGAAGCTTTGCCATAGGTTATTCCAAGAAACTTTCCTTCACTAGGAAGAAAGATGTGCTCTCCTGTGTGGGCTGGCATGTGGTAAACAGCAGTAAGTCAAGTGGCAGCAGTAAAAGGAAACTGAGATATTACTGGACATTTGCAAGCCAGTGCCTTTCTTGTCCTGTATCAAAGAACACCTCGTTATCTGAGCTAACAACGAAAGATCTCTCTTGTGTGAGAAGTGCACCTTAGTGCCCATCTGCCCCCAGCAGCACCGCTGAGGTTTCAGCCATTTGCTAAAAAAACAAGTCTAAAAAAAGGATGTTCTGAACAGCAGCTTAGCATCCTACATTGTGCAAAAGCTACATTAGAGACTCTGACAAACAAAAATAGGCTAAAATAGGCTAGAATAGAAAAGGGCACAAATCCAGGAAAGAAGGCGGCTGAACAGTAAAATTCTATTCTTTTTCTTCTCTTCCACTGCATGTCAAAGAAAAATTTCTTCCCTGTGGCTAACGCTGGCAGCCTGGGTAAAGTGGTGGCTTCTCCCACCAAGCTCAACAGCTCACTTGACTTAGCATCTGTTAATTTCTTTTGAAAAAGTATGTTGTGTTTCATTTGCATGAAACAATCAATGACCCTGGACAGAAGCTCTCCAGGGTGTTTAGCAAAGGCATTTAACCATGGAGCACTGTGATATCCTCAGGTTTGGGGATCACAGCCTCATACTCACATAGCCCTTGGTGATACCACCTTATGGGTGAAGCCCCAGGCAGCTCCCCAGTACCTCAAGCTTTAAGCAGTAACTCTCAATCACAGCTGCAAAGACAAACAAGAGAATAATCTGGAAATCCACTAAAGCTTCCTGAGCTCCACTGCTTCCTGCAGCCCTCACTAGTGCAGGGAGGAAGGAACAGGTTTGTGGCTTATTAAGGGAAAGTTACAAAGCCCTGGGCATTCATGCAGCAAAGATGATGATGAGGTGCCAGTGGTGGTGAGGGACTGAACCAGAGGTTAGAGAAGCAGGAAATAGAAACTGATTGTTAGTTACTAACAGTGATTTCTGCTGTGCACTGCGGGCAGCGCTGCCCTCTTACCGCCTCCTGAGACTGCGATTTACTCATGATTGTGAGCAGAGTTTGTAACAGCACGTCCAGGAGGCTCTCCACCATCATCTCAACCTCCTCCACGACATCTCCCTCCTACAGCAAGTGGTGAGCAAACGGACAGTTAGAGACTGGAGAGGTGGAACTGGTAAAGACAGTTCTGCAGAGTCAGCCATACCACAGGCTCGCTGGGACAGAGAGCTCCGTAACAGGTTCAAAGAAGTACAACCAAATTCCTCATTGGTACCACATCCTGTTGTGCTGTCAGTGTGTGTGTGTGTGTGTTACCTTGACAGCCTCTGATGGAAGCATTCAGGGTCACAGCCATAAAGGTTAGTCTATAATCAAAGGTCTAGAACACAACAGGAGCAGATTATGTTCAGGAACCTTTACTCCATGGCAGTATTATTTTAGCTTATTTCCATGATACCTTTCATCTCATTCCTTTCACACAGAACCATGACTTTTAATTGGAAATACACACTGGTATGAATTATATTTAGCACCATGAACTTCCTACTTCAGTCAGGTGGGGAAACTTCACCACCCCCTCTTTGTGAGCATTGCTTTAAATGATCTAGTTACCATTTGAGATCAGAGTATTATGACCGTCAAAGCTCAGTGTTGAAACTCAGCAGCAATTTCCAGAAGTAAGTGGGATTTCATTGATTGGATAATTTTAGAGTGTTCTTTTAATGTGAACCACAAAGTGCTAGTTACTGTCTCTTGCTCAAGGAACTACAAGTCCTTGAGCTGTGTAGAACTTTTAAACTCCACTGACATCTAAGTTCTGGGCTCGCATGAAGAAAATTAAACAGTGTCAAAGCTGGTGAAGGCGTCTGCGATTCCCCCCTCCTAACAGCAAGAACACTGTGTAATCAGGATGCTCTGAGTCACACACACAGAGCCAGACCCTCATTTCAGATGTTCTCCTGCTGACAGCACAATCTTGTTTTTAAAAGGTTCTTTGAAAAACCTGTATTAACCTATAAAAATGTCTCACTCTTCATTTTACTAAAACAGTGGTGCAAATAAAAAATTGAAATCAAGTAGCAGATTTACCAAAGAACTGGTCTTGATTATGGAGAAGATACTACTGAGGATCCCAGAGCAGATAAGCAGCTCCTTCTGCTGTCGTAGGTGAAGGTGAATGTGGTGAAGGACTACAGGCAGTAGGATGCGCCGGGACTCTGAATGAAGGCAAACCATTTCAAATTAAAGGAAAGAAAATATTTACAAACAATTACAATGGATAGTTTCAACAAAATTCTGTGGTGTTATCATTCTCACCTTGTACTGAGCACAATAATTTAAGTGCACTAACTTGAGGTCCTCACTACAAGAAGAGAAACCCAATGGTGCTTTCTCTCTTCCACTATCTTCATGGCTTCTTTCATTCAGACCTTTATATATGAAATACACTCACAATCTTCACCCATTTTCCACTCAGTTCTTAAAGATTTTTTAAAATTCTGTTTCTAAAGTATACGTAAGCAATAATATAAGTATATTTAAGTAAAATTTTAAGAATTAAATAATTACTAAAGTGTTGAGCTAAATAAATACTAAAGTTACAACGTAAAGATTAAAGATACTTTAAAGGAATGTGGTGGGTTTCTCACATGACTATCCCCCCTGTTTCTCAGGCATAAGCTGACTGGAAAGGAGGTTTTCTTCCTGTCCATGGTGAGAGCAATGCAAAATGTAAACTGAGATTTGGCAGTTTTAATAATTAACTCGATTTTTTAAATGTATGTTTATCAACCTTTAGTAACTACTATTGATCTATGACGGATTTATAAACATTTCCTACCATAAGGAAACTTGTAAAGTACTTGTGTCGAACAGAGTTAGCAGAGTTACAGAATATTCTGAGTTGGGACACACAGGGATCATGGAGTCCAACTCTGAAGTGAAAGCCCTTGTGACAAGAGGGATCAAACCCACAATGTCGGCATTATTACCACCCTGCTCCAACCAACGGAGCTGATGAATGCATTTATCAACCATGTTGCCACGAGAAATAATTACTGACATTATTGGCATTCAGCAGGGAATTATTTGCAACAAAGCCACTGTGAAAGCCCCCAAGGTGTGGCTGCCCTCAGAGAGCAGCAGCCTGAGCCCCGGCGTCACCTGAGAAGGAGAAGAGGCGGCTGTCGACCGTGCGGGCGATGGACTGGAGCTTCACCACGTCCATGGACTGGCCGATGTGCACCGTGCTGGGCATGCTGCCCAGCGTGCCCCGCACGAACTCCGCCACCTCCTGCACCGTGAACATCTGCAGCAGCTCGTCGAAGATGGCGGGGAACGAGTTCAGCAGCGCGGCCTGCGGATACAGGAGGGGGCTCAGCACCTGCAATTCCCCACCTGCAGCTCAGGGCAGTGAGGTGGGAACAGCAGGAACACCGAACGAAGGGTCTGCACCAAGCTGCTACAGGCTGTGCTATGGCTGGCGGGCATGGTTTGTGATACCTGGAGCTCAGGGTGAACAAGTCACATGTAGCATGGAAAAATCAAGTGCTGCTGCAATAGTAAATCTTAGCATAAGCTGTGCACATAGATACAGCTTCAAAAAGCTGTCTTTTAGGATACAGCTTATAAAACAGAAAAAAAATTGAGATATCAGAGAATAGAAAATAGTCCATTTTTGTTGATTTACTTTTTTCAGTTAATACAACACTTGCTTCTGATTAGAGAGTTCTATACCAATTGTTTGTACTAAGCAACTACCTAAGGCAGTTAAAACTCTTCAGAAAAATATTCTGAAGTGAAGAACCTGCTGACAGACCCTTAACCAGCTCTGCCATGTGACATTCCAGGATTTCTGCAGCAGGGGTGGGGTGTGAGTCCACGTGAAAGAGGCATCACATCATGCGAGTGTGCATGTGATTCTTGCAGTAACAGATATTTCCAGTAAGCTGGAGCTATCCTTGAAAGTGCTTCTTAAAGTGCAGAAACAGTGTCAGCACAACAGCAACAAAAAACTCTTCATGTCTGATTTCCTATTTTTCAATTAATGTCTTCACAAGAGTAGAAAATTCCATGCATTGCCCTATGTTCAAGTTCTGCACACTTGGTGTCCTATCAAAGAACTGCCACCACCTCAGATGTTCTAAAATTCTTCTCTTCCTCTACATCCTAGCCAAGCTCCATGCCTGCATCCTCTTTATAACTACTCAAATTCCTAGATGGTTGCTTTCTTGAACCAGCCTCATCTCCACTCTTCCCTTCCTGCCATTTCCACCTGCCTTGCCTGGAGCTCTCCACACAAACCCCAGTGATTTCCTGCACAAGTTCAGATTGACCAGACTTCACTGCAGATCTCTGTTCAGCTTTGCCCTTCCAGAGTCCCACCACTATCAGTACTTCCTTCTCCTCAGAGATTTTTTTGTTTTCTCATTGCATAAACATTTCTGTATCTCTTCCATACTGACATGTCTCTCCTAATCCATATAATCCCAGCCTCCTTCTTTGCCAAGTCTGCTTTCCTTCAACAGTGAAATCTATTTAATAGCATTCGAGCAAAATCTAAGTTATTTTTACAACTAACACTGTAGAGCTCATTAAATTATTCTGAATATAAATTTACTTCCTCCTTCTTCCCCTCGTTCTCTCTCAAAATCTAATTTTGTTACAATCAACTCAGACTACCCAAACCCCCACAAGGCCTCATGGGTGTTGTCACCTATTTTTCCTACATACCTACAACGTACTAACAAAATAAATAGTGCAAGTCATTTCAATAGCTCCTGGAACTCTTGGAAGGCAGTAACAGCCACAAATCCAGTCACTGTCTTATCTTTGGGATAATACAAGTGAAATTACAATATTGGCCCAACAAATCCTTACAGGAGTTTTCCTAAACTTTCTGTTACTTATAAAGCAGAAGGATTTCTGTATAACCCATAGTAATCCAAGGGTAAGCATGAGATTTGGAGCTGTCCTGAGGCGACATCATTTCAACAGTTCCTTGAAGGGTCCATTATTGCACAACACCCTAAAATATGCTGGAACATTATTCATGTCAAACTAATTGCCTGGGAGGAAGGAAATCAGTATTACTCTCATTGCTGGAAAGAACTGAGTTACCGAGATCTCTCAAATATCCTGGAGAAGAGGACAAGTGTGAGGGAAATTATGTTTGCCAGGGCCCCGAGCATTTCTTTGGGTATTTAACAATTGTCCAGATTCCCAGAACTAATAATCAAATAAGAAACAAATGCTTGGCTCCCCTGAGCAATCTGACTTACATAATCTTGTGTACACTGTCAGTACTGTCTTGTTGGTGTGTGGATGCCATAAACTGCTCCATGAATAACTGAAATATTCCACATCTCCAAGTTTTAAAGTACCAGCCACTTAAACATCAAACTCCAGTTTATATGCAGGAAAAGAGTGTTTGGGGTAGGGAAAAGAGATTAACTGGGCACATCCACAATGAAACACTTGAGCAGTCCTGGGGATCATTACTTACAGAATTAAATGTCGGCCTTGTTGTGCCCCCACATTTTTGTGGGGCACCTGTCCCGGCTCCGCTCGCCTGCCCTCCAGGCTGGGAGGCCTACGGGGCAATGGGATCAGGGGGCAACACGGTGGCAAGGGGGAAACAAAAAGTAAACTTTTCAAAGATTCAACAAGGACAGGCTTTACAAATTACAAAAGTCCAAAGTAAGAAATACCATAGTGAGAGAAAGGAGGAAAAAATTAAAAAGAGAAACAAAGAGAAAAAGGGAAAATCCCCCATCCTCAAAGTTACTCCCTCTCTGTATTTGGGACCAACACAACTGGAAAACATTCAGCAGATGCTGTTTCCATTCACCATCACTTTGTCTGCAAAATTCTGTGCACTGATTTCTCTTGTTCCTGGCTCATCTTATTATACCCACTAATGGGTGATTAAATAAAACATTAGAGCAGCTGTTCTCAAATCTTTCAGAGAAGCTCCTTAAGAAAGAGATCACTCCACTGGCAGCTTCTTGAACCAGCAGAGTCACTGCTTGGCTGCAACGATCACAGCAGCTGCTTCTTTGGCAACATGCAGCAGGTGTTCCAAACATCTGTAACTCTGCATTAGTGATTAGAAACCACCTTCACACTACGAGGGAGCTCTGGGTGCTCCATTCTGACATCCCCTGAACAGAGGCACAACACAGCATGTTTGACATTTAAATGCAGCAGTATGTAATGCAGTACAGTGGTCTTTAAAACTGAACCCAAAACTCAGCAGCATGCTTACTCGCTTCGAGTACTGTCTTCAGCCCACATGGAATCTTCATGAAGTCCCCTGGGCCACATTCAAAATGATGCGTTAAATATGAGTATGGGCATCACAACAGGTTTGTGGTCAGGCTGCACATGATTCTGACTGTAATTTTAGCACATGCTGGAATTAAGTTTATCTGAGCGCAAATACATCAGTTGAGCTTCTCACTGTGATGCTGCTGTGACTGTAAATATTGATTTGAAGCACTATAATGAAGGATTTAGAAATTCTTGAGGCCAACCATAAGACATAGGAATAAGAGAGACTTGAAAACACACTTCAGTTTTGCAAACAGCAAAAATTGCATTCTCATGTGAGAGGCCACTTCCCCCTAGAGAGCCCCCAGTCCAGCTCACCTGTGCAAAGCCACTGTCTAATACCATTAACGGGTGTCTTGTTTTCCAGCATTTTCAGCTTGTTAGGGGGCAAAACTCCAGTGACCTGCATTTAATCCCCATGTGCCCACACCTCCTACCCGTGCAGGAACAGCTGCCTCATGGTTTGCCAATGGGAGTATAGGAAATAGCAAACCTGTGTGAAGATGAGAGTCTCAGAGCTCCTGCTGTCCAAGCTGAGCACAAATCTGATGGACTGGAAAAGCTCCTGGATGCTGGAGCGGAACTGCTCCTCCTCCATTCCACAAGTAGCTCTGGAGTAAAGGATCCGAGATTGGACAATGAACTTGAAAAGGTATTCCAAGGCCTTAAGGAGCAGGAGAGGAAGGAGATCAAGACAGAGAAAAAGAGAGAAAGAAAAATAAAGGAGCTTTAAAGAGAACCAGGAAAGACTCTACATGCATGATAACTAAAATCTTGAGCTTTAGAAAGGAGAATGAAAAACAGGTTTTATAAGTTACATAATTCAGTTGAGGAAGAGCTATTCCTAGGCAAGTACCCACTCTCAACCAATCATCTTTGTTACTCGCATGTCCCACTAACAGAAAAAGCACACATTTACATCAAAGAGACAAATCTGAGTTACATAATTTGACGAAAATTTTGGTCAAGGTAAGAAACTTCTGGTTTTCTCATGACTTGGCACAATGACTGAAGTGTGTGAAGAAGCTGTTCTGTTTTCTTTCAAAATTTTGTAAATGGCATTATTTAGAACTGCATTTATTTGGCAGCAGTGACCATGAAGAAAACACATTGTTCTGAGCAGCTGTAACAAGTCACTGCCCCATCAACAGTTCTGAGACACCAGCCCAGCAAGGTGACACTTCACACACCTCCTTGACACTGGCTGTGCACAACTGTCAACGCCAGAATGCACCAAATATCAGGGACATCAATCACACTTCACTCCTTCCCTGTGTGCTTAACAGGATTCACCAGCAAAGCAGGATTAAGGGAAGATATAATGCATGGTTTGATGATATCCTCAAAACTCAGCACAGGAAAACAACAGGCTGGAGATTCAGCAATCATAGGCTGCACAGAAACCTTAGTGATATTTCACTGTTTTCCATGGAAAATATTCTTGTCTCACTTCAATGCTGGGAAACTGGAAGTTAAGTCAAGTACAAACTTTGCCCTTGAGATATTTTTCACCCATAAGAGTCGCTCACTGAACCACCACACAACTTACACAAGTATGCAGTGCTATATTGTAAGTTTTAGAATGCCACAGCTTTAAGGATATAGAATGGGAATGTGAAATTCCTCATAACACCATCATGGATTTCACTCTTACAGCCTTTTTCCTGCCCAGAAATTATGGCAGCTTTGGTAATTCAACAGTTATCATCTATACTTCTGTACTAAACCATCTCCTGATGAAGTTTCCTTACACCAAAGAACTTCATCAGGAAATACCAGCTGCATTCCTGGCTCGTTTCCAGACACAGGCCAGTTGGTTCCCAGCCAGCTCTCCAAGGCTGACATCCCTGTGCTAACACCAAACCCAGCACACGCAGTGCTCGTAGGAGCTGCTTCAGGGGTTCACTACACACAGCCATCATTCTCATCTGGAGGCTCATAACTTCCATGTGAGGATTACGTTTTGCAGTGAATCAGAGCATTTATGAGTGAACCTCTGTAATTCCCTGTGGAAGGTGAGATAGCAGGGCTCAAAACACTGCACATCCTTAGCACAGACAATGAGCCCACACAGGCAGTGAACCAAGGAGTTGCCTGTGTTTGCACACATGGCTGGGATGCTAAAAACACAAACCAAGTCTTGGTAGCACAAGTCAGCACCTGGACTAACTCTGGCTGTTGCTACCTACGACATCACAAATATCATGTGTATTTGTGCCCAAAGACATACAAGTGCTCTGAGATAAAATCCCAGCCTTCAGTGATGTTTGGCATGATATAAAAAATCGGTGTCAAGTTAAAGGAGGTCCCTTACAAACACAGGCTGCATGCTTGTTCCTGTAACAGGTGAGCACCTCTGCCCTGTGGCCAGCAGCATAAAGACTCAGGGAAAACCTCCTGAGGGAGAAAAGCCCTTGCTGTTGGTTCCCCAATCTGGCAAAACACAGCTATGGTTCTACTACTGGACGATAACTGAGGATGGAAGGGCATTTCCTAGACACTAAAACTTCCTAAGTTTTTTATTTCCTCAGGGGCAACAAAACTGGCTCTGGAGCCATTCATGGACTCTTGGTTACAGAAGTCCCCTGGGAGGCACAGGCAGCTGTTCCTGAGTGCAGCTTTTGTGGAGCTTGGTATAGGACACTATAAAGGAGCATGATGCTGTGTTCTAGGTAGAAATGTCCTTTCAGTTACAGCTCCTCCAAGTTGCACAGGAGGTTTTGAGAATTAAGAGCAGTCTTGAGGGAGATTAGAAATTTTAGAAATCCTCTAGAACTCCGTTTGCTAATGCCAGGGTTGGAAATCAGAATCCTATGAGACATTTGCATGTCCATCATGAATGTACATGAGCAGCCAGGAGCCATAGGAGTGCAGAGTATTTCAGCACCAGCTTTAGGCACTACACTGAACAGCTAATGCAGGGAAAAAGGGATACAGAGCTATCCTGTTTTCTCAGTCAAAGAACTGCTAATGCAAGGAGTGTGGTGAACACATCAAAGACCACAGAAATCCTCAACAGTAGAATCTGGTACTAGTAATGACACATTAGCAATGATAATGGCTTTGGTACAAACTTGCTCCAAATACCTGAAATAAAGTCTGGAAACAGAGGAGGAAATCAATCACTTCACTGGAACGGGAGAAGGTAAAGACCTGAATTTGGGCCTGCAAGAGATACCTGCAAAGGCAACTGGCTGAATACGATGTGACAGCGGTGTGGGTGGCAGAGGATGTGCTGTCAGGTCTGCACAAACTCTGCTGGTAATTTTAACTCCTGTGCTTGGAAAGGCTTGGGCTGTCAGGTCTGCAAACTGACCTCCCTCACAGAGGGAACAGCCACGTTCCAGGCCAGCACTTGAGAGCCCCAGTAAGCAAAGAGCTGCCTTGGAGCCTGAGACAGAACGTACCATATTCATAAACTGACTTCCCTAACCCCAGCTGCTGAAAAACATTCCAGCATTCCTGTTGTTACTATTTTCAAACAGGACTGCTACGAGGTTCAACAAAAGCAGATCACATAGGGACAATATCCTACATCTCTATTTGCTGCACTGCATAAAGCACTAATGAGTGGTTTGAGAGGCAAGAAAACCTCCTCGAAGTCATTCCAGCTAGAGATCTTCCTCTCATCTCATAACTTTAATAGCTTTCTTTGCAATTAAAAAAAAATAGGGAAGGATAAGGATAGGAAAAAAAAAAGAATGAGAAAGTTGCTAATTTCTTGAAAAGGCATCTTTGCCCTATTTTTATCATTCCATATGAATCTGTGGTTGAAAATTACAAATAAGATGGTCCTAAGCATGTAAATATCTACAAAGCAAGAACTGGTGTAATGCCTTTGTATTATCTGAATAGGATACTAGCGGGGGATCTGGAAAGTGAGAGGATGGCATTGGCAGTGTCCTTCACCCGGGAGAGGTTTCACCTATTTGCACTGGCAAGTGACAAAACCCAAGTGCTGTTCACTGCCACTGCTTCCAGTTCTCCAAGTGCCCAGACTCAGGTGTTAGGACACCAGCCCCCTTGGAGGGAGAAGGTGCAGGTGGGCTCAAAGAAAAACACCTTCCTGCAAATGCTGACATCTTGTATTCATGCACTTTTCACACTGAATTCCTGGCTTACCATTACACGTGGTAAAATGAATACTTTATTTATTCTCTGATTTCTCTGTAAGAGCACCAAAACATTCCTGGTGTTTCTCACAACTGTGCCTCCCTGGGACCTTGTGCTCCTATCACAGAACCATAGGTCAGGTCCTGTGCTACTTCAGAGGATCTCCATCCAGTTAAAGACTCATTTATCTGCTGCTCAAAATACTCCAGAACTTCAGCCCATGGCACAATGAAGCTGTGTCACAGCCAGAAATGAAGAGCAAAACTTTGATCCACAGCACCTGTGCCTGATACACTCAAAACTACTGCTGCTTGGAGGGCAAGGTGTAGCCCACATCAGTGGAGTATTTATGCACAGACCACAGATGTCAGTCCTACTTAAGTTCTCCACAGGGTTGCAAGAGGGCTTAAGGAGACATAATTCTTTCGATTTTTTCAGCCCAAGAGTGAATCTCCCCCTGAAATGAAAACTGTGGCTATATGTATAAATATAAAAAATGTGGCTAAACAATTATAAGAAACCAGTGCCACACGACCCTTGATCCCATTTGCAGCTTCCCCAGCCCTTCTGTGGCCCCAGAGGAGCAGACACCCACTGGATACCTACTCTCATGGCCTCCTGGATGTGGTCCTGGCGCACGAGCTCGGCCGAGCGGTCCATGTACCACTTCAGACACCGGATCAGCTCCCTGGGGAACAGGCAGTGAAGAGCAACCTTCAGCACGTTTAAAACTAGACAGGCATCACACATTTTGGTTTTATGGAGGGATCTCTAAACCAGTCTCATTTCAGTGGTCAGTTACAGCTGTCCTTGATACTGAATTTACATAGTATTTAAGTTTCAAAACCAGAAAATAATTTCTTCTCTGTAATTGACTTGGACCATGAGGGACAGTAAGAGAACATAAAAAAGATGTTATTAGAGAGATAGCTTTGATAAAGGCATGGTTCTAAGACCAAAATATACTTTTGTTTTCATAAGAAGTCCCAGCTCTCATCTCAGTAAGAAGCTTTTAGAAACTGAGATCACAAAGAAAATACCTGCATCTATTTTGGTAAGTACACAAGACCATCTGGACTAACTTACAAAGCTGTACTAAACCCATGTTTTATTTCAGAAATCAGACTACCAAAAAACATTTGTTTTGTCTGAAAGAGGTGCTAATTAACACAAAGCAGAACACCTTTTTACCCTCTGAACCCGACTATGCCTTCTAGTGTGGTTTATTATCTATGGGATTTTACCTGCCATTGATAGAGTATTTTTTATATTTATTTTAATTACACAAAAATGTGAATTGCTTAAAAGAATCAAAAGAAATTATTAGCTGTTTTTTACAGTTTACTGTGGCCAAAGATAGAATATGGTCAGATATACAAAAGCAATGGTCTAAAACAAAGAAAAAACAACACCCTGAAGGGTAACTGTTACTGCTTTGAAGTCTGTCTCATTCTCTGATGCAAGACTTTTTGAGAATTAGAAAATAAGGCAGAATCTTCAAAGTGACAGTGAAATTTAAATTTCTGATCTACTGAAATTAAATTGTAACCAAATAGAACATCTTATGTGAATACCTGTCTGCTTTAGAAGTCACAATTCTCTAAGTTTTCACACAACTTGTGTATCCCAACAGACAAGGATACTTGTGTATCCTTATGACAAGGAATGCATGTGCTCTTGGTAGCTCATTAGTACAGACTGATAATGAGTTATGAGTCGTTGCTGAGTGTCTCTTCAGTTAAAAAAAAAATAAAAAAAGAAAGATTTGCCAGTCCAGAAGAGCAACAGAAATGCCCAATGTGGCCACGCTCAGCCACTGGTGACACTTGGCAGCTTTTCCCTACAGCTGTGCTGGAAAACTTCCAGGTGAGTAGCTCTATTTTTGGGGACACTGCTGCCAGGAAGGTTGCGATCCTGATGGTGCCACCATTCCCAAGCTTGGTGATGCCACCTCTCAAAGGGAGGGACAAACAAGACCTACTTGTAAGCCAGAGCTCCTGCAAAGTGCTTCTGGATGTAGGTGTCCATCACGGGGCGGAAGTGGAAGTACTTGCTGTCCCGGAGCAGGTTGATGATGAACACCTGGAGACATGGAGAAGGGAACCCAACTCAGGGAACTGCACATTGCTGCCAAGTGTCTACAGACAAGCGACCCAAGGTAAGGAGCACTCAAACACATGAGCTGCTTTAGGCAGTCACGGTTGTGTTATCAGGCATTATTGGTTGCTTCTCCCGCATGAGAGCAAATACTGCTGCCCCTGGGTGTGCTGAGGTCAGCCTGCCCCCCTCACCCAAGAGCATTACAGAAAACGTGGCTGGATCCAGCTGAGCATTTCATATTTGATGGAAGCACAATACGAGCAACATGATCATAAGAAACTTAAAACTCACTGAGCGTGAGATAAATATCAATCCAGCAGCTTACCAGAGACTGAAAGACCAACAGACCGTACTTCTCTGTGTTGTCATCCAAAACTACAAACAGTGTGTCCAGAATATCTTGTAGGAACTAAAATGACATGAACAAAGAATTTAAATTGTATTCAAAAGGTTATTTCTCCCCTGCTTTAATTAGTTCATACATGTTATTATCTTCGTGAAACACTTGCCAAGGACAAATCACTTCAGGTTCACCCATATGATGTGACAGATTTTAATCTGGCTTTACTAAGAAAAATTTTTCTCTTTGTTAGGAATATTTTCAAACAAAAATGACAGGAAAACAAACAAACAAAAGAAATATGTACTATATGCCTGATTTGTAATTTTGACTGAGTGTTCCTGTCACTTTAAGCTGACTGGAAGTGCTGCATGACACCAATGGCAGAACAACTCACCCTCATTCTCAAACCATTGGAGTGTCTCAGGTACTGTTCAGCATCAAATCTGAACCTGGGCAGTACATTAAATTATGTTTAATACTGAAACATTTGTTATACGACAGAAAGTAAAGCTTTTCTAAGAAGCATTAATTGGGGCAAGTTACATGTTGCCAATTGCTTCTTTCACCCTTAACTCCACAGCTTGTTGAGCACTGACAGTTCAGTGATTTTCTTTCTGAAAGCACAGTCCCCAAAAGGATGAGTGTGAAGGAGAGTGCTGGAGATCATTAACTGCACATTCTCTCATGATTTTTTAACTACTCAAATTTCTGATGTGGACAACAAGAAATAAATTATAACAATTTATGAAGTCTCTGAAATGATAAAATGTCTATTTTCCTGAATTATTACATTCTCTTCTTCATATCCAGTACCAAATGACAGCTGATTTATGGGGAGAATCAATTACTTCTCCCCATGAAATAATTCAATCCATATCTTCCTTCTTCTTTCTGTATAAAAAACAGATACTTGTACTGCCCTACAAACAAAGTGTCCAAAACATGACATTCTTGAAGAATTCCAGTATAAATGAGATCTGTGCTCCCCTGTTACTGTTACCAAGTTATCATGAGGAGTAACAATCCAGATATGGCAAATGAGTTACAGTGAAGTGGCTTTAATGATAAACTACTTATTAAGTGATGGGATTTGTCTTCAGTTTCTTCTCCTTTGTTGTTTGTGCTAGAAATCAGCTTTCACTTCCAATTTACGGAAATAAATCCTAGGGTGAGTTCCCAGCACACCTAAGATTATCAGAGGCATACCTGGAATGCACTTTTTTTTTTTGCTGAGACCACAAATATTCAAATGCAGTCGGAAGTTCCTGGGCCCTAAGGAAGCTCAGGCCACAAAGATTGTCATGTAGAGCAACAGTGCTTAAAAACCTGGTGAAATGATGAGCTGGCAGACAGAAAACTGGTGCACTGCTGGCTGGAACCACTGGTGCTGAGGGCCCAGCACATGCAGCTGAGGAAATTTGGCTAAGGATTAGCTCTGGTTTGATCCCACAAACTAACTGTGCACTAATTTCTCAAGCATATCTTCCTGTCCAGTTTCACATCATAATAAAATCCCAATTCACAGAGGGTGGAAATTCACAGTGTGAATCAAAAAGCACAGTAAGAGGGAGCCTTCAGAAGTGGCCTGCAGGTCTGAACTCGCTGCCTGTCACAGATACATCCAAAGGCTGTCATTTCATGTAGTACCTTAACAATCTCCTCGCCACTGACATGTCTCAGTCTTCCCAGAATATCCATCACTCGATCTGGGTAAGCTTTCCACTTGAGCAGGGCAAGCAGATCCACTGCAGAGAGAGGGAGGAAGAGCTACAACCACACACAGAGGGAAGAATGGCAACCCCAGACCCACCAGAGATTCCTCACATTGCACTTCACCTCTTGTTGCAGTCCACACTTCTTGGGATATGACATATATATATATGTATATATGTATAAAATGGGAAACAAGAAGGACAATATGGAGTGAGTCAATACTGCTAACGGAGAAAGGAATGGAGGAATGGTAAAGTGCTTTAAAAAGAGTAAAGGCTGCATTTTTCCCTGTGTGACTTGATAGTGCAGTGTGGACAATCCACTCCTGTCTGCCTGTGCTTTAGGGACATCGCTGTAAAAAAATCTTATTTACTTAGCCACCCTGTAAAAGCCAAACAAGACAAACTTCGGATTGTGTAGAAGTGCTAACGGTGAATTTTTTTGCTCTCTCTCTTAATTACTGCTGCCTTGGGCAGTTCTGAGGGATCAGCTACTCACCATTCTGGGTCAGTTTGGTAGAAGAGAGCTGTGTGGAGACTGAGAAGGTCTCTTTGGTGCTGCGCTGGAAGATGAGGCTGGAGGGGATGTTGGGGCAGCCGTTGTAATCCTCCTTGCAGCAGGGCAGCCCCAGGTACAGCGCGTGGTTGTTGAACGTGCTGTTCTCATCACACTGCAGGGACAGCACAAGGGACCGAGCTGTACCTTGTCCATGTCCTCCCACACGCCCACAGCCTGTCAGCAGTTCCCCAACACTGCCTGTGCTGGGATTTTTGTGGGTGCACACCAACACTCCTAAGGAAAAGCTGTGCTTGGGGGCCTGGATACGCCCTGAACAGACCCAGCTCTAGAGTGGTCTCCAGCCACTGCCTCGTTAGAACTCACCTGATCTTCCAGCTGTAAACACTGCTGCTGCCTGAAAATTGTACTGAACAAATAAACCCAGGTGAATCAGCAGGAAGGAAAAACCCCAAAGCCCAAATCTCCTGCTGCAGGGCTGCCAAGCTGTGGCACTGCAGCATGAGGCATTTGAGTCCAGCACAATGTCATTTCACAAAGGCACAGAGCAATGCCTTAGGCTGCTGAATGCTGCTGAACACCAGCGTGTTTGAAGTCAAAATGGATGGGATTAACAGCAGATAAATCATCATCATCTGGATGGAAAAGGTGAGCTGCACCTAGAATAGAAGGCTCTATCCAAACCATGTGATTTTGACTGTATAAAATTTTGAAACTACTATTAATCTGTTCCTCACACACTTCTAATAAGAGGGGAGAAGGATAATGTAATGACCATTACTCATTTAAGTAATGAAGTAGAGATGAGCAGCGAAAAGTCTGCAGAGAACTGGTACCTTATAAACATAAAGCTCATGGATATCATCCGACAAGGTCGTGCCATCATCTCTCATCAATGGGGTGAATGCAAAACCAAAGAGCTTCTTTTCTCCCTTGTCTTTTGCTGCAGCAAGAGATAGAAAGAAGGAATTGTATTTGTGCATGCCCTGTCTGTCAATATATACAAGATTACTCACCAACTTCTCCACATGCCTAAAAGAAAACAAGCAGCTTACAGAACAAACAACTTTTCTAATTCCAATTTCTTTTTTCTAATTCTATGTAAAGGACTGACAAGCTTCAAATCGAACACAGACATGCCAAACATAGCAAAATCTAAACTGTTTATCCTGCAAAGAAAACATTCTACAGAAAAGCACAACAAAAGAACAGCAGGGACAAACATCTACAAAGTGCTTCACCCTGCACTGATCGTTCACCATGTTTTCAGTGCACCGTTTGATAAACTCAGCAAAAGGCTGCTTAGCAGTGCCCTTCCACTGTATTGAGGCTGGCCTCTCTCTCCTGCTTTGCAGGCAGTGACAGCCCCATCCCGGTTCAAGCTGGCAGTGGCAGGAGCCGGGCCCTTTGGGGCAGCCCTGGCCGGGGCACTCACTGGAGCAGTGGCGGAACTCGAAGCGCAGGTGGGAGCCGCGGAAGCGGTCGATGGGGATGGGCAGCTTGATGATCTCGCCCCAGCGCGGGCTGTTGTTGTGGTACAGCACGAAGGAGTGGTACGCGCTCCGGCTCGGCTCCCCCGAGCCCAGGCTGATGCAGTCCTGCCACCAAAGGAAACAACGCAACACTGAAGACAGCACATCACCCATCAGTCATTTCATTACCCAGAGACAGCCTTCATCTCATTCATGGCTTTCTGTAGACATAAAAGAAGAGTCAGAAGTAGAAATGCAGACACAATGAAATGTGAAATTTTTTAGGAGATCTTGAAACTGTGTTTTGGGTCCAAGAGTGAACTAGGAGACCTATGATACTGGATGAATCCCGGTATCTCAAGTTATTATTTAAGCTAAGTTTTTCCATCAAGCACTGAGTAGATACAATAAGCACCTAAGTACAAATATACAAAATTGAGTCCAAAAAAAGGACATAATAGGGCTATCATTGGTAATATTAGCCTTCTCTGAAAAAATCCTTTAACCAGATTTCTGCTTCAGTATCTCAGCTCAGAAGGAATAACTGACCTTTCCAAGCTCTTTACAAACGTTCGTCTTTCAAAACTACAACTATCCAGACTCACCAAGTATCCCAGAAAATTCTGATCAAGTTACTTCCTCAGTGGTAAGCAAAGAATTTCTGTGTAACACTCACCACCTAAAAACATAATTGGATTTAAATTTCTGCCTTCAGATGTAACAAACTCAGAGATCTTGCCCAATCTATGCATTCAGAAAATACAGATGAATAAAAACATGAACTGATACTGTTTAGAAAATAAAAAAATTCTTAGAATACAAGCGAAAGAAAATAGGATAAATATTGAAGTCCTGAAATAAGGACAACAAAAGGTCCTTTGTGATGAAAACATTGAGCAGGAAGCACATTTTTTCATATATGAGCACTAACCCATGCTCTAGACCCAGCACTCACAAAGAGATCTGGGAGATACAACATTTCATAAAACCAAGCAGGAGAAAGACAGCTTGGACATTTTCCACTTCAGCATGTCCAAAGATAATGAATCCAGGAAGAAACAGAAGCTAAGCAGACCCAGAACAACACACACAATATAAATTCTGATGTAAAAACCCCCCAGGAACAGCCTGATGATAAGAACCACCATTGGTCATTTCCCCAAGGCATCTCTAAATCCTATCCCAAGAAAACACCAACAATGCAGATTTTTTAAAATCAGTAATCATCTGACTACCCAGTCAAGAATATCCCATTAACCAGATCCAGTTGGTTCAACCTCTGGCAATAATTTGCTGGCTTTGAGAAAGTTAGGGATTTGTGAAGGAGCCCAAAAGGGAAGAAAAACTCTCTGGAATTCTGGGATTCCGTGCAAGGACAGCCTACCTGGACAGAGACTCACTGCAAAGGCTCTGATCCAAACTGAGTGACTGAAGGCTGAACTCACACAACTCAGTCCTCTCAAACAATCCTCAGCAACCACATGGGATGAGCCACAACCCCACATTTTTAAATACAGCAACAAGAATTAAGTGTTGCAGATAACAACAGGTTAATAGAGACCAGTGCCAGCACTGCAACCCAGAACACCTGCAAGATCCCAGTTCTATTTTGTAGCAAGGGTAAATGGTTGGGCTTCAACACAGCAATTCCAAAACTTCATTCTGCATTAGGCTCTTAGGAGAAAACAAAACAGTATTTCTATTTCCTCTACAAGGTACAGTAAAAATTCAAATTTTAATGTGAGCTTTTTTTGTCCCCTCAAGGAGCCACCTGAGAAATGGCCAGTCTATGAATGCAGTTTCATGCTATGAACTTTAAACAAATGAATAGTCTCTCCTTCTGGTTGTTAATGTAGTTTCCATGCAGTTATACAACCTATAGTCTGAGGAGGGCAGACTGGTAAATCTTTAATTCTGAATTGTGGTCTGCAAAATACAAACATCAAACTAATCTCCAGACACCTGGTGACCCTGAGACCCAAATATGCAGAGGAATTAGGGGGCAGAGGCAGGGACGGGAAGCTAAACCAGAAAAACTACCAGGAAATTTCCATTGGTAAAGGTGTTCCTTGCAATTCATAGGCTATTCCTGCTACTGGAACAGAAAGAAGAAAGAAGTGAGAAACGTGTCAAGGGATTTTTTTTTTTAATTTTTCAGATTATATTGAAAGATACTAACAATTGAGTAAGACCATTTTGAAAAGAGAATACTCATTTTCCTTTTGAACAGCACTACATTATGGAGGTAATTTCACTTCTTTAAATAGGACTATTTCTGGAGCAAGATACACTCAGCAGCAACGAGGATCTGAGAAAATTCTCATTAATGCTGTGCATGGTTCTGCTAAAGGCTTCACAAAGGCACAATTCAGATTTGGATTGTGCTGCTGGTTGGGACAAGTTTAGGGATTTTACTCTAATACAAGATGAAAACTCTGGCCATATCCCCCTGCCCTGTGTAACTCTGCACACACTGTCTCTGTTGGCAGCTCTGATCCAGAAAGGCCATGGGGCAGGAATGATGGAGGATATTCCCACCAGGAACAGCAACCAGGACTCCAACCAGGATCAGTGGAGGGTATTCCCACCAGGAACAGCAACCAGGACTCCAACCAGGATCAGTGGAGGGTATTCCAGCCAGGAACAGCAACCAGGATTCAAACCAGGACCAGTGGAGGGTATTCCAGCCAGGAACAGCAACCAGGATTCAAACCAGGACCAGTGGAGGGTATTCCAGCCGGGAACAGCAGTCAGGATTCCCACCAGGAGCAGCAGTGCTTTGGGGTCAATAGCTGAACTCTGTGTTCTGCCCACATTCACAGGCATCATGAAACACCAGGAACCAAAGATCTCCCTGACACAAACCAAGTGTCTGCTGCTCTGACTGCAACCATACAGAGGAGCAATACCATAAAAACTGGGATAGAGAGTTTCTTTTAAATATGTGGCCTAAATTTTAAAAACCCACAAAGATCCTTTATATGTAAAGTCTCTCCTTTATGGCAAATGCTAGAACGGTTTGGGTTGGAAAGGACTTTAAAGCTCATCTTGTTCCAAACCCCAGCTGTGGGCAGGGACACCTTCCACTAGCCCAGGCTGCTCAGAGTTCCATCCAATCTGGCCTTGAGCACTTCCAGGGATGGGGCAGCCACAACTTCTCAGGACAACCTGTTCACCTGATTTTTTTCTAATTGGGCTGACCACCCTCTCCAGTGTTTGTGCCATGCCTGCCTCACTCTCCCATGTAAAGCTCTGATGTACTTTACAATAGTAATAACAGGCAAAGAATGAAAAACCAACTTCATCTCTATGAATGACCATTCCAACCAAAATCACCAAAGTTCAGACCGATAATGTCTAGAAATTATCTGGCTTTCATATGTAATCATCAGGCACCGTTACAGTATAATTGGCCACCATTATGTCCATCAGCATTTGAAGATGCTGATATTGCAGCTTGAGGGACCTCTCTTGGTGCTGGGCAGACTCTGTGAAATCAACTGATGATTAGAACTTTGCCACTCAGTTTGAAAAGCTTAGGCAGAAAAGGAATCTGATCTTCCTGCAGCAGCTCTGAGCACAAACGAGTTCCTTACAAGAAATACACTTTACTTCTAATGAAACCACAAGCAGTTGTAATAATAAAAGTTCTCCTTTCAATTAAAACCAGAAGATTGTGGCAATATATTTGGTACACAAACGCTTTTAGGTGTTTAGACTCTCCACAGTAATGGCTACAAAGCCCATTTTATTGCAGTGGAGGTACAAGAAAAGGTAGGGGGAAGTTATTTCTGATGGCTGCTCATGCTGAATTACTTCCTGTTTACTTCTCTATATTCACAACCTCCCACCCACCTCCTTCTCTTCAATAAAACTAAAAGAACAGAGGAGGTAAAACAGGAAACATAAACAATCCCCATTCCCAGCTGGAATGGAGCCAAGCCAGGGTGAAATTTTACTCAAAGTTCTTTTCTAGAACTACATTCAGTACTGTAACTCAACAACTCAGATTTAGAAGTCTCCCTTGGAATCACATTTCATCGTGTTGTATGACACACATTATTTAATTTTAGATATGCCATCTACTCCTCAGTTCTGATTTCAGTTACTCTAAATTTTTTTACTTTAGCCACTGACATCACATTTAGAAATCACACAGGCTTTTCAGTTTACGAGTATTTTCTCCAAGTCTTCCATCCCCATATAAGGGAAGTGCTCCAAATCCTTACAAATTTATAACTGGCCATAATATAGAGCTTACAAACTCCACAATAAAAAAAAAAAAAGAGAGAGAGAGCCAGTTTTATTTTAGCTCTTGCTTTCATCAGAGACTGTGGAGCAAGAGGATGTCCCTGCAGGGAGCACCTGAGGCTCTCAGGGGAGGGAGCACGTACCTTCAGGATTTCTCCGTCGGCGTAGAGCACGTACATGGTGACCTCGATGTTCTTCTGCACACTTTTGCCACCCCTCTCGAAGTCGCCCTTCTCCAGGGTCAGGTACAGGTCATTCCGGATGTCACCTGCAGGGACAGAGGGGAGCCACAGCCTGAAACTCCACCGGGGACACTGGGGCCGTCCCAGCTCCACTCTGCAAATCGTTCTCTGTGTTCTGCAAGACGATGGCTGATGCCCAAACCATTCCAAGCAGCAAGTTAATTGTTAATAAGGATGAACAGTTTCATATCAGTGCGTAAAATCAGACCGTTGTTAGTAATGCCTTTAATAATGTGAATTCAGAATCCATACTGGCTTTAATTGTGTAAGTGGGGAAGGGGAAAAAGCTTCTTACTCCTGTACTTTGCCTTGTTAGCTGAGCTGGAAGTGTCAGGCTGAGCCTGAAAAAACATCCTTAGCTTCAGACTTCCTATTTCCAACATATTTTATGAAAAATAAGTATTTTTGTGACGATCAGCATAACATTATGTTCAGTTAGCCCTTCAAGGATTTTCATAATTTCCTTTTACTCCTTTTATCATAACAACAAAATGAAAGCAGCCTTTTTGGAAACCTGGTCACAATTCAGTTCAGATGGATTAAGATGGAATTATAAATGTAATTTTTGCTAGATTTTTGGCTGGCCTCTGGTATCCATATGCATGGCTATATGAAAGCAGGCAGTATGGACACTTGCCAGCTTCTCACTACGTCATTTTCAGGAGCTTTCAGACCAAATTACCGTATTCAGAAATAGAAATGCTTGTGTCTCAGCATCTTGTTATCCTGAATTTCAAGACACTACCTCACCTGGTTTGGTTTCATTTTAGAATCTGATTTAGGAAACTGTTTTCAAAACTAATGTGGTCAATTCTAAGGTCTACACCAAAAGGACAGCAGGTAACACCAATTTTTCTGTAAGATTTAGTTACTGTCACCATTTTATGATGGTTCACACTTAGCACTTCTTTTTGTCTACTTGCCAGAAAGGCAAACATACTAAAGGGCAATATATAAAAATACCAGGAAAATGAAAATAAAAATTTAAACCCTTTCAAGGCAAGTATTTTGTTAATCAGCCCCAAGACACTAAATACTGAAGTAATGGAATGGTTATCCAGCAAAGCAGAGACTCCCTCAATGCCTGACTTCTTCCACTTGGAGAAGCTGATGCAGTTAAATCTGTGTATTAATCAGAAGCACAATGAAATAAGGCAGCATTTGCTTTCAGGCATGAAGGGCCATCCTTTTGTGCCCCCCAAAGCAGAGCTTCAAATTCTTCCTGAAGTCTAAAACCCCACAGAACTTGTTCCTTAATCTACCGTAGGGACAAACAATAGAAGCTTTCAGTCCTGCCTTTACTTTCAATTTTATTTCTGGAGATAACTACGACTCTTTCAGCCTGGAAAATCCAGCTCTGTGGCTGCCAGTCAGCACTTCCCTCCAGGAGCTCTCTGGGAACAGGAATCTGTGTGCAGAACAGGCTCCTTTTTCCAGGAGCCTCCCTGTCCTGGGGGGTCAGGGCTGGGAACACCTCCCAGCCAGAGGCTGAGCTGCCAGGGGGCATCAACAGGGAAAAGCTGACAGCAGGAGCCTGGTGAAAGATCTCGGACATCGGATCTGGTTTTGCTTATCAAAGCACAGCCATCAATTGCAACAATCCAAGAGAAAATGATCTTGGGGTTCAAAATCAAGCTGAGCTACCTCTATCCTGATTATAGGGATATCAAGGAAATACAAAATTCATCACAAAATATGGTTTAAGTTGGGCCTTTTGTTTTGAAAATCCTCCTGCTTAACAGACTCCATCCCTTTTTCTCAGCGGTTTGCACAATTAGGAAAAAAGTTTCAATTTGTATGCCGTAAATCCTAATAGAAATTAATTGTACTCACTGTAATTAGTATTTTGGAGCTCCCTACTCATGACCTCTTTTCTGGAAGGCAGTCTGACTACACAAAGTCCAATGTCAGATAGCAAATCCTTTTGCAGCCTAAATTAAAGGCAGTATTTCGTTATATATAGCATCTTATCTTCTATTAAGCTTGACAGGAGGGATATTACTCCACTAATTAAAAAAAATGCCTTTGGGGTGGGGCGTAGAGGGATCTTAAAACCAGTGGATTTGCATAAAAATTCAGGAAAAAGATGGGAAAAAGTATTACAGTGAAGTATAACAGTGCATTTTCTCTTGTAAAAATAGTCTATTGGATCTTCAAAAAATAGAAAAGGTCACTACATACAGTAAAAATAGGAAGTAAATGTATCTAACAAAGGCAAAAAGCATTTAAACATATGGTACGTTGATTATTTTGGTGAAAATCGGCTTCCTACAGGGAGCAATCTCCTTTTCCCAACATCTCACTTGACCTGAGGCCCCACAAGCCTTTCGTTTTTCTCCATTTGCTTGTGGTTTTGAGGGATTTGAGCTCTGAAACCCCAGTGGGCAGCACAGAACCCAGAGCAAACGCTTGAGCTCAGAGCAGTTTACTGCAATCTCTGCTCTGAGTGTGCAGGGGCAGAGAGGAGGCTCAGCACCCCGTGGAGCTGGGCACACAGGGACAGCGGTCACGGGACACCTGGGATGGGACACCTGGGAAGGGACACCCGGCATGGGACACCCGGGATGGGACACCTGGGAAGGGACACCTGGCATGGGACACCCGGGATGGGACACCTGGCACGGGACACCTGGGATGGGACACCTGGCATGGGACACCCGGGATGGGACACCTGGCATGGGACACCTGGGATGGGACACCCGGCATGGGACACCTGGCACGGGACACCTGGCACGGGACACCTGGCACGGGACTGCAGCACAGGGGCAGCAGCAGCACCAGGAGTGGCCTGGGCAGCTCCAACCCCACTGACAGCCATGGGCCAAGGCAGGAATTGGGGCTCACAGGGCTTGGCCGGGTTAACTCCATTGGAAAGAGATGGATAATGAACTTCAGACATCAGATTGTTCATGCAAATGACTGCACAAACAGCCCTGTGCTTGTGACAGCAAATCCTGCATTTTGGGGGAAAACCAGGCTGGTACCTCAGCTTGGACCACAGAGGCCTCAGGCCATCCCAAACAGCAGCACAGAGCAAAAAAACTGGCTGATCTGTGGCCTCTCCCAGCATCAGAACAGGAATAAAAAGTGCTACAAGGCCAGTGGGCCATGGGTATTTATAGAGCAAAGCCTGCTGATGTCATTTTAAGCTGAGGTCTCTGTGCTGGATGGCTGTTGAGGATGAACTGAAACCTCACGAGAGTTTTCAGAATGGTATTTGTTTCAAAGCCCATCTCTCCACAATAGTTTTCCAGTTAAAAAAAAAAGTAAATTTCTTTTAGGCATAATCCACGCACTTTTTATATACATGGTTTCTGACATTAATTCCATATCAAATGCCTTGAAAGACAGTATTTTCCACAATAATACAAAAAAAATCCTTTTCTGGCATGTTATGGGGATCTTCCTTTATCAACTCCCTTCACCTTTATTGGGTTTTCTTTGTTTGTCTGTTTTAACCTATTTATGAAGCCAGATGTCCAACACACAGTTATCTAAATTATTAATCATAAATTATAGCTTGGGGAGATCCACTTGTATTGAAAGGAAATCCCTTCTCATATCACCTGAAACTATTTTAATGGTAATGGGGGCAAAAAGGAGTGGTGGAAAACACTACATGAGCCAAATATTGATTTTGCATTTGCAGTATAAAGGAATGTACTGGAAGACTTCCAAATAGTTATTCATCATTTCCAAGACTTAATAACCTGAAGCAGCCCAACAGCCACTCCTTGTCTAGTCTCCAGCAGAATAAATGAGAGTTTATTCTGACAGGGTGTGCAGGTTTTCCACTGGAAGACTGAGCAGTTACTTGTACTGCAAAATAGTAACAATTTACAGGAACTGTCTGCATTCAATCAAACACTCTTTATTCAGGGATCGTAAAGATTTTGGACACTAAGGACAGGAATGGTCCCTGTTTTGTGCAGGAGAATACTCACAGAAGTTTCTACCAGAGAAAGAGACACAAATTTCTGATAACTCAATTCTAACAACTTCTTTTTCTGAGCTGTCAATGTTTTGTGCCTTTGTGGATATGTAACATATCCCTGTAAGCTGGGGAAAAGTGGCAGCCCCCAGCAGCCTGCATGTGTAGGTCTAGTTTCAACTAAGCAAAATACCTATTTATCCAGAGATTATTGGGTTTTTTAAACTGAAAGTTTAGTCTTTTACAATTTAGCCAAGGGAAAAAAAATCAGAGTATTAGTGTTTAGGTCTATATTTATCAAATTGCTGAGCTGGTTCTATTCACTTAGGGCCCCACACTGAGATGCACTGTCTGCTGGACTCTCTAACACCCCTGGGTTTGGCTTCACTTCAAAAATAGTGGCATTTCACAGAAGAGTGAATGGGAAAGAAAGATAATCAGAGTATCTTCCACAACGGCTTCTGAAGAAAACCCAAACCCGTGCATTTATGTCCTGTCTATAAATGAACAACCAGAGGCAATCAGTGTCACCCCCCTGACCTGAGCCAAGTTACTGCAGCTCAAACTGAGCACTTGGGCCAGCAAGGAAAAGCTTTGAAGCAAAGCATGAAGTGTAGAGGATTTCTATTCATGTGCAGGGCTATCACAATATTCTGGCTGTATCCCTTCAAGCTCCTTGCAGGGGAGCTGCTCTGTGTCCTGAGACTCTCCCAGCACCCCGGACATTCCCTCTCTGCATGGCTCTTCCCTGGAAGCTGCTGCTTCAGAGGGGGCCAGGGCCAGGACCCAGATCTCCAACAGCAAAACTGCACCCTCACCTGGAGCTGCAGCTGCCTCCAGTGCAAGCACAGCTGCCTGTGAAGGGCAGGGACTCCAGCACAGCTGAGGTTGACAGGAGCAGCTTTGTGCTCAGCACATCAGGCTTCCAAACCCAAGGGACAAGGACAAACTGGCCAAGGGGCAGTGGGAAGGGTCTCCAGCACTGTCCTGCCTTCTGGCTGCCCCTCGGGACTTGTTCCCCATCTCATCCTCCCGCTGTGTGATTCTCCCTGGCTTGAACAGTGACATCCCCTCTGACAGCCCTGTGCAGCCCCTCCATGTCCCCACTGCATTCCTGGCACAGTCCCACACTCTGGGGATCACATTCCACCCATTTCAGCAGCACTTTTCTCTGTCCCTTCACCAGCCAGGCAGCAGGGTTTTTTTTAAGGCCTATATTCTTGAAATAGTCACAGTGAGCAACTATTAACATAATTGTGAGCAATACTACAGCAGCAAGGGGAAACAAAGCTTTTATCTACTGCCTCTATGGCAAATTAAATTAGCTTTTTTTTCCTTTAAAGAGAACATTATGCAAGTTTAACTCTGTGTGCTTCTCCAGCTTTCACTGAGCAGAACACAATTGTTTCAAAGAAAAGGGACAAGCAATACTTATTAGGTTATTTGCTACCCATTGTTTGACTTCTATGTATAGAAAAGAATTTATACAATGTCCTTTTTAAATGCAATGATTTCCCTGGAATAGTTGCCTTTCGGTAGTGGGAAGTTGTTTTTTAGTGCTTTTTGTCTCCTCCAACTGTCCACTTCCACAAGTTTATTTAAGACAATACTACTTTTTATTCTCCCTGCAGACACTTTTTGGTGATAATTATTACATAATTATGTCTTTTGGTCTTGTTAACACTCTTGCCATGAACATTCTGAGAATGGCTGATGGATTTTACCATGTCCTTTCCTTAATGCATTTTTGCCATGACTTTGTGCTCACTGACTGAACAGATGCTGAGATGTTTCTCACCTGTTTCTCACTGATTCACCTGTCACAGTTACTAAATTTGCCTGAAACCCTGTGGCATGAGAAGAGACAAAGTCTCCACCTCCCTGTTATCAAAGTTTCCCTGTGATGTTATGATTCGCTGTCTTTACCAATCCCAACATTCCATGGAAGATATGAAAATGGAAAAAAAGCAAGCAAAAAGCAGACATTACAGAAAAGCAGAAACTTACACCCAACAATCTTCATCTCTGCATCAGAAACAAAGGGGAGAGAATAAAGGGAAAGGAACGGGAGAGAAGCCAGGAAATTAAGACAAGGAGAGAGAAAAAAGAGAAAGAAACATCACTCACGAGTCGGAGATGAAGCATGCACTTTTCATCAGAGGATCAAAGGAAAAGGCAGAATACTTATCAGCACATGGGGAAGGGGAGGGATGTCCTTGGGGGACTGACAAACACCAAGCCTGTGCAACAGATTTCTGCTCAGCAAGTCCTGCACAAAGCCCAGCTGCAATCCCCAAGGAGCAGCACAGGCCTCACTGCTCTCAGCTCTGGGAAAGGTAAAATTAGCAGGATCAGATGCATGGCCTTAAACCCAGGAGCAATTTAGAAAAGGAATAAAAAAACCTCAAACCACAAATGAAGAAAACCCCACCATAACTCCTTCAGGAGGCTGGTTCGACCGAATCCCTTCTGATTTTGCCAAAAAAGATAACTGGAGTCTTTATGATGCTTTTGTCAGATCACAACACAGCAGGAAACAAAGAACACTTTATCTTTACAAAAGGCAGCAGGAAAGGTTGTTTTGTAGAATATTAAGCTTGTTCTGCATAACCATGCAAAATGTAAGCCCATAAAGACCAGTTTCACTTTGTTTCTTAATGATGACCAGCTACCACTGATGTTGCTCATATCTGAGGGACAGAAAAAGAAGGCTTGATACAGGGAGCTAATGCTCCAGTTTAGAAAACAAAACGTGATAGGAAAACAGTAATGAGACACAGCTACAGAATTTTAATTGTTAAGATGTGCACATGTGAAAGGATTTCCTGTTAAAAAAGAAAATGAAAACGTTCAAACCTGGGACAAAAAAAATTAAGTTGAAATGCTAGAGCTATTTACTTTTTTAAAAATAGATTTCTTGGTTCAGCAGAACGATCACTGCTTATTTTAACCAGGTACAGGTGACATAGCCTTTATTAATTTATTCATAAAAAATATTTTTAAACCACACTGCCTTGAAAAATCAGTATCCACTTGCAAAATACAAGTCATGACCTTTCTGTGCTGTTTTCTGGAAGAAGAAACTGTGTTTAATGACAAACAATTCTGAAGCAAAGCAAGGAAGAGGTAGTTTGACAAAGACCATTAAAGCAGCAGATGTAGCTGAGAACTGCTAATGGGCATGACAGGCTTCAGTCTTTGGTTGGGTGCTTTTTGTTTCTTTTTTTGGTCATGTGTGTCCCCAGTGAATTATTTTCCAACTTTAGACAATACTCATAAAGCTAAGGCAGAATGTTTGATCCTGGCTGTAGCAACATAAGCACCAAGTCAATTGATACATTCCTTGTTCATGTAGCTGGGCTAATCCACCTGAAAGGTCACACAACCCAAATGTTCTATCCTGGATGTCAGGCAAACTCCAACCCCAACTGCATCTGTTGTTTTAAAAGCAAACAACAGGCAAATATCTGCTGTCACTTGAGTATGTAAAACATACTTGGATTCCAAAAAAAGCCCTGATTAGTAATTAAAGTGAACACTGTTTGCTGCATCAGTGGAGTTCCATTACATTTCAATCTCCTCGTTTTCCAGAGATTTCATTATTCTGGATAATACCCAAGACAGTGAAAGCCTTTGTTTAGAGCCCCATTCATGTCTATCCCTCTCTTCACAGCTCCTCTCTACTCTGGCAATGTCCTCATCAATAATTACAGTAAAAGTTCCTTCACGCTTCCTCAACTGCTTTCCTTTCCTTACCTGGTGTTTACAGACATGTACAAACTGCCTTTCCTCACAAATAGAAGCACTGTTCTTACAATGCATAAAACTTTGCATCTGAACTCTATATATGAAAACCTCTTGTAGCACACCTGGAATCAAGGAGAAGTTCTGTGCCCAGATCCTCTAGAGAGGCAGGAAGCATTTAATTGCAGAGTGGTGATCCTTTCACACATTTGTTTCTATCCATCAGCATTTTGAGCATATATATATACACCTATATACACCTATATATATCTGTGTGTTAGTCCAATTCCAAATAGGTTATAATCTTAAAACCCCAGTGTTTTCTCCAAGAACTGTGGTTCTCCCAAAGAGAATCTGGAAATTTGGATTAGCTGCAATGAGTAGAGAATTTTAAAAGCTTAGGGCAGGAGTAGTTTTTGCATGAGCACTTCTGATCTGTTTGCTCCAGCCCTGGCCCAAAGCCTTGCTGAAAGCAGCAAATACAGGGGACACACTGAGCACTTTGCAGAGAGGGGCCAGGGCCCAGAAAACAAAAAAATTGCTCAGGGGAACACTGAGGACAGGAAGCTGCTCTTTCAGCTTCAGTGGCCTGAAGCACCTGAGGCACAGCTCTATCCACAGAAATGGAGGATCAAGCAGTTCTTGCAGGAGAATCAATTCCCTTACACAGGTGTGTAAATGTGACACATCCAGCTGGATCTCAATTACAGCAGATCACCTTGCAGCTGCTGTGTCTGTACATCAACCTGCAATAATTCGTCTTTTTTTTTCCTTTCATTGCTTTGGGTTATGCCTGGAACTGCTATAAGGTCACTAAGAACCAAAATTTATAATTGGCTTTATAGCCCACATCCTCTGCTGCTCTGCTACCACCATTTTCAAGCTCATTAGTAAATATACACACGTTGTTCTAAATCCTTTGACTTCAGCTTTTAGAAATGCTTCCCACCTACTCTCTATTTTATTGTGGTTTCTGAAGAGCTTCCATAATGAGGCTACAAGTACTTCTGGTACTGATGTCTCATTGCAGCCTCTTGAGTAATAAAATCTGGTGCTTTTCCCATTGTGCTTTCACCAAATCTCCCATGTCTGGGAAGTCTTCCTTGGGCTGGCTTATAACAATGAAGTAACAGTTCAAATGCTACTAATTAGCAAACCCATTTCTCACCACACTGCAGCAGGCAAGCCAGTGTAACTCCAGGTTTTACGTGGTTGCATGACTGCCCACGTTCTGGGCTCTTCTCTAAATGAACTCTGGGCTGTGCTGGGGCTGCCAAGCCAAGAAGCATCTCCAGCTGCTGCTCCAGAGGTGAGGAGCAGAGGAAGCACAGCAGGGCTGCAGCCCAGACATTGCACAGACCAGCTGCTCTGGGAGGCCAGAGGGAAAATTTGACCAGGTCTGCACCTTCTCTGATTCTCATCACAAAAGGATCACACAAACTCAGAAACATCAAGGTCGCAAAGTGGAAACTCTTTTTTTCCCAGGATTTGGATTGTTGGGAAGAAGAAATTTCATGCATTTAAAAAGAAACATCTCTCTGCTGAGTGTACAAGAGGGATATTAACTGGCAGGGAGCGTGGGGAATATCAGAGCAATCTTTCCAGATCCCCATCATCTATGTGATTTTAACACCTTCTATCACTGCAATGTCTGTTGCTGACAATGTTTTAGCATTTGCCTCTCCAAATCTGGCATTTACTGATAAATAAGGCAACTCTGCTACGAATCTCACTCAAGTTAAGTGCCCATCCCAGCTGCACTTGTGTGGGTGAGTATGAGAAAAGAACGACCAATATTTTCAGCTTGGAGCTGCTCTGTTTACCTGGCATTATAACATCAGGAAATCCCAACTTCCTGGTGACAGAAACGCCTCTGTTGAAGATCATGGGGTTCTCCCTTCGGATCTGCTCCATGTCACCACGAAGAAGCTGAAGAGATATTATAAGTCCTGGAAAAAAAACCAAAGAGGTTCGTTGTTTCTGACCTAAGAATTAGATTCTGTACAAGGCATGCAGGTAAACTACTGTTTTGCTCCACAGTTAATTTAATACAATATAGAAACACATTAATAGTTCTTTTCTCCCTTGGAGTAGTTAAAACTTGAAATGGAAGAAACAAAACTGTTATAAGGGATCATTTAAGAACGCAGAATTATATTAAAATACAACTCCTAACAATGAGAATACTTTATTTTGCAGACATGTCCCAGGCTACAGAAAGTACTTCCATTATTTCTATTCCTCACATGCAGAAAGTTACAACACATGTATGAGCAGTGCCACCTCTGTCTGAGGAACCACCAATCACACAAAGCTCTGGAACATCTCTTAAGAGCCTTTGATCCTGCTTAATACCATGAAAAAACTTAAATCTCAAAGTGCATTTGTTCCACTGATTTCTTTAACTGCTTCATAGAGAGATGTTGATTTCAATGAAATTCCCAGCAGCTCCTCAACATGTTTCAGGAGTGCCAACTGGCCAAACTGACTTCAGCAACCAGCTCTGTTGTTCAGTGCATTATCTGAAGAGCTGGACTAGGAATAATTACACACTTAATCTCAGTCCAGCTGTTTTCTCTAGTTGCTTTTAATTTACAACATAGGAGAGTGTATTGGTAAAATCACAAAGTCCAGCATTACCATACCAAAAAACACCAGGACTGAGCTCAGGCATTCAAGCCTAGTCCCACCTGCTGAGCACACACTACCAGCTCCACATATCCATGAGAATCACCTGCACAGAGCAATTTTCCACACTCTTTATCTCCTTCAGTGTCAGTTGGTCAAGAGTTCTTTCTGTCCTCTCTGTTCACTGCCCAGAACAACAGACACCAAACCAAACCCTGCCTCGGATGCACATTTCTGCATGAGCCATCCAAAGCTAAGTCCTGCTCTTTCCCAAGCTCAGTATCTGGGCTTTGTGACCAATATTTAGTCACCATTTTGTCAGACAAGTTACCAGGGGAACGAAACCAGGAGTATCGTGTACCTCCCACCCACTTCCTGCCTTCTCCCCCTGAAATAATTTTCAAGCCTGTTTGGCTTCAGCCAAATTTGGCAAATAAGTAGATACTCAGATTACATGAGAAGTGCATAAATTTAATGAATACTGGGAGTTGGGATGAAAAAAATGATCATAAAGCCTTAAAATGAAGGAAAAGGGAGGCCAACCAGCCAGCTGGACAGTCAGCATGTATGTAGTCAAAAGCTGCCAAAACATGGACTTGCAACTGCCCAGCTGGGTAGGCAGGAGAGCACTGCAGGGAAAACACAGGCTTTGAAACCACGGAAAAAATCCAAACCCTTTGAATACCATGTATGAGGGTGTCTGTGTGTGTACAGAAGGTTTCACAGCACACAAGAGACACACGTTCATTAGAAATCAGTTTTGACTATTTTTGCCACTTACAGGAAAACTTGTTTATTTTATCTCCTTGTTTGCTATTAAAAACAAACCAATGAAAATAAATTCAAAAAATTCCAGCGTAAAAGGACTGGAGCAAATATGGAAGTTCAGACACGTTGCCCAAGTTTTCAAAGTTATAAACAATTTAGGAAGATCTTTTAGCGATAACTAGTGAATAACTTTAACTGTAACAGGAGGAACAGGAGGGAATGAAACCAGCTTTACACACAGTAAAATTCCAAACCTGCAAAAGGTTTTATTGTTGTGCTTAATCTCTTCTATGGGAGCGTGCACTGCATATTCCACTACAGCATCTCAATATGCAAACAAGCAAAATTAAGACAAATTCAGTGTTTGGACATCACCGTGATTCAGGCACTTGGTAATGAATGCAGAACTGGCTGTAATGAAGCTGAACTGTATCCTATCAGCTGCTTCATTTGGAATGGGAGAGCAGTGATATCTCTGAATTAGCAACTACAGACATCATTACATGAGGTAAACAGATAAGACAGGATTTACTTTCCCTATTTATCTGTCATTAGCTACGAAAGGAAAACCTCACATCTCAGTGAATTTCTCTGCTACAAATAATCAGCAGTTTCCTAAAGGAGATGTTCAGCTGCTCTTCTGACAAACAAGCACAAGGAGATATTTACCATAGTTGGAGCTGGGGGCTGTGTATTTGGTGCTGGACTTGCGGATGATATTTTCATGGATCTGGCACCATTCGTTTTCATTGTTACACCTAAAATAAAAGAACACTGATTCAAGTTCAATGCTTTCTGCTGAACCATCCTAGAACACGAGAGTCAAATTTGCTGTAGAGATAATATGAAAGCTTGTAGGGTTTGGATGAATGAGAGAAATATCACATAACTCTTATTTTTAAAAGTGGAAGGAAACAAAATATTCCCTAATAGTTATGTCCTTTCAATGGACACTTTGGAGTTGGTGGTGACTCTTCTGTCATCAAAGCCATTGTTCCACTCTTCAGGTTAGGACAGAACGAAGAAATCTCTGGAATTCTATCTGAATTCTGCCATGTAGAAAAGGAGTGCTACAGTTCTGTTCAGGGTGCAAGGCACAACATGCAGGAATTGCAGTGCCACTGAGACAGGAACCAAGGAACCAGCCCCACGTTCTGAGTCCACAGGCTACGGTCCCACAGGAGGGGAGAGACCTCAGACTGGGGAGAGAAACTGAAGTGACCCTCTTTAGCAAGCTTTTACATGAAAGATGAGCCATATAATCCTCTCTCATGTGAAAAAAATGCCACCTTTACCACAAACAGTGCTATTGGTTAAAAAAGAAAGGAAAAGCAGTATGTTGATCAAGCCTAACTGCATTTTAAACACAACTGCGCTTAATTTAAATCACAACGGCAAGATTCAATGATTCCCCATGAAGTCAGCAATTTTTAACTCAGCAGCAATAGTGAATCTCATTTCTCCTGAAAAGCAATTGAATTAAACAATTTAATTAAACTTCTGTCCTATTGACTCTTAAAGGTTAAAAAAAAAAAGCTAATACTCTAAGCTTTCAGCTCCTAGGAGTTTTGAGAAATGAGTCACTTTGTGAAACTTCTCCAAAGACATCACCATTTTTTCCCTTTTTTGCTTCCCCCCAAGAGTAGATGTCGGCACAGCCAGGGTAAGATACACACCAGCTCCTGTGAAGACAGTGGGGATATTTTTGTTTGCTGCATTGTGTAACTGAAGAACAGCAGGGCAGAAGGAATTCAGGCTATCTACAAGTAGTAGCTGGTAATTTCCTACAGCTTCAGTCTTGCAAAACCATGTGCTGTCAAAAATAATGAGGTAACCCCCAAAGCCTGTGATGGCACAATTACTGACACCCCCAAATGTTCAAAATGAACAGAGACAACTTGGAACAAACAAAATACTTAGAAAATGTCTCTGTCCTTAAACATTTCACTTGCTCTACTGCCCACCTCCTGTAAGTACTCTTCCCTTCTGGGAGGAGACCCCAGTTCCCACACAGTCACACCACAGATCAGCACAAAGCGACCTTGCAGAACCTCACAGGGTGGTAAATTGACTGTATTTGCATTCCCCAAGACAATCCCTCAAAACCAAAACACAACAGAGCCAAGGCATTAATGGACAGCACAAGCCCCCTGCCAGTAATTGTGGTGTTTGTGCTAATTCAGCTTACTCATCAAGAAAATATAAGAATTATCTTCGCATTGTCAACACATTAAAAGTCATTTATCCTATTCCAAATAATATTCTCCTAAAAGTAGAGAGGCAACCTCTAGCACAAACTCTATACCATTCTCTCTCCTCACAGATACAAATGTCTAACTTGTGGTGATTTTTCAGTTGCTGTAGCAGCCTACGGAGTGCAAGTTAAAATAGGTTTCAGACTCCAACGACTTATGTCTGCCAATAAACCTGGAACCAAGTTATCCCAAAATCAACTGTAAAGGCAGCTTAAAGCCAGTTTTGTATCAAGTGCCAGTGGAAGCTGCACTTTGCATTTCCTGAGTGCCAGGAAGGAGGTTCTTCTCCCAGCTTTGACAGGCTGGCCTGGAAACACTTGCTTGGAATGTGTCTTATTGTGCTCACGTGTTACTTGTCCAAATACCAAGCATATAAAAGAATCTATTTCTCCTTTAAATAAATTTTCTCCTGAGCCATCCATCACCTTTGAGGCTGGCTGGTCGTGCAGCAAATGCACATTTGGAATGTTTTCCATCCCACAGCAGCCCCCGGTGCCAGCAGCTGGGGACAGCAATGGGATGTGAGCTCTTGTCCAGCTGGGCAAACAGCAGCAATGGAATAGCAAAAGGGAAAGGCATTCAGGCATTAACAGGCAAGAATTTCAAGATCGAGGGCTGGAGAAAGAGGAAAAAAAGGATCAAAAAAAAATAGGACAAAAAAAAGAAACAGCAAAAGTGAATATGGAAGAGAAATGCATGAAGTTTTCAGGGGAATTGTAAGATGGACACAAAGAGTAACGTTCAAAGAGCAAAAAATTTCATTAAAGATGAAAATTAATGCAAAACATTAAGTCAAGTTATTTCAGAAAAAATGGACTGAGAATTTAACTTCCATCTCACTTTTAAATTATTTTACATATATATTAAAAAGAATTATAAAAGTAAACCTTTATGCTTTTGCATAATGAGCTTATAACTACAGCTGTGGTACTCTATCCTCTTAGGGAGATTTTAACATGACTGTGGGATTAACAAAGAGGAAAATCTCAATTGTGAGAAAAAAATATTTTTCAGACATAAATCTTTAACAATAATAAGGCAAGCTGAGAAATATTGGTGAAGTAAATTGATTTTTTTTTCTCCTCCCATAAGCATTCTCTTGTGGATTCAGCAGAAGTCTCCATTGACAGACCATGTATTTGTTTCAGTCTTTGTTAGGCTTCCAGTCTCTCAAATTTTTTCCAGCTTCTCCCTGTGAAAAAGCTTTTCTGGCTGCCTCATTTGTGGCAGCTGTAAGCTTTATACACAGAGTGTATAAAAGGAATGCTTTTTACTGCTCCTTGAAAAACACAAATACACCTCTTTCCTTATTTCATCTTCATGATGTTTCCGAGTTGGCCTGAGGCATTTTAACAGCAATCAAAATGAGAGCAGCAGGTAAGAAAATCAGTTCAGGGCTGTTTAAGCACTCATAACCAATTTTAAACTTCCAAAGGATAAAACCCTGTCATTTCAATTGTAGCCCACGAACACGAAAAGGCAGGTTAGCTAAAGGAATGTGCAAAGAGAAGATGCAAGAGACAAACCTGTGAAAACTCTGTCATGAAAGACCAACAGCTATCAAAGCTGCAAAGGGGATGAGCTGGTGCCCTTCAGATATATCCATGTTCCCTCCTGAATTTTTCTGCTGGAGGTTTACACAGAACACTCCAAACAGCAGCAACAGAAATGAATGATGTACAAGCCTATAACAGCCCTGGAGAGTGATAATAGTGATAAAGAATCACAAACATCTGATTACAGAGCTGAATTCAGCCAGGGGCTCTCCCTGCCCACGTGAGGAACTGGTGCCAATCTGCTGAGGAATTTGGGCAAAAACTGTTGGTGCTCTGGGTGCCGTGAAGGGAATCCATGTAAACCAAACACTGCAGATTAGCAGGAAGAAAAGGGAAGCTCTGTGATTTTTATTTCGTCACTGTACCAAGGCTTAGGGCTGCTCTAACTGGCTGTGTGACTCCACTTGTCACTGAGAAAGTCCAGTGTTTCAACAAGCCTTTTCTGTTCTATTTTAGAGAGGCTAAAGAGGCATTAAATGGGCAACAAAACAGAAATCTGACAATCAGAATGTTCCATTTCTGTAAAGATTCGAAATGTTGCAGTTGCAATACATTAACACCATATCTACAAAGCCAATAGAACTGTATAACCAAAACCCACTGGTCTGAGATAAGCTGAAACTGAATGTGACAAAAAGCCAAGATTGGCCAGATTCTACCAACAGAGAGAAGAAAGATGACCATTTTCTTCCCTATAATTTGACATTTTTGCTACAGTTTTCATAACTTTTGGCAAAGGAAGAATGAAAAAGCTGACTCTGAGAGACTTTTGTTTGGATTTAAGAGATTTCTAATGTATGAAGAGACATCCAAGAATCTTCAGTGAACAGTAAAAGACATTTTTTCATTTAGTTTCCCTTGAAGGTCACATTTTCTGCTGCTGAATGCACTTCTCAAAGAACAACAAAGTTCCATAACCCACCAAATTATCTTATTACTCTCAATAGTGGCCACAGACCACAAAGCAGTGTCAGCTATGTCTCAGCCCATCTGCAAAGCAGATCTTGCCAGTATTTATCCTCACTGACAAGGGATTTAAATATTCCCTGCAGTCCCCAGACAGTTTGTCTGTGGCCTCTTTATTACAACTGTGAGACCACATTTCATAATAAGAATTTGTTAGTCCAAAGTTCAAAATCACAAATAACAGAAGACAGATTCCTGCTCAAAAAATGTTGATTTGTTTTGAGAATTTTGGTCACACACTGTTGAATTCAGTTGTTTTCTACTTCTTTTGTTGGTTACCATGAGTGGTAAGGAATTGCAGATGAGGCATGAGTTATTATTCCCTTCATCAGATGAAATACAGCACATTTCTTTGGGTTTGAGCTCAGCAGATTTCAAATAATTCACACTAATAAAAGAGCAGCTTTGCAAGTCACATAGATCTGGGCAATATCCAATAACTTCTGAAGCATTTCACACACCTGAAACATCTGTGGATAATATTAATTAGTTTCTATGAGCTGCTGGAATAATAACGAAGCAAAACACTTCCTTCCAGGAGTTACTCACGTGTAAACCTTGAGCACAAAGTCCTTCTCCTCCTTGATTTCCGAGATGGACTGCAGCACGTCCATGATGCTCAGCACCGCGCAGCCGTAGGGCCGCCGATAGTGCAGGTGGGGGGGCCCTTTCTTGGAGTCATTGAGCAGCATGCGCCCTGGCAGGAAGGAAATTCAGACATCAGGGATGGACAGGCAGCCACACCCTGCCTGCTGTGTTCACTGCCCCTCTGGGAACACCCCCACAGCCTGAGCTCCAGGCTGCAGGTGAGACCCTGCCCGGGCTCTGCAGGAGCTGCAGCTGGTTTCCCCAGCCCCACGTGCTGGGCTGTGCTGGTGCCCAGAGCGGTGCTGAGAACAGCCCAGGGCTGTGAGCAGGGCTGGCACAGCACCAGGGAGCCTGGGAGGGGACACAGCCAGGACAGCTGACCCACACTGCCCAGAGGGATGTCCCACACCACACGACAATGAAAGGGAAAGGGGGAGAGGGGACATTTGTCACTATGAGGTTTGGCTCTATGCAGACTGAAGCCTGGCTGCCTGGGAAGTGGCTGGACATCGATGGCTGATGGAAATTAGAGAATGAATCTTTTGCTTTCCTTTACTTCTACTCAAGGCCTCTGCTTTATCAGACTGCCTTTATCTTCACCCATTAATTTTCCTCCATCTTATTTCCCCCCAGCCCCATCCTGCTGAGGAGGGGAGTGACAGAGTGGCTTGGAGGGCACCTGGTGTCCACCTGGGGTCAACCCACCACAGCTTTCCACTCTTAAAACTCTTCAAACCCAGAGGTCCATTTGAACCCACACCTCAGCCAAAAACAGTCAAGGGCAAAGTGAACAGCATCATGTCTGGCCAGCTTTGATTTGCAGCTCCATGACACATATTTGCATCCAGCTGGGCTGACTACAAATCATCTGTGGATGAGCCAAGAATATGGCTTGTACTCACCAGTCTGACCCACACAGAGATTCCCTGTGCTCCTTCCTTAGAGTGCACTATTGGCACAAATTTCCATTTTATTCAACTGCTTTAAGGGAATGTATTATATATTGTATATAATATACGTAATATTATGTATTGGTTTTTGGATGGATCCTTCTTGAAGCACAGGAAGGAGAATTCTGAGGTACAAAGCTGCTCAGTGATTAACTTCCTATTATTAAGGCAGTTTTTAAACAGAGCAAAAAATGCCAACGCCAGAAAGATCACTGTGATAATCTAAGTGAACTTGTAACATTACACATAATAATTTGTCCAGCACTTCTTGCATCAAGGTTAATACAGCATCTCTCTACAAGCTTCATTTATCACCTCAGGTGATAAAAAAGCAATTCTGACGTGTAGGCACTTATGACACGGGAAGTCACATAATGAAAACCCGACCTCTCCGACACATTTGTGGCTCTGAAGGCACATTGTCATTCCCAGGGCAACACACAAAGCTCTGTTTAGAGCTGCTGTGCTTCAGAAAAGGTGTCTGTGGTTGGTAATGGGTGTGAGCAGTGACTGGGCTGGCAACAGCTTAAAAACCCTTTATTGGCAAACACTGCCTGGCCATTCTTCAGTCACCTGAAAACCTGAAACACACGAATGGCACTGCACTTCTCGCTTGTTTACAATAATACAGCTGAGGAAGCTCTCTGCTACTCCTACTATACATTGTTAACATTTTAGGCCTAATATTTAAAGTAAATTATATTTAACACAGGTAAAATACGTACTTGCACCACAGACTCTTGCAGCAGCAAACAAATCTTGATATTTATTGGTCTAACAGCCTCTGACTTACTCAATGTGGATTGGCAAACATGCTGATGTCCTGCCCTGTAACCCAGCCATAATCAACAAGTAAAAAGACCTAATTTGAAATTTTTACACATTTAACAAAAAGCCTTTTTAGTTTGTCCCTCTCCCCTAAATGCGGTGTTTAATCAAAAATTCTGTTTCAGTCTCAGAAAAACAGAATCACTGTTAAACAGTCATCAGTAACTTTCTAACACTTAGCTCCATATGGCCTGAATGTCAATCAGTCTATGACTGAGTTTTCTAAATGTATAAATCATTTTAAAGTCAGCTAATTAAAACATACACTTAAAAATACTCTAAGAGCACTGTTTATTACATATATTTCAAGCACTAAATCATACTGTACCTATTCGGATCACATGGGCAACTATGTACAAATCCCTCTTCATGTCCTTGCTGCTGAGATCCTGAAAGATTGGGAAAAAAAGACATTCCAGCATAAGTGCCTGCAACTATAAACGTGGATGAAAACTCTGAAATCCCATGTTACAGAAAAACAGGTCAAGACTTTTAAAAATCAGTTTCAAGAAAAACCAAACAGGAAAAGGAGAGCCTACAGAAGAGCAAAAGGAAAGTTGAAGTTAATGAAGACAAATAAATATTATTGACTCTGAGAAAACTTTAAAAATAAAGAAGTAAATTAAGAAACCACAGGACACTTTTCAATAATTCACTACTGCAGCATTTTGCATTCACATGTCAGAAGCCACCTTAATTGCAATTTCCTTGGCATGTTGTAGTTTTCACTGATAACTTCATAAACAAACATCAACTTCTGAGACACTCCTCCCGTATTTTTTTTTTTTTTTTTTTAGTTACAGGAAAGGTCTAAGAAACATTTCTCCCTAAAACCCAGTTTTTCCTATGCCACTCACCTCCCAGACAAGATTTTAAACAGTTACTGTGTACTGGGAGAATATTCATCCCTGTTTTAGCCTGATGCAAAAAGGCTCCTCGTGCTCTACAGCAGCAGCTGCTGCCTCTTTCTCTACTAAGTGCTGTCATCTCACTGTCAGGTACTACTTACAAAAAAATTAACTGCAACAGTCTCTGATTCAGATAAAATCTCGTGGTTTTCTTTAAAAAGCTCTTCAACTACATGGTATTATAACCACTGTAAAAGGAAACAATGCTATTTTTATATACAAAGGGGAGGAAATTTAAACTGTGGATATCTAAGATGTGTCATTCCTAATCTGAACCAATTTAGAATTAAAAACTGCATTTTGCTGAAAGCTAAAACATGAACTTTAAATTACACAGGCAACTTCTTTCCCATGTGACTTGAGAACCCAAACCTCAACCAGTGAGATTATGATGGCAATGCAACTCCAGATTATGGTGCCACACAGCACAATAAAAGCTGTCACAGTGACTCAGAACTAGGCATAAAGGGAATTTATCCTAAGGAGAAGTTTCAACCCCTTCCCAATTGTGTCATATTGCTAAATAACAACAGGCAAGGAATAAATCCATGGCTGTACCTCCTTGCTCTCTAAAAGCAGCTCTGTATTTCCCAGGGCAGCATATGCAGGGAGCTGCAGAGCCACTGGTTGGGATGCTGCTAACCAGCAGATCTGTCTCTCCAGAGCCAAAAAATGAAGCTACATAAATCATCCTTAGCATTTCCTCCTCAGGCTCGGTTCTGCTGCTGCACCAAGAAGGAAACACACTTTCTAGGCTTTCTCCATCACCCAACATACCAGTGTAACATATGGTAGCCTTTATCCTGCATGTCTTGGAGACATGAAGTTCCATACTAAAAGGGATTTGACATAGTTTTAATCTCAGCACTGCCTGACAAGACATTTCAAAATGCAAAAAAAAACTTGGAGGTAATACTTAATGCTCTAGAGAGCAATAGATTCCTGAAAATATCTGTGCTTTGACAGGGGGAATTTTATTATACCATCAGATTACCAGTTCTAATTAACAGCAATTTAAAGAACTATTTTTTCAAAGGGCAGCTGTCAAAACATCAGAAAATGGTAGGGCATGAACATATTGATGGGTTCACACTAGTCGTTTTTCCAATTCCACAAAAAAATATTCTGTGTCACAGGCAAAAAACAAAAAAAAAGTGGGTCCAGATGGCCTTGTATTTCAGTTTGTACAGCACAGGCTTTTTACAAGGCAAGAAATTCTCACTACAACGTGGACCAAACAATCAAAAGCCCCAACCCCTGCAAGGAAGTTTTCAGGTAATTCCTCTGCAGAGAATCCATGCACATCTCCTAGGACCAGGAGAGGACAAACTACAGTCACTGGTTATTCTTAGGACTGCATCCACAGGGTGGGGATTTCCCACATCCTGCTGTGCTTCTTAAACGATACCGACTGACACACAAAATAATTTCGTTATAATTATAACTGAATGGCTTTTTAGAAATTCACCCCTAAATTTTCCTCCCAGTATTGGCTATGGAAGAGAGTTACTCTGTAATGATGGTTGGTTCTTTACAATGCTGGTTTCTAGAAAGGTCGGCTTGTGAGTTAAAAAACCCAAGCACCATCACAACCAGCCCCAAACCACTGCAATCAAGGATACCTGCCTGCCACTAATTAGTTATTTAATTCAGCTGCCAACCTCATAGACAACAGAGAATAAGGTATTTAACAAAAATTACAATCTTATACAGTGTAGTTACATTTTAACTCAGACCCAGGAATGTTTCTAACGTGTGCTGAGGTTTGCTTGAGTGAGCTTTGATCTCCAGAGCAAGCAGTTTCTCACCTTTGCAATGATATGACAGCAGATGTAAAACCAAAACCTGGGTAATTTTGATATCTTACACAAGGAGACAGCTGAACCCTCAGAAGTAACATAGATAGCAGGAAAAGACAGGGATCCCTTGCATTATCTAAGATATGGGCTGCTTGCCTGGGGGAAAGATGAGAGCTTTATAAAGATACTGTGGTGTGGTGAGGGAGGACTAGGAAATAAATAAATAGATTTAAAGTCAAGATGAACACAAGCTTGGGAGCAGACCTGAAAATATCTTATCTTAGAAGCATTTCACAATTAAGAAATTATGATAAGACAGAACCACGGCAATTAAAATGGTTATTCAAAAAAGCAATTATTTGTTGCTCTTTTACTACACACTTTGGAAAGTTCTTTGAACACATTGATAAAATATACCGTATCAGAAGTGTGAGATTTTTCACACAGATAAGTTTTCCAATCATAATTCCTGTTATGTGGAGTATACATTCATCATAATTCCTGTTATGTGGAGTATACATTCATTATAATTCCTGTTACGTGGAGTACACATTCTAGCAGATGAGTGAGAGAGTCTAAGCACCTCCCCCAGCCAGTGATGGAGTCTGAGCACCTGGGAGAGCCGAGAGTGCAGCAGCTTTGGTATTTTTGCACAGTGACAGGAAAGGGAGCTCAGGAGGTGTCTCTGGTCAGGGTTGGGCTGCACTGGCACACGTCTGCAGTCCCAGGGCTGGCTGCTCCTGGACTACACTGGCCCTGCCCAGGAAATGCAGCAGGCCTCTCCTGGAATCTGTTCTGGCCCAGGCTGGAGTTCATCACTATTTTTCAAAGGGTGGAAAGGCTGGTTTGCAGATCACCAAAGCAAAACTGTTTCACACTCTTCACCACACAGAGAGAAGCAGGACAGCTGTTCCATGACCCCGAGTCGTGTGGCATCGGTGAGGGTGGGGAAGTTGGATGCCAAAAATCTTTTCCAAAACGATGAACCTCAGAGGCCAGAAAGCGCCAAAGTCAACATAAAATCTGTGCTGCCTTTTGGGAATATTCCTTAGGGCAGCTCCTAATGCTGCTCTCCTGCCTTTCACCTGACTCAGACACCAGAGCTGAACCTTAACCCCTGTCCACCTTCTCTCAGCAGGGCCAGACTCTGGGTTTGAGTCACCACCTGTGGGGTGACACTGTCACCTCTGCTGATGTTTGATCAGCTGGCAGCACTGCACTGATGGCACCAAAACCAGAACTGCTACTGATGTCAGCATCCAGGTCAGTGCCACTTTTGGACTGCCTCTCCTAGATCCAGATGGAGACAGAACTGAGCATCCTTACACCTGGCTGGATAAATTCTGTTCCCTAAGAGGAGGAATTCTGCTGCCTTCTTAAGAGTGAGAAGGGAACAGTGCTGGGGACCATGCCTGGGTCAGTGTCCAGCCCTGCCTGACCTCAGAGGGTGTCATTGCCAGAACCAAAGCTGTGCCATCTTTCTTCTTCACTGAAGGTAAAAATACTTCTGCCACAGCGCTTCCAGCATGTGCACTAACTAAAGGTGAGTCACGATGGAAGGTGTTTATCACACTTGGGATCTGAGATTCCTTACAGTTACTCTGTGAGGAGCTGTTAACTTTCAGTGTCTCTAGATTTTCATATTCTTTCTGAGAAGAAGTAGCAGATAAAATCATGGTCTGACACTTGATTCCGAGGAAAGTTTAAACAGAACTTAAGACCAGCACAGAAGGGATTTCTGACAAGGGCATGTTGGGACAGGATAAGGGATAACACTTGTCTGATTTTCATTCAGAAAAAAGTGCCTTGTTTTATGTTCAGGCTATCACAGCCTTTTCCTGTGCTCTGTTATCTAAGAGCATAGCACATCCAATGAAAATATCCCAAATTTCACACTATATGCAGGAACAAATGCATTTAAAAGGAAGTACTTCAGAATATTCACCTAGCCATAAAAATAATTTAGAAGTACATTCACTTTCTATGTTAACATTTAGTCAAAACCATAACAAAACTTAGAAACTGTTTCTGTTCTACTGATTGTATTGGAGAGGAAGAACTGAGTTTCTTTCCCCTCAGGAAACCTCCAATCCCACTCCTGTGAGGGCAGAAGAAAGGGAACAGACACGTACTGTGAAAAGTGCACACATTCGATCGATCTTCTCCGGATTCCTGGGGCCTCCGTTTTTGTTTAACCTCACCATGAACCTCTCACTGAAAAACAAACAATGTTAAAAAAAACCAATGAGCTTTTCCTGTACATACTTCAACAGAAAAATAGAGGTAGATTTGGGCTTTATTAAAAAAAGATGCAGTGGTTGTTATAATTCCAAAGTATACAAAACAGTATTCAGTGGTCTATACAGAATGACATGTAATAGCACAGATTTCTAATAGTAAGTAGTCTGCAAGTGAAAACATTGTGTTGATGCATATTCATGATGCAATAGCATTAAAATAATGTGCATCTGAGAAGCACAGAATCTGTACACATTACAACTCCTCCAGGCAAAGGTTAAGGCAAACTTGCTGAGGGGAGCACTGCCTTTGGTAAAACCGAGTTCATTAAAATCCACTCCAAACTAAAAGTTACAAGAATACCAATTAAGCAATCTCCTTCAACATAGAGCATTTATAGAAGCAAGATACTAATTCAAATACATTAAGATTCAATTGATATAACTCTTACCAATCAAATTAAGCAGCCCTTTGATGAATAAAACCAGCATGTTTAGCAAGACTGCAAAATGAACAATCCTCATAATGCATGGTAAGACATGAACATTCATATTATTTCTTAAGACAGAGAATTTATGTGTAAAAGTAAGCTTGATGAGAAATTTTCTCCCCAGTGTGCAACAGCCTACTGAGTATTGACCAGTTTTCTTCCTAGATTTTCACAGAAATAAAGTGAGAGCACATAATTAAATCTTCCATTAAATCACAGATCCTTTCAATCCCATCCAGTAGAACTGCATCAACTCCAGTAACCTTCATTTGACACATTTGCCAGCATATTAGCCACTGTTGGCCTGAAAAACATGAAAACACAGTGTCCACACCACCTCCTTTGGCAGCTTGTTCCAAAGGCCACTCATCCCCACAGTTAAAGCACATGGATCATGGGAAATGCCTGATTTCAGTGCACAGCCACTCCTTTTTGTCACCTTTCTGGATTAAAGAGCCCTTCAGAGAAGCTCATTTCTTGCAGGGCAGGGATAGCAGTGATATTCCCCCACACACAAATAAACAATTTAACACTGTTTAAAAATCCAAGAAAAAGTGCTTGAATCGTTTAGTAGAACTTACCCATGCTGCAATTATTCAAAGCATTTCAGGAACAGTTCTAAAGCTGTAAGATTTTAACAGTCTGGTACTGAGACCACCTCCACATAAATACACACATCTGGGGGTTCCACACAGGAGAAGCCAAGGCCCTCCTCATCCTAACTGTGGTTTATCAGACATCACCTCTTGGCCCTTCCACACAGCTTTATGCTCTGAGTTCATGTGACCTGTCCATTACGAACACTGATATATTTTCAGAATTATTACTTTTGTTGAAATGGTCCTTAATTCTCAAGCATGACCCCTACATCTCATTACACACCTTTGCATGATAATTTATGTAAGTTAATGACGCTCAGCAATCCAGATCATCCTCTCTGGCTGTTTCACTCTCCCTGTCACTCACTATTACTCCAATCTCCATGTATCCCACAACCCCATTCAGTTATAATTTTAATTAATTTGCTACCAATGCTTATAACCTCAGAGACTGCTGAAATGCCACAAAGAAATCCATAAGAAACAGATATGTGAGGATTCTTCTGAGCTGTCAGTAAGAACATTTTACCAAATGCTTGAATGACATGGTACAATCCATTCTTTCAGTAAGAATTTTGTGATGTGTTAAGTGGAGAGCAGGACAATATTACAACTTCAGAACATTACATTGACAGTCACATTACAACAATATTACATCTTCACAGCTACCTCTATCTACCTAATACATAAGTCAGTGTTACATTTTGTATTTTAAATTTCCAGTAAGATGTAGTCTTGAACTTTCAAAACAGGGGTTTTTTTTAGGGTTTTTTAAAATTTTTATTTCAGCTCTAATGAGCATTTCATTTTCATACAGGAGCTGAATGCAATTCTGTGTGCCACAAAATCCTGTGCAGGCTGTCCCTCGGACAATGGCAGGGAAGGGACTGCCAAGTCTTTGAGCTGAGCTGTCTGTATGCATTTCACTCATTAACCAAAGCTGTATTGCTTAGATTGCTCTTAAAGCACCCAAAGAGGGATATTCTGGAGACTCACTTGATGGTCTCTTGCAAGGTTTTCCTCCATTAATAAGTGGAAATCTTTTAAAATTTGCAATTCATCTTTTCCTTGTTAGAGCCATGGAGTAAATCTGGTTCCTGTCCCTATTCCAGTGCCTTTCAAGAAATGAAGCAGCTACCACCTCTCTCACCTGCCTATTGATCACCCGTCCCCTTATTCCAGCACCACTGCAGTAACAACCTTTACATTCCTTTCTTTAATTTCCAGACCTCCCTTGAGTCCTCTTGAGCTCGTGTGAATAAATAATTGAGGGGACTTTGAGTCAACTGCAGCATTTGAGAACTGTGGAACAGAAGAGGCATTTGGCCAAAGGAGATCCACAAACAGGACCTGGAGAGTGACAGGGCAGCAGTGCCAGGAGGCCACCCCAAAGGACCAAGCCACCTGCAGTTCTCCCTCCTTTCCTTGCACATCAGTTCTCCTAAACTTGTGGGTTTGTTTCTCACCTCCAGCATTCCACTAATCTTTGATATCACTACTGATCAAGAACAGTTTACTATTATTCTACTATGCTGTTATTATTCTGCTAAGGTCTCACCAGTGCTGATACTGTCAGGATCCCTGGAATGGTCTCTGGAATGGGACTGGAACCTTTTTACACTGGTGACCCACATTATGAACTAGTTAGTCAGCTGCTTCCCGTTTTACAACTGCAAATTTATTTCTATGTCAAAGCAAATCTGGAAGAATAACCCTGTTTCCAGTGACCTGAAAATCCACTGCCTTCATCTATCACTGCAGCTCTGTTTTTAGACCAAAATACACACATTTAGGGTCAAGAAACTTAATGGGAATTCGGTATCGTATCTTCCTCTTTTAAGAGATATGTCCTTGGAAAAAGTTGAGTCTCCAGCATGTCTTTTCCTCAAGCTCATCTTCTGCACAAGGACAAGAGCATGCACAGAATCTAGACAACATTAAGTCCAGTTTAGTAAGACTGAAATATCAAATCTGAATAAACTCCATGTGGAAATTAATTAAAAAACCTGGTAGTTATAACTGCCAAATGAGTGGTGGAAATGAAGCATGGGAGGTACTCAGATGCAAACTGACTGCTTGATCCTACTGCTATCCAAAACCACAAAAAACCCCACAACCAAAACCAACACCCCAATAAAAGTTTTCAGCTACTCTGAATATACGCCAAAATCAGTTCTTTTGCATAAAATTGGAGATAAAAGCATCAAAACAGAGAAAAGAATGAACATTTTACCCTGCTGAGCTCAGATCCAAGACGTGCCACACTAGGAGCAGTATCTTAAACAAAAGCTTATTTATTCCTCTTGCTCCTATATGCCATAAGCAAGCTCCAATTACTCTAATTGCAGCATCTCCTCCTGTGCTAACTCACATCACAGTGAAACCACCCCTTGTGCAGCACTAAGGTGCAGCACTAGGCCAGGGTTTACAATCACTCTCATGATTAGTAATTGCTACAGCTACTCAAATATAAGAACCACTGCTCTGACAAGCAAAGTCAAACAGCTTCTTGTTCATTCACTTGAAAAGGAGGAAAAATGAAAGGAGTGTAGTGTCTCACTTCTTGGCTTCCCCAAACTGACTGAAAAGCAGGACCCTACTGAACTCTGCAGAAAGGAAGGAAGCCATCAATGGTTTGGGATGCTACATTTTCAGCATGAAAAAGGGGGCAAACGGACAAAATTTACTGTTGGGTGAGCAGGAGTGGCAGCATGCCCACGGGGAGTTTTTGTTGTGGAGGTTTGTTTATGATGTTTGCATAACATATAGAGATGACAACAAAAGGAAAGGGCTGGCAAAGAGCTTGGGGTGGACTGGTGAGGCCCTTGCATTCATTCATGGGCACGTTTCATTACTGGGGGTGTTTCAAGGCAAAAATCCTGACTGAGCATCAATTTGGGAATGTAGGTACAGCATTAAAAGATGCATAATGCCAAGGCTGTGCAGGTCTGCAGAGAGGCTGCAGATCAATTTTCTGTTTGAATTGGAGACTGGTGATAAAGAACACAGACTAAAAAATTTAATTCTTTAACAAAGTATAGGAGATTGGTTTTCTGAAGCAGGGACAGCACATCAGGCTTCAATCTCCTTAAGCAGAAACCTCACATCTTATACCCTTCCCTGCCTTAAATAATGGTCCAGCAGCTATTTCTCTCAGAAACACAACCTCCTTCACCCTCTACATTCCAATGGGCCACTGAAAGGGAAAAGGTACAAATGCTCCCTAATTTTTCTTATTTTCCTCAGTGCTTATTTCCAGAGAAAACTGGGGGAACACTGAAAACCTCCAATACTATTAAAAACACTTTAGTCCTTTCTCAAAAGCTGTATTTAATTGGGTTTTCAGAATCTAGCATGTGGCCAACCCCTTCTAAGAACACAGGTTATTTTAAAAATACATATTGGTCCATGACACATGGAGAAGTGCTCAGGGAAAAGGGTCATGTGGCAGCAGAAAAGATCATATAACAACTTGTATTTTGGGCTTTGATCTTCTCTTGGTGTCTCCCCAGGTTTCTTTCTGACAATTTTAGTATCCTGTAAAACCTTACCTGCATGCAAAATACAAACTCAGGAACAAAACTCTGAAAATGCTGCCACAGAAGCCAGAAGTTTGCAGGAATAAGTCACAAATGCTTGCCTAGCCAGGACAGTTCACCTCCTTTCAGCCCTACTGGTTAAAAAATAAATGATAAGCATGATGCTATTTGATTTCTCCCCCACCCCTCTCCCCAAAAAACCTCTAGTCCTCTTCTTTAATAAATGCTAACATGCCTGACAATAATTCTAGAGTAACATTTGAGCTGGCATATGAGTATCATAAACATTTGAAGATGCTACTGTAAAAGCACCATATTTTGTCCCAGATAAATCTCAAGAACAAATTCCACACAGGCCATCCAGGAGAGAGCTGGGGATGAGCTGGTCACTCTCTATGGCAACTAAACCTTGCCAATATTTGTCTCCAAAATATCCCCGTTTTGCTGTGCACACCACATTTCAGGCAGTTTAGTTCATCAGAGCCATCAACTGCTGCATCATTCCTGCCCCTGCATGTACAAGCTCTACAAGGACAATATGTTGACCAGATGAATGGAATTATGTTAGGAATTACTGGTATAGGACAAAGCATTTTCTTAAAGCTGCAAAAAAAGGAGCTTGGTTCAAAACATGAATTAAGTTAGGAGAGAAACACCATGAAAGAGATCCCTGGGGGTTGGTGGGAGTGGGAAGGGGAGAGAAAACTGAACTACTGTCTCTAAACCTTACAGTTTGGACAAGCTAATATCTGCATGGATTAGCTTGGGAAGCTGTTCCTGTATCAGAGAGCAAGTCCACTGACCCAGCACAGCAGAAGTTTTAAAGCCCCAGGGCAGCAGCATTAGCCAGTTTTCCAGAAAGCAATTACTGCTCCCCACCATCCTATCTGGAGGCTGAGGGAAAACCTGGCTCTACTGTCGTGGCTTTCCATTTGTGCTGCACCCTGCAATACAGTCAATGATAATGACATGGGGCTTCTCACATTGCTTGCACAACTTCACACAAGACAAAAATAGACTTTTATTTTCATTCCATTGGCCAAATTGGAAATTGGAATTTGGAAATTTGTTCAAATCTCTCGAGTTTGTCAACTGCAAGAACATTACCATGGTCAGTGATTGAAATGGTGACATCAGGACAGCACTGCAGCCTGATGCTTTTGAGAACACCCTGCAGGAACTTTCTAAAAAGGAAACAAGCCTCACTTCAGGCCTTCTGAGCTTTATTTCATGAGCATGGTCTCATGTTCATGAAGAAAGTACACGCCTATGTCAACATTTTAGTAATTTCCTGTTGTCAAAAATAATGGGTTTTACTCCTGAAAGATGATTTAAGCAGTAGGAGTATCCTCTGCAAAAAGCTTTTCAAGTTTATTCTCTGTTCATCATGATTATCTTTTAGAGTTGCTAATTTTTGCTCATCCTCTTGGGAAAAAATCCAGGTCCTTACAGCTGCTGTAAGACTGACCTAATAACAAAATCTCCCAGAGCTCCACAGAATGAGTCTCCATTCTCAGAGTGAGTGTGACAGGAAGCCAGAGCATATGTACAGAATGGTCCCGTGTCTGTGGAGAACTCAATTCCCACTGCCAGTGTAAACCAACAGCATCTCCCAGATCCCAGCAGTGTTTGAGCAATCCATCATCGATAGCGGTCACTGCCGAGCCCTGGAGACAGAAGCATCACCTCTGCTGAACTTTCAGTTTGCTCTCTGTCTCAACAGTGATTCATGGACTATTTAAAAATCTTCCTTTTCAGGCGAGTGCTCACGAGTGTGTTTGGTTTTTCCCCCTTTTCTTTTGCTGGGGGAGGCAGGAGAGTTCTTTCCTGAGCTGTCTTGTCCAGCAGCTCTGCAGTAACCCCGCTTTCACAAACAAGTGAAGCACAGTACACTGCTTTGGTTTATGGAGTGTATTTTATAAAGACATCTTAGAGAAAAGAACACCAAATCTGTGAGGGAAATGAATCTGGCCCTGAGAAAACGGCTCCAAGCAACACAGTTTGCTTCCCAGCAAATTCAGGCTTAATGCTCATGAATTATTAAATTACCACATTGGCGAGAAGCCCCGGGGGAGGATTACAGAGCTTACAGTAAGACTGTTACTGCAAACACTGGGTTTCCATGGAAACAGAAAATAGTGAAAATAACTACCTGTCATTTCTCTTGCCACATTCAAGGGAAAACCACCACAATGTTAAAGTGTTATTGAGGCTTGCAGGGGAAAGGGAGCTAAGCACCAATTACATTCTCCTTGGCTTCTCGTGACTCTGCCACACTCGAACATTTGACACCGTCATGAGGATTTTTCTGTTATTTCCATCATGAAAGGTACATATTTATGCTCCTCAAAGGAATCCTGCCAATTAGAAAAGGTTTCTATTTCCAAAAAATAAAAAAGAAAAAAAAAAAAGAGAGACTTTAGTCATCTAGTGCAATTCCCCAGTGATGGTGATTTTAACTAATGGAAAGCAAGGCAGGCTGACCCTGCCAGGTGGCAGGTGAGGGAAGCTTTGCAGGGAAGAGTTCTAATTTTGGATTACAGGTATTTTGTAGAATAAGGATTTTCTCACCATCTCTACCCTGGGAGAAGCTAATGGTTCTGAGGCCTGATACAGCAGCTGTCACATTTAATTCTCGCTCCACAAGAGCTTCGCACATGACAATTTCTGTCAGGAACACAGAACTGACTTTTGAGGGGGAATTTTGCCTCAGAAAGAGCTCGAGTGTAACGAGAGGATTCCTTACATTTGGCCTTCCTACAGACAGAAAATTACTTGGAAGGGCTTTCTCTGAGCTCACTTACACATTTAAACAGGGCAGATTTGCCCCCTGCCCCTCAAGTGAGCAGAATCTCTTCCAGCTGTGTGTTCACAGCACATTGTCATTCCTCCTGAGCAGGAAAAGGGACGAAGTTCCAATGCCTGCAACTCATTGATTTCTTCCTGTTAACAACTAAAAAATATCAAAATAACCCCATATCCCTGCCTATTTGTATGTCATATTTGACTCCCAACCTGAAAGAAAAACCCCGTTTTGGGGGAAGGAGGATGGTAGCAGCGAGAGATACGAAATAAATGGATCTTTGTAAAAGCTCCTGCTTTGGAATAGCTATATATTAATAATTCCATAGGAACTGGGAAAAATAGTAATTTTATAGGAAAGAACACCTCTAATAACACCACTTACATCTCTTACAGCAAATTTCATATCCAAATCCAGACAGTAGCAGTTCCTTTTGCATATACTATTAACAAGACGGGATAAACAGAAAAACCAAGCAAATACAGATTCTGGAGAGAGATCCAGGGAATGAAAGTCAGCTGAAGAAACAAATAGAGAAAATGAAAATGCATCACTCCTCCTGTGTCCTTTTCTAAAAATCTACCCACCAAAAAGCCTTATAAAATACTCCACAGGTTTTGCCTCCAGTGATGATCAGTAATTTTCTGAAGTTCTATTTTCTATCAGAAAGGCTCTTTGTCCAAGCTGTCTGTGTGCAGCAGACTTCAGAGACACAGATTTTCCATGGTCACTGCAGTGACCAGAACAAGGCCATTGCTGTGGGCAGCAATATTCCTTAATGTTTGCCTAGTTTTTGAGGAAGTTCACCTTGAGCAGGATGAAAAACTCATGCTACTACCATTACTATTGCTATGAATTATCTATTGCACAAAACTCAGAAAAATTCGTTCCTTGAAATACTAAAAATACACTAAACTTAAGTACAGGAGGAGCTGATGCAGGATTAGCTATCCCAACAGATCAGATTACTTAAAGACAGGTAAAAATTGAAAGATGGAATTTTTTCATGACTAAGCAGAAGAAAAAACTCATTAGTTGGTAAGGCTAATCCCTAGGAAAATTCTCTGAATATTAAAGAAATAATTCTGAGTGATACAAAGTTATTTTTTCCCAGCAGACAAATCATTATACTGACAGTGAATGAGATAACTTTTCTATTTTAAAATAGCTATGCTATTAAAAACATAACAAAGGAAAATTTAGCGCATATTGCACAATAAAAGTAAAATATAATTTTCTACTTCCTTACATAGCAACTGGCAATAAAGGAACATGATAATATTTTAAAGCAATTAACTGGGGATAAATGCCCACACATTGTCCCAGCACTCCCAGAGCCATTATTTGAGAGAGAAACAATACAGAAAAAGGATCTTCAGGTCAGTCCCATATCCTGGGAGAGAATGCAGTCAGACTGGTTTGACACAGTTTTTACTGTGGATCTTTCCACATTAATTAACAATTTCTCTTTCAGCTATTCAACTTCAACCATATTTATCTACCCAGTGACCCTTCTTTCCTTTTTCTGACCTTACTAGTGCCAGTCTTACTCTTTTTTGTTCCACCTGTCCCCCTCTCTCCACTCCCAGCTGCCAAACCTCCCTCTGCCCAAGCTGAGTCTGGTGTCTAGAACTGGTACAAGTTCTACAGCCCTGGTTTGGGCTGCTCTGGACAGGTGTTCCTGCATTGAGGATGCTGATCCTGCACATCAGAGCTTTGAGACGACTCAAACCCCTTCTCAGACAGGACTTGTGGGAAATTTGCCATTGCATTTTCAGAAGTTGGCCCAGTGTTTGAAATGGAAGCCCCTGACGGTGGTAATTGTCTGCACTAGGAAGTGCTACAGGAAGATTATTCAGGATGGCATGTGTAAGCACAATGTAATTTTAGCTACACTGTCCCTGCTATCATTTTTTAGCAGCTGATATACATTCCTATTGACAGTTTAAAAGTCAAAAAAACATGACTAAATGATGATGAGAACCACAGAGCTAACGGCCATCATCAAATACAAACAGAAATGAAGGATTCCTGTCAAATTTGTCAAGGTGACCTTCAGCAGCTTGGTATAGATTTGTATTCTGACGTCTGAATCAGGAATACCGTGTCACAGAAACTCCTACTACAGAAAGAGTGAAAACCAAATCCCCTACAAATTCATCATTTCTAAATCCAGTGTTTCCAAGTGGTGCATTTCATTCTACTCTACCTAAACACTGGCACAAACATTTTCTTTTTACAGCCTCTCCCTGCCACTCAAGTGCAGTATTGTGACCTCTACAGGACCAGGTTGTACGAGTGAGTAGCAACTTGAGAAAACTCTTCTAACACTCACACACAGGTTAAACCAAACCCAGTTTGGTCACGCCCCAGAAGTTAACTTGTTAACAAGGACAAGGAAACATTTAAATTGATGCTCTCTAATATTTTTACCCCTCTAGTATCTTGAGCTATTTACATATTTGTCTGCTGGTTTTTATCACAGAAAATAATTTGGTTGGAAAGTATCCCAAGATCCAGAGATGAGTTACAAATGGGAAATCATTATCTCCATTACCTCTGCAGTTACCACCAAACCCCACTGCAGAGCAGCACCAACAGCCAAACGTTGCCACTGAACATTTGACTCAGCCTTGAAAAATAGGGGCAGATGACTTTATGTCAGATGACTTTCGAGCAGCTGAATCCAACCATCCTGATGTAGACCCAGAGCATTTTTTCAGCCCATAATTATGTTTCCAAACCATGTTTCCCTCCCGAGAACTGCTTTGTCAATGGTGCTAAATCCTTAAGACAAGACTCGGGACAGACTGTACTGCTCACATTCTCCCCATCATCCACCCACAAGCTGAGAACATTTCCACAAAAAACATCTTTCCGTATCACCTATTAGCAAGAGCTTTAAAGAGCAAGCTTATGTTTTTCCTCATTTTGGCTACTGCTTTTAAATTTTAACACTGAAGTAGATGTTCCCCAGCCAAACTCCTTGCCCTATGTTGCAGTGCTCAGAATCCTGTCTCACCCCAAAGACATGGCAGATATTTAAAACAGACACTGCAGAGAACACCTGGTCTCTCAATAAAAGGTTTGAACACTTTCTGTGTGAGAAATGCCCACATGGACTTCCTCAGCCACTCCCATCAACACCACCACGGGCACTCAGCACATCTCCAAACCCTCCAGTCACGAGGAGGTCGTTGCTATAATGGGAATGGCAAAGGCTCAGTAAGTAGGAGGAGGCAGGTGGAGGAGTTACCAGCAGAAATATGCACAGCACCATTTTCCATGCATAATTACTGCTTAGGCCCCCAGATCTTCAAATTCAATCACGTCAGAGCTTCTCTTTTGTTCTATTCACTCTCCATAATTAAGGATATTTCTAGATGGCAAGAAAATTTTAAATCCCAGTGGTGTGTAAAATAGGGTAACTTGTTGAAGATGCAGGCAGAATGAAAAAAATTCCCATGTTTAGACATAAACTTTATAAAGAAAAAATAAGACGGAAATTTATTTATCCTTTTCCATACTCAAAAGGCTGAGAGAATTGGGATTGTTCAGCCTGGAAAAGAGGAGGCTTCAGGGTAACCTAATTGCCCCTTCCTGTACCTGAAGGAAGCCCTCAAGAAAGATGGAGAGGGACTCTTTACAAGGGCTGGAATGAGAGGAAAAGGGGGAATGGCTTCACACTGAGAGTGGGTTTAGATGAGATATCAGGAAAAAATTCTCCCCTGTGAGGGTGGGGAGGCCCTGGCACAGGGTGCCCAGAGAAGCTGTGGCTGCCCCTGGATCCCTGGCAGTGTCCAAGGCCAGGCTGGATGGGGCTTGGACTAGCCTGGGACAGTGGAAGGTGTCCCTGCCCATGGCAGGGGGTGGAATGAGATGGTCTGTAAAGGCCCTTCCTACTCCAACTATTCTATGATTCTATGATAATTAGTGGACTTTTCAAGCTTATTTTCAGAAAAAAAATCTGCTATCATACTTCTAAATATGTCATTTTTCTAAGTTATGCCTAGTTTCATGCATTTCCTAGAAAAATAGAGTTATTGTATAGGTATCTAAACCTCACTGCTTTACTGAATTTAGTATATTTTCATCCATCAAAATCATGCTGAAAAACGTCCAAAAATCTAAATATATCTCTTATTTGTTGCATCTCTCTAGCACAAATAACACTCTGGATCACTTTGTCTACCAGTTTCCAGCTCCTTTAGAGCAGTTTCCTCCAGCCTGTATGTCTTTATCCCATCAAGTTTAATACTTCTCTTCTGTTGAGGCAGGAGGTGCATTCCCATATAACAGAACAAAATTAGTTGGCTCTGATGTGATTTGTGCTTGACAAATCTATGTTGACTTTTACTTACCATCTTGTTAGCTTCTTAGTGCTAACAAGTAGTTTATTTGTTCCACAACTTTTCGCATTTGTCATCGGATTGCAGCTGACCTTCTTAGGCAGATTGAGGCAAAACAGCCATTAAATACTCCAGCTATCTTGGAAACATCTGCTCATGGCTTAATGTCCCCTTTAATCTGTTCAGTTATTTCTTGATTTTGTAAAAAAACTTTTTTTTTTGCAGATAAAGCATTATAGATTTATTCTTTCTTTTTTGGTCCTTGATGCCTTTTGCTAGTTGTATTTTTTCTACAAGTTTTTGTCTCTTCCCATCCCTGTTCATGCAATTTCATTAGTTTGTCCTTTTTTATACAGCCTTCCACATCCATCTCACCACAGAATATGTCACAGACTTTCTGTTGTTCCCATATATTTAATCTTTCCTTCATACTGAAACAATTTGCTTTTGTGCTCTTCAACAGTATCGTTAAGAAACAGACAACTCCCAAATGTCTTTTCTCCTTATCAGTTTACCTATCTCTGTTTGATCTTTATTGACACCTTCCTTACTGAGTTCACCATCTTTACAGTAACATTTTCTTTGCTGCCTTTTTGATGTTACTCTCAACTCGACCATGCCATGATTACTCATCCCCAGGTATGTCTCTCAATGGCATATAATCATTGGCTATAATCCAAACTGGATCAACTATCACATCATTTTCCAGTAACTTCCACGTAGCAAACAACCTGAGGTATTAAAGATGAGTCACAAAGATTTTGTTGCTAGACTAGTGGCTTTTGTATGCAAGAAAAAAAACCCCAAATACTTTAAAACAGACAAATAAACTTTAATCCCTTTTTATCTGAGCCTTCAAGTTCTATTTACTTACTTTATAAAAAGTATTACTTTTTATATTTCTGTCAGACTGAAAACGAAGTAACCTTTTCCTTGTGTTTACCTCTAGGTCTGACCCCTCTGCTGGCAGTGTTGTTATTCCTGCTGTCCATAGCTCCCCACTGTCATCCTTTGTCTGCTCCTCCTTTGCTGACAACCATTAAACACAGGAACATTTTTGTATTCAGAACCTGGGAATCATCTCCAACTGTATTTCAGCTGCTGCTCCAACTTTCTGATTGCTAATCCATACCTGCTGCATGCTGCTACTTCAGCCCTTGAAAAACACTGCAACTTCCACCCATTCTTCACCTAACCTCCCTGGGAAATAACTCTTGGCACCAGCAGGCTCAGGGAGGTTTGTAATCCAGCACATGTCCAAGGCAGTAACGCTGAAAGCCACTCAGCCTCCAGCGTGAGCTGCTTGGGTAAGAAATTTATCAACCTCCAAACCATTTCAGAAGTCAATTTGTCCCTTTCATTTAGAGTGGAGTGTGCAGAAACCTTGCTTGGGTTTTTTACCTTAATGTACTATTTCCCGAGAGGAAAGAATATGTTTTAAAGTAGATATAAAAACATCATTCTAAATTTGTAGCAATGTATTTGTCTGTTTTCTGGTTTCTTCTCCAAAACAGAGCTCAGCCTCATTACACATTTCTTCCCCAGCACTCTCTGGGATGTAAGAAAATGTAAAAATTATGCTGTTTTCACTACAGCAGTCCACTGATGCTTAATGCAAAGAGCTAAGTAATAACAACTATTTGCACAAAAAAGCATTACTATATATATTTAAATTTGCCTGAACCACTCTTTGTACCTTTTCGCTATTATTTTCACTATTATTTTCACTATTATTTTCTTAATTTTTTCTTTTTAGCACTGGCAAAACCCTTTCCTTAAGGCTCTCCATTCAGTGTTTACATACAAACTGCAGCCCAAGACAATTCATCTCCTTCCAAAGCAATTTCTGCTGGCAGCAGCTTGTCCGCCTGTCCTTCCCTCTTCCTGGCAGCTTTTCTCATCTAAATTATTTAATATTTTACTGCTTTGCAGTAGGAACTAGTGGTGCATATTTTTTTGGTTTGGTTTTCCATTTCCACCTTTCCCTCTTAACAGCTATTTTCTGGTAATTCTCTCAAGAGAGGAGTCATAGGCATGTCCCAAACCGCATCAACTGGAGTGTCCAAGGAGCAGCAGAGATGGGAAGGGTCTGGAGGGGAAGCCAAAGGAGGGATGGCCTGGTTTGTTCAGCCTGGAGGGGACTGAGGGGAGACCTCACTGGGGCCTTCAGCATCCTCCCGAGGGGTAGGGGAGGAGCAGGTACCAATCTCTGCTCTCTGTGACCAGGGAATGGCTGGAGCTGTGTCAGGGGAGGTTTAAGCTGGATATCAGGAAATACCATCAAGTCATCAGAGCTTTCTAATACAGACCAATTTTTAGTGGGATGTCCTCTGAAGAGATACAAAACTGTTATCGCTTACTCGGAGCTTTCTTCCAAAGAGAGGAAAGAACATCCTGTGGCTCTTCCCTCACTTTGAAACAAATCTAAATCTAACTGCTGAAAACTAGGAGAGTTTTGACTATGGCAGCAAATTACTGCCAGGATGTGCTTTACCAAAACTCAGAGCACCCCACAAATATGGTGTTCTTCAGATCAGACCAAGCTGCACTTGCTAAACTTCCAAGACACAAAATAAATGCTGCAATGCTCTTCTACAAACTCTGATGTTTTTGAAACACATGCTTGTAAAATAAAAAGCCAGCCCATCTCACGTTTGCTAACACTGGTACCAATTAGTTCAATGTACTGAGAGCACAGACATAGGAATGAATGTGAAGAGTTTATGTTGAGAGCAATACAGTGATGTGAAAAAGCTATTTTGTGACAGGCCTGGAAGGCAAGGAGTGGAGGAGAGTTGAAGAGGCACACAGCAGACCCTTCTCAAACCAGCCCCACAGCCTGGCCCTGTCATTATTTGTGCTTCTTAACCAGCAGCCCTAAGGAGGAAGCTACGAGACACCAAGACCTTCAGTCGTGTCTGGAGGCAAAGTCAGAAAACTAAAAAATTCAACCATTTTGTGCCTTTAATGCTTCACTAAATTGCCTATGCAAAGACCAGCATTTCTGATATTCCCATGGAAGGATTGCAGGGCCAACAACTCATGATTTACCAGCTCTGTCCTTCCAGCTGGGCTGCAAAAACACCCCACGCGTTTATCTCCAATATATTTGCTCTGCTCACAACTCTTTTCCTAGGAAGCTTTTTAGCTATTTGACACATTCCTACCTGATCTGTTTGCCTTCCCGGACATCGTACAAAGAAAAAAAGACATCTGTGTCCTCTCCAATGGTGTTGTAGGTGAAGCTCTTCAGGCTGAGGAAGAAGTGATGAGGCACTGGCATCCGACAGGCTTCCCCGTGCCGCTGACGGATCGTATCCACCTGATTCAAAGCAGAGAAAACCATTGGCACTTCTTCACAAATAAAGGACACCTGACCAACTCAGTTATTTTCACTGAGATCCTGCTCTCCTCTAGCCATCAAGTAAAAGCTTAATCTCAAATATATTCTGCCTCAGAGATAGGTGCTAGATTAAGTTTTCTGCCTCTATTTTTAGCGCTTCTAATTTGAATAGATTGATGAAACTCTGATAACCAAGTAGATATAAAACAAATGGTTTATGCATTGGAAATCTGATTTTATCAAGTAAACCAAGTCAATCCAATCTCTCAAATTTTGCCTTGATTCTCGTACTGAAAATGAATTATAAGATGGTACTAGGGTGGTTCCTGATGATTTCCATTTAAAGCAGATGGACTTCAAAGCATTTTTAAGAATAACGTTTGTTACATTATTTCTTTTCAGCAGCTGCAATTCATTTCTAGAGGTCATTTACGTGGCCAGTAGGATGAGGGCAGTGACTGTCCCCCTGTACTGAGCACTGGTGAGGCCACACCTCAAATCCTGGGGTTTGGGCCCCTCACTCCAAAGAAAACACTGAGGTGCTGGAGCTTGTCCAGAGAAGGGAACGGAGCTGGGGAAGGGTCTGGAGCACAGGTCAGATGAGGAGCAGCTCAGGGAGCAGGGGGGGCTCAGCCTGGAGAAAAGGAAGCTCAGGAGGGACCTTATTGCCCTGTGCAGCTCCCTGAAAGGAGGTTGTAGCCAGGTGGGGGTTGGTCTGTTCTCTCAAGGAACAAGCAACAGGACAAGAGAAAATGGCCTCAAGTTGTGCCAGGAAGGTTTAGGTTGGATATTAGGGAAAAATTCTTCATTGAAAGGGCTGTCAAGCACTGGAACAGGCTGTTCAGGGAAGTGGTGGAGTCGCCATCCTCAGAGGGATTTAAAAGATGTGTAGATGTGCTGCTCAGGGGCAGTTTAGTGGTGGGCTTGGCAGTGCAGGGGGAACATTTGGACTTAATCTTAAGGGCATTTTCCACTCAAAACCAATCCAGGACTTAGAACCAGGCTTCAGGCCAGTTTGTCCTGCAGGTATAAAAAACTTACTAAGGGTGGATAACACGAGCAACCAATGAAGCCAAATAGAAAGGTTTACATTTTGACTCAACAGATCAAGACCTATTTACAGCAGTGAATGCTGGGGTGGCCAAAGAAAAAGGTGTATAAACAAATGTATGCTTTCAGTTTTTACAACCCTTTACATCCATTCATGCTGATCTTAATAAATAGGTTGCATGAATATGCCAAGTTCACTATGCTTACCTCCTCTGAATGCATAGGCAGGTACATTCTAACCAAAAAATTCTTAAAATTTCCAGACTTACAATTCAGATTTGTACTGGTTTAAAAGGAATTTTGTTCTGGATTTTAAATTAAATCCAAGGAAATCCTCATTCTTTAAAGACAGGTACGTGTGGAAGCACAGATCTCTGTAAAGATCAAAGCCAGATTCCATGACCAGGACTGGATTATATCAGTACAGAAAGGATGTGTGAAACAGAAGCCACTAAGCCACGTGTTAGCAGGTAGAGAGAAGAGTCACAAGAGCAGTGAGGCTTTTGATCTCACTACACAGGTTGATCTTTTAAGAACAACAGTTAGGAGCTCAGGAAAAGAGACCTAAATGGAATTTGAAGAAGGACCTTAGTGACTTAAATATTGGGAATCTTCTGATGAAGTGTTCTGTGGGTAAGGACATATCCAGTAATCTCCATTATACCTTTACCTACATTACCAGGAACTTAAAGACAACAAAAAATTCAAATGTGGATGGTATTTACCTGTGATGTGCTCTGCTGGACACTGTGTCTACTTGACAAATGCTGTGGAGATACAAAATAGTAAAATTTAAACCTTTTGGAAAGTAAGAAATATTTACATTATATTTATGTAGAATTAGAACAGTAATTCTAAAATATGGCTTTTTAAATTATTACCAATATTTCATGGTCTTTTTTCCACAGTATATCATCACTCACAAGACCACTAGCTTTCCTAAAGGCTTTTCTCAACTAAGCCATTTCTTTACCTAACTACTTGAATTTACAGGGGGTATTTACCTTAGCTTTTAAAGTAAATGGCTGTCACAAGTTAGACGGAATTTCAAAAAGAAATGCTATTACAGTGTTGGAAAATTTCATTATTCTGTATAATCTCTGTCTTCTCTTGCTATATGGGAAGACACCTCACCACTAATCCTTATCTCCCAGTATGTTGTCTGTGAAAAGCTGCATTTGTTAAAAAACACAGGCATCTAGAAAGAATGATGGACTTTAGATGTTGTTAAAACTTTTTGCTCTAATAAGAAAACGAAATCCTGAAAAATGGTTAAAGACTCTTCTACAATTTCAGCTGCCCAACACCTGTAAAGCATCAGTATAAAGAGCTACACGTCTGGAAACTCAGAGGATGATGCTGTTTTTAAAGCCTTTTATGCTAGAAGGAGACGTTATAATCAGAAAATGGACTGCAAGACTCACTGAAGCCATTTAATCTCCAAAGGGAGATTTAAATACTAATCTAAATTGAAAAGGTTTCAGAGAGCTTTAAAAAAACATCCTTAATGATTCTGCCATGCCTTTCCCTGCACATCATCTTCATATTAGCATTTTAAACTGAAATATTAACATTGACACTACCACACATTATTAAATACTCTCTTCATTCACCCCACCTTTCTCCTTCTTTTACAAACCCAGCATCTTATTCTGACCAAACATCTACACTCTGTATCTGAATTAGTTGATCTGTTGACGTGAAGCTTCAAAGGAGGTGAAAGTAAAAGATTGTCCACAAAATGTATTTGGCAATACCCCTCTCAAACTATGATGCTGTCTTTCACACAGAACATAAATCAGACTTTTTACCACAAAAGGAGAGAAACTCTTCACGAGCACTGGTGACCAAGGAGATACTGGGGTACTGAGGGAGCTGGCACAAGTGCCCACTGAGCCCCTTCCAATCCCTCACCAGCAGCGGGCTCAGCTGGCCAAGGACGCCCCTGTATTCGACACAGATGATGCCACATCTCAAACCCCGTGTTCAGTTTTGGGCCCCTCGCTACTGGATTGGCTATTTGGGGAAATTTTGTCACCCAAGGCGTTGTCAAGCATTGGAACAGGCTGCCCAGGGCAGTGGGGGAGTCCCCACCCCAGAGGGGTTTAGAAGACGTGTGGCTGTGCCACTTGGGGACAGGGGTTGGTGGGGCCGTGGCAGTGCTGGGGGAATGACTGAGCTCAATGATCTTAAAGGTCTCCTCCAACCTAAACAATTCTGTGATTCTAAATGGCATATTTTGACATCTGTTTACATGCACAGTTATAAAAATGTCCTCTTTCACACTCAGACAAGAAAAATAATGATCTCCAGCTCCATTGTTTGTCTAACTATTTCATCATGCTCTGAATGTTAAAAGCTTTCAAGTTGCCTGAGTTGCCTATTTAATCTTTTTGTCACCTGCAACCACTCAGAATCAGCTGGCATAGAAAAGACCAGTTATTTAACTACTCAAGGTGTCCTGACTTTTTTTGATTAAATTAATCTCTAAATCCAAGTAAGAAAGCAGGAGAGACACTCAAGCAACACAAACATAAGAGGAGGCCTGAAGAGATTTCTCAGCAAACACTGCTGCTTACAGAGTGTACGCTGAGGTAAATCTATAACAATAAGTGGTAAAAACCCCAGGTTTTAAATTTTTCCACAATCACAAGATTAGATTTGACTAACTCCCTGCTTTTATGCTTCAGGACCATGTTATAACAATACAATCACTGACTGAGTTAATTTTATGTGCCCTTGCCGCTGGCCAGGCAAAGTGCCCAGAGGGTACGTGCCATTTTTGGCTACTTGGGTGGGAGGGTGGCTGAAAATAGCCAACATGGCTTTATCAGGGGTACATTATGCTGGATCAAGTGATTCCCCTGAGACAAAAGAACCAAATCAGTAGATGAGGGAAGGTTAGTGGTTGCTGTCTCTCCTCTGCTCAGCAAGGCCCTCAGCACAGCCTCCCACAGCACTCCTGTACCCGAGCTGTAAACTTACACCTGCATGGGCAGACTAAACTATTCAGTCAAAAACCCCAACAAACAGGAGGATTTTCAGGCTCCAAAGGTAGTGCCTGATGGTGTGGATTCTTCAGGGGTCTGTCCTGAGACCTATGCAGCCCTCAGCTCCCAGATGACCCTAAACTGGGGGCAGCAGACTGGCAGGGTCCTACTAAAGCAAGCCAAACATAAGTCAGGGGAGCACTCTGGCAGCAGGGACGTTTAACAATTCACTGTTTCTGTTATCAGGAATGGAGCCACTAGACTGATAACAACATTTATTCCTTTTTCCTCAGCACTGAGTAAAGTACAGCTGAAATACTGCCTTCAGCAAAGGCCAGCAAAGCAGCACAAGGTGTTTGAGGAGGATGGAGGGAAGGCATATTTTGAGTCTGGAGAAGAGAAGGTTTGTAGGTGACCTGTGGCAGCCTTCCTGTAACCATGAAATTCCCAGCACGAAGAGGCAGCCAGGCTTTCCACAGAGCTGCACAGCAGCTTGGCCAAAATACTGTGGTCATCAACTACAACATGGGATATCCCAGCGTTCCAACAAGGAAAAATATAACCCCATCAGGGCAGCCATTAGAACATTAGAACAGGGATCCAGTCCTTCCCCTTGAAGAATTTCAACACCCAACTGGACAATGCTCTGAGCAGCCCGTCCTTCCCCTTGAAGAATTTCAACACCCAACTGGACAATGCTCTGAGCAGCCTGGTCTGAATACAGTATTGACCTTGCATTGAGAGCAGGAAGTTTGCCTAGACCTCCCTGAGGCCCCTTCCAACCTGAAAAGCCTTCCAAGGTGATATAAAAATAGGTCTGTTAAGAAATTATCCATCTTAATTCTAAAAAAAAAAACAAAACAATTTTACCTTTATTTTTCCCAAAAGACAGTTGTCTGTAAAGGTTGTGCAACCTTTAACAGATACAACGTTCAGTATATCTTTCCTCATCAAAGTGTTTTCTGATGCTTAAACTGACTCCTTGCTATTGTAACCTAGGCCGATTGATTCTTTTCTTATCCATCATTAGGATGAAAAGATTAATTAATTCAGCTCGTGATTCCATTATAACCTCAAATCTCCTCTACAAAACCACCTAAGCTTGTAGTGTCCCACTCTGTACTTCAGAGCCAACAATTGACTGCAGGAGTTAAAACCTTACATTTATGATTCTCCCTAGTATATTACATTTTTCACATAATTTCTTCAATTTCTCTGTGTTATTTGGAATTCTGATCCTTCCCTCCACTGAAAGAATCAGAAATACCATTTCCAACGTCATGGATTTTGTATATTTAGTAAGCAGACTCCCTATTTCAGATCTAGTCCTTAATTAAACTCGAAGCACTACAAAATGGAGGATGACCCCAAGAAATTCAACTGATTCATCCCTCCTCCTATTTAATCAAATTATTGACAACCATTCTCGTTTTCTTCTTCTTTTGGTTTTTTTGTGGATTGTTGGGTATTTTTGTTTGGTGTTTTTTTTTTGTTTTGTTTTGTTTTTTTGTTTTTTTTGAGAACAGGTTTTCTAATTAGCTCTGTGTTTACTTTACAGTAATTTAATCTAGAACTAATGACCTTTGGAGAATTTAAATTAAAATAAACATTTAAAACCTTTATCGAAATCTAAATATGGCATCAGCTGCTTCTCCTCTATCCACTAGGCTTATCTATATTCTGGAAGTACATTGGAACTTTTAAAAATTGCTTATTCTGGACAAGTTCACACTCACTATTACTCATGTCCTTGCTGCAAGTAATTATTATTTTTTTTATCATTATATTATTATTATTTTCCAGCATTTCTTACAGGTAGAGAACAATTACTAGCTCCTCCTCCATCACTTATTTTTAAGGTGTGAAATTGGCTTGCCCTTTGCTGGTATTCTGGAACCTTACCCATCTTCCCAATGATTATCACTAACATGTCTGATATGGCTTCTCCAGAGATCCCAACTGGAATGTATACAGCTCTAAATCCCCTGGAAATGAAAGCTTCTTGATAAAGTCAACACCTTACCAGAGTTTAGTGGGGCATGAAGGACATTAAATGCCACGTTATTTTCTTGTATCATGTGCCAATTGGTTTTCCCCAGTATAAAAACTTTCCTTTAGCTTCCCAGTTACTACCAGGTTATTTATATAAAACTGTTTCTTGATACAATTCACCACATTTGCTTGTTATATTTGAATTTGTACATTGCCTTTCTATTTCTTCTATTTATTCATTTGTGCTATTCTATTATACATCTCTATAATTCTGTTCTTATAAACTTGCTCTTGGTAATCTCAATTTCCCTTTCACTCTAATGCCTGGAGGAAATAAAGAATTCTCAATTTATCCAACTTGGCCTGTTGGTGAGCATCTTGTGGTTTTGTTCTTAATTTACTGAAAGAGCTATCAATTCTCCTCACCTCCATTTTCTCATCAGACCTCTTTCTCATGGTATCTTATCTACCAATATCAGTTTTCAGTGTTGTTCTTCCTCATTCCTTTCCTAACAACACCTGGTAAGTGAATCCCATCATTCCCAAGTCAGTCTCAAACCGCTTTCAGTCTTCACATTCTCATCTGACTTCTCACTGTGGCTTAGAACCCAACATACCCAAACCTGTTCTCTGTCTATCTGCTTTGTTTAACAAAGAGCAACCAAGAAAATAACAAAGATTTCATGATTTTCCTGTCCAGTTTGTTCCAGTTGTTTCCTTTATCCAGTTGAGTTCTGGGTAACTGAATTCTTATTTTCTTGACTATTCCTTCTTACCAATCCCATTTACCTTTTAAATAAAGAATAAGCAGTTATGAGGTGATGGCAACATTAATTTGAAACTATTTATTTAGGAACTCTATTTTTTTTCATTAGGAACTCTGGTGAACTTGTGGCATTTCTCTCACACAGTTGGAAGAAATGCCTACGCTGCAGCAGTTACAGTCAATAGCTGTGCCTTTCATGCACCTCCTGAACTTGTCCTGAAGACATATACCCACTTCAGTAACTTTATAGAAAAGCTAAACCTAATTGGTAACCAGCTTTGAACATTTCTGATTTGTGAAACGACTTCAGACATTTGTAACTTGTAACCCCTTCCACTAAAATGTGCCATCCAAGCGTTCCTGACATTCTGCAGGACTTTGTGTTCTTAAATGACAACTTCAATCCAGTGGCAACTCCAGCACTGAGCTCTGTGGCAGAATTCTGAGAACATATTTTCCCACCATTCAAAAGTAATATGTAGTTTTAAAAAGTGTTCTGTCATGTTGGCTAAAGTCACAAACATTGTCATAGGGAAAGGGCAATTTGCTTTCCTTCAGGAGCAAAGCAACAATTCCTGACAAATGCTGTGCATCCTGCAGCCACTGGCATTTAGCTTCAGAATGAGTAACGTGGAGAAGCAGGATGTGCAAGGCCTCAGAGCACAACAGTGCTGCCAAAGAGATGAATACAGCATCACCCAGCAGTCACAAATACACTTAGCAATGAAACATGAGAGCTAAAAAAGAGGCTCGAATTGAACAACTCACAATTTATCAAGAAGAGCAGTGCTAAGTCTAATGACTGAGCAAAAAAATGCTCGAGTCTGTTGTCACAGAGAGAAAAGTCTGATTTGTTACCTCACCCATTGCTCTGCTAATGAGTGTTTTCTGTGTTACATGTAACATCCTACAATCCCAAAAATACAAGAAAGTAATTTGGCTCTCACAGCTATTCCTGCAAGATTATTTCACAATGTAAAACCTCACTGTTTATTTGAGAATCCATTAAGTGTTTTGTCACAAATAAGGAGGATTCTCTCCGTGGGTTTTTGTTAAATAATAAAAACAATCCCCAAACCACATTTAAAATAACCCTAAAACAACCTAAGCCACCAACATACCCTTCCTTCATATTTCACCAAATTTAAGTTAAAGAAAGTAACAGGTTTTCAGCGGCTCTGGTTCCTGAAATTGCCTCCTGACTGTGAAGCAGACGTGATTAGACAGCACTGTCCTCTTGCATCTCCAGCCTCCGGCAGCAGCGAAGTGTGAAGTGAGCAATGGTGGTGTCCTGAGCCCTGCCCAGGATGGAGCAGCACAGAGAAAGCCACAGGACTGAGGGGTGATACAATCAGACTGCTCTGGCAATAAATATTGCCTACTTGCAATACTCCAAGTATTCAGAGTAAAAAAATGTGCAGAATAAACCTCAGAGTAATAAACCAATCCTTGGTTGGCAACCAATCTCACACTCTGAGTCTTCACTGATGGTATTTGGTACTGGGGTATTCCCACACTGTACTGAAAGAAAACTGTGCTGTACTGGTACCAAACTCTCCTCAGACCATGGCACATTAGGAACAAACTTTAAAAATTAGCACTATAGACTGGTGTATTTTCATGTTTCTTATGCAATAGCGCTTATTTCTTTCCATGAAATCCACTGTTACATGGTGCAAATAATCCAAACCAGCAACAGCACCCAGCCTGTTTACAAAACATGCCTTTGGTTTAAGGAACACTCACATCTTGCACACCAAAACCCATCACCAACCCATCACCAAGCTCATCTTAAATAGCTGAAAGTCAAAACTGTTTTAAAATAGGAAATTTAAAGCTTCCTAGAAGTGAGTGACACTGTAACAACATAATGTAATAAACAGCTATTTTCTTTGGAAGATATTAAGCGAAGAAGTTGTATAAAATAACTGCTGAGGGTTTTTTATTTGGGTTGTTCAGGGCTTTTTTTAGATACAACAGCATCTGAGGAAGGGTTTTCATTCACTTTCCTGAATTTTCCATTCTGCTTACATGCTGAACATTACATGCTGTTTCTCCCCCTACAGTTCCATCACAATTCAAACCAAAATTATCTGTATTAGTCCTACTAACAGGGAATCCAAACACAGATAAGTTGTAACACACATCAGTGGCTTTACAGTTCATTAATGGCACAAGTCACATTTCCAAAACAACTTCGACTTCATTATGTACAAACAGGACTGTACAAGTGACTAACAGTGACAGATTTTGGAACTCACTCCAGTGAAGGAATTATACTACTTCACCTGAAAATCCAAATATTCTTATTCAAATGCACCCCATGTTTTCTAAGGAGCACTGACATACAACAGGGATGGCCCTAATGCACAAGGATCAGTTTTGCTTAAGTTAACTCATGCACTGGTCTCCCTCCTCTCTCCCCTTTTTTGTGAGCTCCAAAAGTCTTTGTAACAGGGAAAAGATGTTTATTATCTATGCAAGCACTAAAACCAGGCTTTTCACTTAGGTATTCTCCATCTGCAAACCTGCTCAAAGAATCAAATAGTGGCTCTCATGGACTTTCTGGACTCAGAGAACCTTCCAAGAGTTAACACTATGTTACTTTGTAAATTGAAATTAAAATGTATCAAAGCATGACATTGGTTAGAGTACTCAGGCTACCAGAGACTGTTCTGATGGTCAGGGTGCAAATGAAAGACACTCAGCTTACAACACCATTCTAAACAAGAAAACATGTAAGAGTAAAGAATAAAAACATTTTCCCTTCTTTCCCTCCCACAGCGAAAACTCAGAGGAATCTCCCACAGAATTGCTTACCATTTTATAAAGGTCTGAAACACTGATCTGATCCGAATCCACAACCTCAAAGTCCTTCCGAGGAACTAAGTCAAGGCCCAAATGTCTGGAAGAGAAGGAAGGAGCAGTGTCAGCGTGGCACAGGAATGTTCACCAGCACCTCCTGCATGTGCCTCCTCCAGGGCAGGGACATGGAAATGCTCAACTATTCCAGTCTTACTGCAATTGTTAACCATTAAACACATAGCCCTTCTAAGGAAAATTTAATGCAAATATCAAAAAATCCCTCTACAAACTCGTTAGTTTTTGTTCCCTGACTTCAGTGGAGCTCTGGCAATTAATGCAGGGGAAGCTTTTGGCCAATATGTTGGTGCAGTACCCAAAACAAGTTAATTTTGTACATGGAAAAGCAGCAGGGAAATAAAGTTCATACTCTGGTTTCTGCTGAAGTATTTGAGTAAGATCCTTCAGTACATAATGAAAAAGTTCCATTAATAGCCCTGTTCAAATGTGCCAACAGATCCCGAGCCTTGGGAAGCTGTTATGATATTCCTGGTGTTCATAAAACTTCACCCCCAACTTCATTACTGTGTAAACATCATATTTTTTCAGTAATAAACAATAACTGCAACAACAATAATCTTAATGTGTATTTGTAACACACAAAAATATTTTTAATTATTCTGAACAGAATTAATATTTTAGCTCAAATCAAATATATAAACTGCTAAAAAAAGAATACCAGTGCAAAAATGACTAGCTAAGGAATTCAGCTGTAAACAAGGCAGTTCAGATCACAGCTTCACATGAGTAGCAGACAGAATAAGATATTCTTCATCCAGACAAATTAATGAAAACTGTTAATGATTAATTAATAACTGTAGACTGCAGAACAAGACAACCTTAAAGGTGACAAACCCCAAGTTTTGCTCCACAGATCTTCAGTTTCTGAGGCACAAAGAGTTCTGAGCATTACAATAAAAAGCTACATTAAACACACATTAGGAGTGAATTTTAAAAAAAACCCAACACATGAATTAACCATTTTCCTGCTTTTGCCTTATGTAACTTGGATACTTCACTTCTAGAAACTTTATATTGAAATTCTTGATGGTCTTAAAGAAAAAAAAACTTCAGAAGAGGTGCCCTCACGAACTACCTTGGCACTCCTTCTGTCACGAACTATAAAAGAAAAGCAAAAGTCAATTTAATTTTGTAATCAGAGAGGGAAACATTCTGCGCAGACTTGCTCCTGATGGCAAATGAAAAATTTTATTGAGAAAAACCTCTCTGGTACTGCAGAGTAATTGTGTGGAGCAATAACAGAAGGCTCCAGGCAACCCACTGTCTCTTTCTGAGCAATTGGCTTAAAACAACAGCCGGGGAGAACCAGCAGCTTGGAGGAAGCTCAGCTACCTTTGCTCACCACGGTGCTTTTAAACGTTACCCAGAAGTTTCCAAACTCCGTAATTCTTTTTTTGAAACTTTGCCTAAGCAGGTTTTCCTTCTTTATTTATATCCCTAAACCATCACATCTCAAAAATATAGCTCAGCCCTGTTCACCTGCCCTGGCAGCACTGTACGGTCATTGAAACACCCCACTGACAAACTGGAATTCTCAGTTCTTTGCTCAAATCAATTAAATTTCCAATGGAAGAAAGCGAACAGCTTTCCTTCTTCAATGCAGTTTCATGTCAAATACTAAATTCTAATGCTACATTGTGAAAGTGATGGTTTCACATTTTGTTTTGATTAAACCTATCAAATACAAGTTATCTGTGGCCCAGGACCAGTATCTAAAAACTGCAGCTGCAAAGATGAAAATGACTGCATCTATTTACCAAATGAAAAAGATTAAAATGAGGACACACTAGGTAATCCTTACCTGCAGCTGCCAGTTGAGCCTACTTATCACAAAAAGTAAAAAAATATAATATAAAAAAAAAATGGTAAAATCAGTCAGAGATCACCGCAAAGGTTTTTTTAAAATAGATGTTAATGCTCATCAAATTCGTTCACAGAAGCTTTCCTTTTCCTTTTCTCTAAACAACCTCCAAAATACCCTGTCATTCACATGTGTGCACACTCCCACCCCTAAAGTATGTTGATACAGGGAATTCCCCTCAGCACACAGATATGAACAAATGATTCCCCACTAACATTATCAAAGCCATTGTGTGTGCACTGCAGTTCCAGGGCAGTCACAGAGCTCTATTAAAGTTCCCCAGGAAAACCTGGCCAAGCCAATCCCAGCCTGACAAGGTTCTGCTCGCATCATTTCAGCTCTCTGGAGAGCTGGAGTGAAGCAGTGCCTGCACTCATTGCTCAGGACATGACAAACGTATTATCTTCTGCTTAATAATGTTCAACACAACTGCAGCAGCATCCCTGTGAAACTTATCTAATACCCTATTTTTAGTTAAATCCCTTAACACCGTGGATTTTCAGCCCAGAAGATTCTCATTCTCTAATACTATGTTAATCCTGCACAACACTTGCTCCCAGCAAATAAAGGTGTCTTGGCTGGAGCACAAACACGCAGCCATTTACTGTGCAGGTGGAAGTTCAGGTTTGTACGCTCCATTTGTATCAATTATTTTTTTGCCTGTGAAGGACTGACAACATAATGCTTGAGATGGCAATGACAGTCAGTGGCCCACTTTCTCTCTCTATTATCAAACACTGGGAGAATAGGAGAGCCCCAGCTGCCAGGCAGTATTTCTCCACACCAGAGCATGCATAAAAATTACATAATGTGCTGGTTTGTTTATTTGACAGTTCCTGTCTCCACAATACTTTCTTTTACAAGCAAATTCTTGTGCCCTTTTATTCTGCCTTCACACTGAACTGCCCTTCAAAAATATTTACCAAGTACACCTACAAAATATCCCCAAGCCTATCAATTAGCTCTTGATTGCATCTGTTTGGGATACCTCCAGCTGGCATTTAGACATTCTTCCTCTTCTACATAAAAGTCTCCACAATTTTCCTTTCTTTGGGGGATAAAAATTTTAAAAATCCACCACCTAAAAAATCTCTAGATAATTTTCTCACAAGCAATATGAAATCAAGCCAACTGACAAAAATACAGGGCTTTTTAATACTGAAAGGGATGAACACACAACTCAAGGTTGACTAGGCTTCTAGAAAAAATGAACTTGGGTTTAATGGTAATTTTGAAGAATAATCCTAATTTCTAGTACATTCATTTATTTACAATACAAACACTCCAGCATTTAGAATTCATAAAACCACAAGCCAGGACAACTCTTCCTAGAAGAGCCTTGCAGAAAAGTATCATTTGACTAAACAAATAAAAGTCTTTCAGATGCAAAGTCAGTCTTGAAGAACAGATTGGGAGAGCTCACCACGTCTCTGGAGGGTGCAAGAACTCATCCCCTTTGCTCCAAAAATGTCCACTTTACCTCAAACTTTTCAGCTTTAATTTTGCAGCCACCAATTTTTCTTGTATTCCTTCTCTCAGTATATCAAAGCCCCATTTAATATCATTTGTATTTCTCTCACTCAAATAAAGATGGTGAAGGGAAAGAAAATTATCCTGGCAGTGATTCACATAAACTATGTACAGACTTTAAAATAGACTTTGAAGGAAATACAATACAGAAATCCATGGAAAATTAAATATATGAGAAAACATGTTTGTCAAAATGACACTGTGCTAATACAGCTTGATACTTTTCTTCGACAGAATTAAGTTAAGTTATACAAAAAACTGCAAGGGCTGCAATCTACAAAGAAATTAGTAAAGTACTGATGTAATGCAACATAGGCAATTACTTCTAAAAATGAAGATGATGAGATGAAGATAAATAATCTTGGTTAGGAACTGACAAAATGGAATTGTAGCAAATACTTCTGAGCATGGCAGTATCAGGCTACAGAGAGAGGTTGTTCAGGTTTTCCTCAAAGACTGACTTTCAGCAAAGTTCCTTGCACCTTTAATCCCAGCTCAATCATTACTCCAGGCCTATTCAGGAGCCTATTACTGCAATAAAACTGCCTTTAATTCTCCAGACAGGTATCATCTGTACTTTTAATTCTTATCTCCAGATCCATTTTACTAACTCTGGGCTAACTGTTGCAACACTACCAAAAAATTATTCTTATTCTTTTTATGTCAAGAAAATATGACAAGAGGGAAAATCACTCCAAGCCCCAAAATAATCTAAGAGTGTGAGCACTGAAATTTAGGGCTTTTAGAAATCTAAGACTGTGCTGATTTCAGTGGATCACACAATTCCTGCCCTCCATAGTTATGGATGTCAGTAGTTAGTAGGTACTAACATTGCAACTGCAGTTCTGAGGTAGGAGGAAAACCATGACTTTAAAAGTGTGTTTCATTTTCTTTGTATGACAGTGTGAAAGATTTATTGCTAATATTTTTCCCTTTGTTTTTCTTTTTAAACACTCATTCGTACCTTTTGGCTACCTGTGGATCTTTCTGTGCAGAATTTATGGCAACTATTTGTAAGATTTCTTTTAATGCAATGATTTTAATAACATTTTATGGGAAAAAAGAATAACCTTTGACTAAAAAGCAATATAAGCCTACAAACTCATCTTGTTTATGGCTTTTATCTGTCAAAAATATCAAGGTATTGGTGGCTCCCCCTCCTTACTCTGTTTCTGACCTTAAACATAGAATATCTATCCCACATTTTTCAGGAAGGAAGTGTCTTCCCTGAGTATGAAAGGAAACCTGGGTGCTTTCTGGTAATCTGACAGGTGCTACACTAATCTGAAAGAATCAATCCTGAAGATCAGGTGAGATGACCTCTGATTTTCAAGTTGAATTACTTTGAAGAAAGCTTCATCTGCCTTTCTGGCACACAAGGTATTGCACATACTGCTGCAATTAGTTTTTGGCACTGAAGCAGTAGCAGAGGATTCACATTTCAAATAGAAGCTCTGTCAGGCAGATTCCTTCATCTGTTTTTGATGCAAAATTCTCTACACAATGAAACAGCTTTTCATCAGCAAAAAAGTTGCATTCTGGTTTCCCATTCTAAGCAATAGTAAAAGTTGAAAGACTTATCCATTCACGTAGAAGCAAAAACCTAAAAAAAATATTTCAAAATCAAGTATCTATTTTACTTGAAACATGATAGAAAATGAGATGAAGAACTGAAGATTCCACTTTATAACGTAACTTAAATGAGATGATAAATAGCAGACTTCAGCTTTATAATGTTTGTTTCCTGCTTTACAACTTTTTCCTTGTTATTTACAGATCATTGGACACTTCCAATCGCATTTTAGACTTCCATAGATCAATATTATGGCCAATTGTATCAAAGTGAAACATTTTTAGAAAGCAGAAATATTTGCAATGTTCTGTATAAAACTCAGCAAGATATGAAGGAAAGAAAACAGTAGATGAGATTTTGGCTGTGCAAAAATACACAGAGAGATGCCTAAAAGTTCAAGTCTGCAACCAGCAAGGTGCTCATCTGAAGGTAGCAAATTCTGATTGGGAAATACAAAAACCCCTGTGGCAGCAATATCAGCCCTGCATGTTAGCAAACCCAAGCTACCTCAGGGTAACTGGAATGAGGAAAAAAGCATGAATGAATGAAAAACAGGATGAGTCCAGGATCATTTCTTTTTTTGTACAGGGAGGAAGAATGTGTAAGCAAGAGTAAATGGAATTGCTACAGGAAGGGGCAAACAGTATTGTGTTACATGAATAATTAGCAACAATACATAGGGTTAGCAGCAATAATTGTGAAATAATATTCCCACATTTTAATAGACCAAACTACAGAGAAAAACTTGTTAATGTTTACAGTAAGCACACAAAACTAAGCAAATAAAAGGTCTGAAAACAGTCTAAATGACTTCTTTCACAAAACCCAGAAATCTGCAGCTATCCATCCAAGGAACGTATCTGTCCCTAGATTTCCACCAGTTCCCACCAGAACACAAGGGATGAAGACTGAGCCACTGCCAGTGTATTTAAGGGAAAATTGTACCAGTTCAACAAAGTGAAAAAAAATCCCTAACTGGTGGTGACAAGAAGTGTGAGTTTCATGTTTGCATCACCCCTTCCCAAACAACACAATTCATTAATGATCAAGGTCAGGATAAAAGTAGCCTCTCACTAAATAAGCAAGCATATTACATATTAGATGTGTGAGATTACTATTTCCTGAAAGCAACTCGGCCATGGAATATCTCCTGTTAGATTGTACTGTCTCGAGTAATTCCAGCCCTGCTCAAACTGCAGGGACTCAGTCTTCTCAGACAACAGTAATGCACATTAATAACAATGTTTCTCATTAATTTTATTTGCAAATCTCAAGTATGACAGAACAAACAATTAACACTATTATAATACTTGAGAAAGGGCATATATATGAATATATATAAATATAGTGAATATATACATGAAAATCATTAGTGTTTTTAGCAGATTAACGCAGGTGGTCGTAAGTTTCAAGATAAAACTCAGAGAAGGACGATAGAAGAAAGCATCAGAACTCTTCCAGAAATTCTGTGGAAAAGAGTGACGTTGCAGAAATACCCTCAAAGTCCCAGAAATTTAGACTGAAATACTGCATGTATCTCTGATATCATGCACCTCTTTCTCTAGGGAGTTCAGTACCTGTAGTAAGAAACATAGAATTTTTTTTTCCTAAACAAGCATCCTCAGTAGCTTAATATAATCCTGAACATATTTACTGATTTCACTGATGCTTCTCCATAATTGTCATACATTAGATTTACCTTTTTAGTTTGAATTACATTCCTATTTAATGATTTCACATCAGAAAAGGTTTATAGCCACCTCATGGAACAACCTATTCTCTTCATGCTGCATTGCTGTCTGCTCTCCTCATCTTTTTTTCCTCACAGCATTTTTGCAGCTTCCTGTTGCTAATTTGATCCATAAACTCTGAGCAAAACCAGGCAGGCGTAATGCTCAAAAACAGTCTCTTGGTTCCCATTTACTCTACTGGGAATAAGAATGGAAAATATCTGTAATTCCGCACTGCAGAAAGACTTGATGCAATCTATTGGTCTATGTCCTTCAGAGCTTTCTTTCAACAAGAGAGACATGAAATGCAGCAAGAGGGCTGCTCAACCTTTGTCAGGGTGTTCAGGTATGTCCCTCAGAGAGGGTTTTGAGGTAGGTGACCAAGGAACAGAATCAAACAAACATAGCTTAATTAAAGACATTGGATATTCTCCTTAGCTGTCAACTTACAGGACTCCTCCCCACTCCCACATGCTCATTAGCACTAATCCCACTCCCAGTGGAAAAGCAGTTGCTGTTTGTCTGAGAGAGAGTGCCACGTGTGTGTCATGCACAACTTACCTGCCTGATCCACATCTCAGGACACACAAGTCTGGCCAAGGGCTGGTTTTTGTCTAATGGCAATTTATTATCATTTCTGTGTGAATGAATTGCAGTTGACTTTGGCTTTAAAAGAACCTCTCCACAAAATCACCATGGAGCAGACCAAGGAGAGTCTAAACCTCTGAGAAGCATCATGATACAGAAAGCCTCACAGAAATATCACAGCCTCAGCTCCAATGTCCCTGTTAGCTGTGAGATTCTCTACTTTTTGCACCAACCATTAAAATACTTCTTCAATGGAAGAAAAATGTGTTTTAAGTACCTCTGAACACATCCTCCCGGGCCTAATATTCTCTAGGTTGATACCAAGTAAGTCAAGTGACCTAATCCTTTTATAAGTGAAGGGAGCCCTAGGAAAGGCCTATTGGTAAACAGCTCATGCCACAGCAAGAGCAAAACTCACTGCAGAAGGCAATAAACTCACTGTAAAACGTTATACTTGATTTTCAGGCAATCCCGAGTTCTCCCTGTGCACAAATACTATCGGAAAGAAAACGTTGTGTTGGGTTTTCTTGTTAACAAAAGTTACTTGAGAGGAATTAGAAGAAACAGTACCCAGTACTTACTCATTGCCCCAGTCCAGCCTCACTGTGAGGTGCCTCTTGACCTCTCGCACCTGATCCTGTGTCAGGTGCCCCGAGAGCAGCTGCCTGCGGAGGTCAATGAGCTCATTCATCACATGCCGCAGTTTGTAGAAAAGATCTACCTTATGTTTCTGTAAAGGCACATTTTTGGGAGGAGAGGGGAGGAGGGAGAGAAAAAACGAAAGAGGCAGGGAGGGGAAAAAAGCAGGGGAAAGAAAGAGAGGGGGAGAGAATAAGTTTGGAAAGACAAAGAGTGTGAAATAGAGAGAAAGAGAAAGAGAAAGAGAGAGATTAATAAGTTACCAATTTTTCATTTAATTACCCTAGAGGAACATCAATCCAGCTTTTACGAGCCTTAAAATATTTACATCAAAAAGTAGTGTTAACTGATGCAATTCATACTAAATAACTTCTTATTCCTAAGGTTTAGGCTCAATCTGCTAAGAGGCCCATTTTCTGATGGAACCTAACGCTAAATAAGAGGATTCATTAGGCACAGCAGGAATTGCTTATTCCAATCATACAGTAAATGTAAAATCTTAGATTTAAAGTGATGGAGAGGTGAAAAAGCTTGCTTTCTGTCAGCAGCTAACTGAATGGCTCTGAGCAGTCAGCAACAATGAGTCACCACAATGAAAAAGCATTTTTAAATTATTTGTGATATTCCAGTTACTAAAAATTAGCCAGCTATGAGGGGGGTGTATGTGAAAATTCATTATCTGGCACTCCAAAAAGGACTAAAGCAATTAATAATAAAATCCACCAGGAAAACTGCTTTGAAAGAGAAAAATTACAATAGATAATATAAAACCCCCTGCACCAGCACCATCAGTAAAGACAAATAAACAGAAAATACCCCCAAAAACTTACACAACTAACACCATAATCCTTTCCAAAAGAACTGGTATTACTCAATTATGGGAAAAAAAACCTCTTCACCAAAATCAAATCACTCAAAGTCCCCAAAACCAGACTGAAAAGGAAATACTTTTTCCCCTGCAGGGAGTAACTGTATGTGAGTTCCCACAAAAGGGAAGTTTGAGGCCAACACCCAAAGCCTTCCATAAGATAAGATAAAATAAGGACACGTGTCCAAACTACTCCACCCTGTTCTGGGTCAGGATCCTGTGTCAAGAGGGCTCCTGTCCACACAGTCTGTCCCCAGTACTGCAGAAAACAGCCAATGTGCCACGAAGGAGGATCCCAAGAAGGAAAACACAATCTCCTGTTGCACCTGGACGCTGTTTTTTGAACAACTGAGCTCCATTCCCAGTGCTTTGCAAAGCTTGAAATGTTTGAATCTCACTTGGGAAAACTGAATAGATGGACTGACACAGAGACTTCATCAGCTGGCACTGCCTTGATCACGTCTCTGCTTGTACATGAGTGGGTAATAAAAGCCCTCTAAATAAAGACACCTGCACTTACCCAGACTACATCTGATAGAGGAGCATCCACAAAGAGAAACATAAGTGTTTTCTGTTGCAACACATTATTAGAATAAGTGTTTTTCACTTGTTTACCAAAAATAGCTGAGATGAGATGAAAAAAGAACTTCCACCTACTTGAGTTTGTTTTCCTTTAAGACCACTAGATTTGCATGACTTAGGAAAACAGACATCAATGCAATCCATTTTGATAAGCATTTTAAAATTTTTTCTGAGCCTGATTACACATCTGTTTTGCTGAAGCAGGTTAAGCACAGATGGCATCATCAGTTGTTCCTATCAAACAATTTTGAGATGAAAAGATGCGCAGTCTTTCAACTCTGCATCAACACTGGTTCTGGTCCCTCTTGAAAGAAAGAAAAACTGACACCAGACCTAACAGAAAGACATAAATTTCTGGGGCTGAAAATACTTCTGCAAGGAAGATAATCATCCATAGCTGATAAATATAAAATTAATTTTGTTTAGGTTTTATTACTAAATGTGGTCACAAGTAAATCCCATATAATATATGGTAAATCCTATATATAATATCCTATATACAATGCCAGTAGGTATGGGAAATGTCAATTTTAATAGTATTTGAAATGTCCATTTTTATAGTATTTGAAATGTCCATTTTTATATGCTATATATGTGAACAAGAAAAGGTTGTAGCTTTTTAAGACACAAGATGAAAACAATTGAGTTTAGTAGTATCAAAAATGCAAATTAGGTATATTTTAATAATAAAACAGCTGGGAATGAAAGTATAATGAGAATCAGGTCCCAAAGCATCATAGCCAGACTTCCCAAATAAACCTGCTAAGAGAGCCACTTTCTCACTCCTGTAATGATGGTTCAAGGTTATCAAAGCATTCAGGTCCAGAACACAGTGCTGGTTAAATTACAGGCTATTCTATGGTTATGTTTAAACAGTCATTTTTACAGAAGTATCAGAAGTACTCACTTTAAATACAAATAAAGGGGATTATAGAACGCAAGTGTTTCGCCTGCTTTAAACTGAATGCATAAGTATTGAGAGACAGCTAAACACAGGGTGTCCTTTCAGAAAATCCAAAGTCCAGGGCAAGGAAGGGAAGAAGAAAAAGTGGAAAACCAGCAGAGCTGTGGCTGGGATCTCGGGGAAACTGTTAGGAGGAATCACAGATGCAAGATCCATGACAGTGAAGGAAAACACTCATGAGAGAGAAAGGAGAGCTAGAACTGAGTTGAAAGTGGCTTAATTCCAGGCTTGCAGGCAGAAGGGAGTTCGAAGCAATCAAAAATGAGTTTATAACATCCCTTCTCACACTACATGAGCCCAGGGACTAATGAGCTTCATTTGGGAGAGAAGGAAGGAAGGAGATGCTCACGTTTTAATGACTTCTCCCTTTCAAGATTAAAAAAAAATCAACCTTCAAAATTCAACACTAAATGAAGCTAGTCTGGATTCCTACCCCTGTGTAAAAAATCCTGTAAAACAGATGACCCGGGACACCATATTTACAGAAAAAAGAACCCCTTAATTTTAAGTATTAAAACCCTTCTATTTTATTAAGAGTAGCACCATAAACCGACCTGAAACTTTATCATCTTGTTAGTAGTTAAATAAAAGATATTGCAAGTCAGTCTGATGTGTAAGCATTCATTCTGTCTCACAGTAAATTTTCATACAACCTCTAACCTCTCATTTTTCAGCTGGCTTTATCACAAGCTCCCAAGCAAGGACCACTTTATCAGTCCATCCAGAATGATCTGCTGTGCACATTTATAAACACATTTGGCAAATCTGGAATATAAAAAAAAGTATTTCTGCAGAACTTTTATGGTAATAATTAAAATGAGTCACAGACAAAGAACCTGGATGGCCTTAATGAATTGGGACTCTCCTCACAAGCAGCACAAGTCCTCTAACACGTCTTGTTGCCTCATTTTACTATCCCCAGACACAAAAACATTTGCTGTATTTCTTTGATCTGTTATAACTAACAAGTCACGCTAATCAATGTTTGGATAATCTTCAGATGTGCAGCTATGCATCAAAAAGTGGAATTCTGGCAGTACTTTTTCTTCTTTTAATGACTCCATATCAACTCTGTGGAGTTCAAAAGCCAAAAGATGGGTTTGGTGTGGAGCTTCCCTCACCTGGTCCCTGTCTCACTCCCTGGGGCAGGGGGAGGAAATGACAACATTGGTGAGTTGGAATAAAGACAGGGAGCTCACTCACCAACCACCACCCCAGCAAAACAGACCTCACTTGGGGGAATTCATTGCCAATTAAATAGAGTTGGGTGGTGAGATACAAACACAAAGAACCCTTGTCCTCAAGCACCCTCTTCCAAGCCCAATGTTTTTCCCTTTACTTGCAACAACTCCATCCTTCACAGAATCACTTCCTTTCCACAGAGGCAGGAGAAAGCAGGGGTCAGTCCATGGCAGCTCCTTCCTGCTTCTCCCTCCTCCTCACACCTTTCCCCTGTGCCAGGGTGGGATCTGCCCACACAGATCCCAGTATGGATCCCAGCTCCATTGCCTGTTCTCCTCCCCCTGCTCAGCTGCCGTGCCTGTGGGGCTGTTTCTCCCCTTTCCCCCTCATCTCCCAGCCCCAAAGGTGCTGTCCCACAGACCTGCAGCTCGGCTGAGCGCCGTGGAGGAGCTGGGATTGTGCTCTTCCCTCAGCTCCATCCCACCCGGCACTGGGCTCGGGGTCCCGGCACTGGGCTCGGGGTCCGGCCGAGGGCTCGGGGTCCGGCACTGGGCTCGGGGTCCGGCACCGGGGTCGGGGGC
>VZTG01009275.1:1009411-1067677 GCA_013397845.1 Melanocharis versteri | reverse complement strand
AGGGCTCAGGGTCCGGCACGGCGCTCGGGGTCCCGCACAGCGCTCAGGGTCCGGCACTGGGCTCGGGGTCCGGCACGGCGCTCGGGGTCCCGGCCCAGCGCTCGGGGTCCGGCTGAGGGCTTGGGGTCTGGCACAGGGCTCAGGGTCCGGCACTGGGCTCGGGGTCCGGCCCAGGGCTCGGGGTCCGGCACGGCGCTCGGGGTCCGACACAGCCGGGCCAGAAACCCCAGCACACCCGGGAACAGCGCAGGCCCTGCTTCCCTGCAATTCCCTCCGGTGGCTCTGGAACACCACGGCTGCCTCTGCCACTCTTCTCTAAATAAATGCCACATAATATGAAAATATATAACAGACTGGTATATCACAGCAGATGACCTATTTATAGTCATTTTGTTACCATGACTTCATTTACCACCACTGTAAAGTTGGGATTTTGCCTCTCTCAAGAGCAGTCCCTTAAGACATTTCCTATAAAACTGCCTTAAGCTGTAATGGAGGAGAAGGGCACAAAAAATTATTTTCCTTATAAAAGCAAGTGAGTAGCTTTTCCCAGGTTCCTTGTTATGGATTTTGGTATCTACATTAGATATTAAAGTCTGCAAGCACCATCGGCACATGAAAGGAAATAAAGCTAGAAACACAAAAATCCCGCCTTTCTTCTCAGTTTTGTCTGGATTTTTTTAATTAGGCAAATTACTTTATATTAAAACTCTGTTGGAATTTAAAGATTTGTGCAATATTTATAGTTTAGTCCTACTCAAAATCTGTAATATTATTACCATGCAAACCTTAAACATCACCTATCAAATTAGAGAGTATTCATCAAGTTCCTGTTGATGAATAAAGGTCAGACTACAGGTCAATACAAAGTTGTCTCAGAAAGAGGGAAAGGAATTGAAGAGTAAAAACTTTGTGTGGGAGATGTGGACAGTACACAGGTGTCCTGACCGGCACCCACTGAAAAAGCAATTTGAGAACACAATTAATACTTGCACATATTCATCAGTTCTCCATATGTGCCTAGACAGCTGGTCCTCTTGTATTACAGAACTAAAATGGACTTTAAACCAGTTATAAAATATAGACAACAAATAAGGGAAAATAACATCAAGCAAGAATGAAGTTAATAAATTACAATTTCTCCTACTTAAAACTACAAACTCCATTTACCAAGGGCTGAGGTACCATCCTGGGGTTTTCACAAGAGGCTGGGTTTGAGCCCACCCCTCTCTGACAGGGCACCATTGAACACTCAGAGTCACTGGATCATAGAAATGTTAAGGTTGGAAAAGATCTCTACAACTGTCAAGTCCAATAAACAATATTAGTCTTTCATATCAACTAACAGACTGAGAAAGGCATCTCAGTTTAGGTTTACTTTCATTCTTCTATCCTGAAAGTCTCTATTTATTAGTTCTCAACTTATTCTTAAGGATGCATTATCATGAATTGTATTTATTTGTCTTATGAATATTCATAGCTTTTAGCTTCAAACAGAAATTATTTACTCCAATAAAAATCTATTTAAATTCATTCTCTACTGTATTCACAGAGGGTATTTCAAGTTACAGTGTGTAATAAAGCCCAGTAAATCAGAGTGACAGAAAAAATAAGTTCTTCAGACTTTCACCATTGAAAATTAGTCAAATAGCTTAAAATACTGACATGTGACAAGGGAAGAACTTAAGCAGTAAAAAGAATGATGTAACATCAATAAAGAAAGCAAAAGCAGAGAAAAAACAACAAAACAAAGCCTGTACAAGATAAGCAGAGATGTTGCTACAAGCTTTTCCTTTTTATTAGATTAAATAACATGCCTGAATTACCATATATCACCCTTCAGTAGTACAGTCATTTCCTTCTAGATATACTATGTCCTTATGCTTCTTCCAAAGAGCTCAAAAGCTGAAAGATATATTGAATTTACATCAGTAACTTCACAAAAAGGTTCCTTGCACTCTTGGCAACAATCCAAGAAGAAACCAACAATTCTGGCTTTGCCTGAGCTGCAAAATAAAACTAAATTCTCAAAAGAATGAAGCCTGTGATATGAAGCCCTAAATTATAGAGAAGCTGATTGGATACAGGCGCCTCACACTAGCAGTGTATATGCAAACTTCTCACCCTTCCTTATTCCCCCCATTTCTCCTAAATGTATTAGAAATTCCATTTGTGCAGCGCTTGTGCTGACCTCCCCCTCTCCTCAGGAGCATTTAATATGCTTTACCAGAAACCTTGTGCAGCAAAGGAACAACTGGAGTGCCTCCAAAATAATTTCAGAACTCCATTGGATTGGATTGCACATTTAAAAAAAAATTAAATGCATTCAAAATCTTTACAATAAACAGAAAACAACAATTGTTTGTTCTGCTCCAAAACCAAAATGGTGTATTTAAATCAAAGCTATCTGCCAGCACATCCAAATACCTGGTGATATCTTCTACCAGTTGCAAACCAAACAAATACCCTACAGCCTTTCAGAGCTTTAAACCCCACGCAGAGGGGATCCAGGTGGCACTGCAGTAACAGCAGCACTTGAGGAACAACAGGACACAGGAGGACAATCCTCACAACGTTAGCAAAGCTCTTTTGCCATGAAAAAAGCTGTTCTCTTTCCTCAGATCTCCTATGAAGGACAGTGGGTAATATTTAAACCTGTGTCACGACGCTCTCTATTTAACAAATCAACCCATCTCAGTTCAGAACTCTCCACAGAATGTTATGAAGAAAAATGTTTTTCCAAAGGGTTAGTCCCAATCTATTGCTCTTCAAGAAGAGAAGATTTCTCCTGTTTGTTTGTATCACCTCACAGACCCTAAATGTTTAACTCACACTAATGTGCAATTCAGAGCCTATTTTTATTTATAGCAACTCAGCACAGTACAAACAACTTCTCCACTCTAAACATCAGTTATGCCACACATGTAAATAGCTCTGAGTACAAGTTATTGCACTCCCTGGCAGTCAAGATGTGCATCTTGACTCTCATATCTCCTCCTTATTTACAGCTTCAGATGCCTGAGTTGTCTAATACAGCAGCTTGGGACAAGTACAAGATGACAACATTTAACAGTTACAGAAACAAGTTAAAACAAATCTCAGGCAATTCTAGTGTCTGACTTCCTGCTATCAGTATTCATATGCTGTTGCTACTCTTAGGCATCATCATCATCATCAGGAAATGCAACTGGGCCAGCATGAGACAGGTATTTGGGGCTAGAATAGTGTTGTTTAGCTTTTTTGGTTAACAGAAAAAATAGGATGCAAAGAAGGGAAATTGGTCTTCTCCAGGAAAAATTATAAGGGACTCTGTGGGATAATTACTGTGAGAAGAGGAAAAATTTGGTTGAAGAAATACCCTAAAGTGGCCCTCTGTTTAGAGCCCCTCCCTGTCCTGGCTGCCACTGCTGACAGCTGAGGGCTGGAGAAAACCCTACTTAATGAGATTGTGGCACAGCCTGCAGCTTACCATCGCTTTGTTGAGATGGAATTGAGTTCCTAAATCTTTAGGAGCAACAGCAACATTAACCTCATTTCCTAACATCGTCATAAACTTTTAACAAAGCTTAAAGAAATGGAGTTGAAGGGATAAACTTAGAGGTTTAATTCTTCATTTCTATAATACTGCAATACAAGTGACATTAACACCCCTTTTCAATCCATATTACATTTATTGAAGTCAGTTACAAATCCTCTGGATATTAAATGTACTTATTTGTTTTCATGTTGTAAGAACATCTTGTTCTAGACATTCTTAAATGTAAGAATGTACAATCCAGGATAAATTTCCATTCTGAGGAAAAAGAAATATGCATGCAGGGCTTTCGGTATTTAATTAAGGATAATTCCCCCCACTTTTGAATGCCTCCATCCTGACACATGTTTGGATAACAAGGCAATACATTTTGCTTTATCATATTTCTTCAGAAGTATTGCTAACAAGACTAGATAAGTTAGCCTTCTGAAAGACAATACACCAAGGAATGAGCCCAAGAACGTGAAAGAGGCTTCTTTTTCCCACTGTAATCTTTTTTCAGGTTGTGATCCTGCTTTTTGCCCTACTCCCTCCCCTCAGGATCCTGAGCTCTCCCATCTCAAGGTCACTGCTGCTAAGGATGCCTTTGCCCCTCACATCCCCAAGCTGCCCTCCCCTGTTTGTAAATAGGAAGTCCCAGCAGTGAAGGAGCTTTAATAAGCAGAACTAGAATTGGTACCAAATGTTCCCTGATCACACCATCACCTTCCATTTTCCTTGCAGACTTGTGTCCCCTATTTACATTAAAACCACAGCCATAATGGACCTTTCCTTTCCAAAATACATTTGCCGAATGTGTGGGGATCTTCCAGAGGGAGAACCGATGGTCTTGAAATACAGCAAGTGTATTTCTTCTCCCCTCAAAAGTTCTGGTCCTGCAAAGCTTGGAATATTGGTAAACATGGCTGGAAGAGGAGCACTTCCAACCTCCTGCTGGGATCCTGTCACAGCCACCTGAAATGCCTCCTGCTGGAAGCACTGGGTGCCAGCAGACCCCACTAATCCTGATGGACGGGAAAAGGGGAAGCTGTGTGGCCTCCACCTGATACAGATCCAACCCTGCAGGACTCGAGCAAGATGCTGCATTTGATACTAACTGGTGCTATTTTGCAAGACAAGCAACAAATGAAAACATTCTGCTCTAAAAGAAACTGAAGTAGTATTGGATAAGTGTGGATGCCTCTGTATTTCACACTTTCAGAAGACTTTTTACTCTCATTTAAACACAAAAGAAATGAAGGTACTCAGAAGAAAGCTTCCCATCCATAACTAAAAGGTTACATTCTTCTGCAAATGCAACATATCCCTCTACAAAAATCAGTATTTTAAGGTTATTTTCTGCATGACACAGAATTATATTACTTTTCACATCAGTTTTAAAGAAGAGTTAAATGCTTGTGTTTACAGTTTGAACAAACATGATATATTTACTGAAGTGGTATTAATAAATAACTAACATTCATATTAATTGATAATAGTCATGTTGTCTAAGTTAGAACTTGCATGATAAATATCTTCAAAGAAATTCAAAGTGATTACAGTATATTACAAGTTCTGCTAGATAGTTTCCCTTTAACAGTGTCTTACTGTGCCAAATTCTCAGTCTGAAAAATACTTTCTCCCTAAAGCATTTCCACTGCATTTGAATCAAACATCTGCTCTTCCAAAGCTATTTACATTCTTAACAGGGAACTTCACATCCAGTGGGGTTCAAGGATATAACCTGATAGTTTCACCCTTTTCCCAGCTCCTCTCACACAGTATCCCACAGGGCACAAAATTAATATTCTCCTTCACACATTGGAGGGCTCTAGAAGGATTATTACTGCTTTGGACCTGACAAACACAGCAGTTTTTCAGAGAAAAAAGCTCAAAAGAAGTCCCCGAGTCTGTAGGACTGGGTCAGTACGAGTCATCTTGAACGTCTCCAACAATTCTTTGTCTCTGTCAGGATCCCTGCAGGTCACACAACACAAGTTCATTATGTTAGAGAAGATTTTGCCAAAAGCCATTTTAAAGTAGCATTAGGGGCACTTAAAACACTAAGAAGAAAACCACAAGCAAAACACACACCATTATTCCCACAAAATATAGAACACAGACCATTATTTGCAAACCAGTTTGATTAGTGCATTTTGTAATTAATGATCCTGGGCATGGTGCCACCATTTGTCCTCCAACATTTCTGTGAATCCCCAAAGAAAATTGCTGACTGGATTTCAGTGGTTTTCCAACTAAACTGTCCAATGGAAATTCAAAACAGTAAAGACATTTCAACCATGCTTCTCATAGACAGGTTCCAGTAATTTTCAGTCCTCTAAAAGAGACAATTTCAGCTTCAAAGGAACAGTTCTAAGGCAAAAAAAGCCTGTGGGTTTGCAAAATCCAAGACCGCTACCCAGCAGAGGAAAATCCTTTACAGGGGAAACAGTAGCACATTTACCCAGCCATTTCAATAGAGATTGATCCATTTCTACTACCCCACACAGATGTTTAGCACAACTCTAATCCTTCCTAGCAGCCCTAATTTTGTCTCTATAAAATAGATATATAAAACAATAACTTGGTAGAGTTCAAAAAACAACACAACTCTTTCCTAAGATTAAGACCAAGACGCACTGAAATTATGTACACCTTACCTGTAAGCTCAGGATTTTTTGGAAGGGAAGCTGATCACCCAAATTATCTTCTAACTTAAAAAATCTACAGATTTCAAAATTTTCTGTTTCTGTTGTGCATCATAATGCAGTTATTTCTGTTCAAACATCAGATACAAATCATAAAATTGTGAGAATATGAAAATCAGAATTCCCTTACACATGAGGATTTTCTCATTACTGAAGTAATGATTCTTTATGGCTCTTTGAGCTATTTCAGTATATGCAGACTGCTGTTGATTTATCAACAGTTTTAACAGTAATGCTCAATGGTGGCTCAGACACATTTTATGCCTCCCACCATTATTACCAAAAAAAAAAAAAAAGAGAGAAAATAAATGCAGGAGCCACAGCTCATGTTTCTGCAAACCATCTCTGGTGCTCCTACTTTGGAGCAAAACAGGGGGAGAAATGAAGAGCAGAATAAAGGGATACACACACTTGAACAAGCAGCTGTTACCAGTGAGTACATAACTGCTCTCCCCCTTGTTCAAGTCTGGATTTCAGTGTTTATACATGATGAACACAAGGTTTCTAAAGAGAGAGATCCAAAGAATATCAGCTGTGACAATGACCAGCACCATTTGCCTGGAGCCTCGATCTCAGAGGGGTCATGGACACAAAACTCAGGAGAGCAGGAACTGGGATATTTGGGAACTCAGTATGGACATTTCTGAACCTTGCAGGCCGTGGTGGTCGTGCTCAGCTGCAGAGATCCTGATGTTTTAGGGATGGTGCCTCCAGAGAACAAATAACAAATGGAATTGCACTGTATGATCCATTCAGATATTCCGTGACAAGAGAGTCTGGGTTTCAGAACAGCCAGAAATGCTGTTAGGAAGAGCCAGATCCATCAAAGTAAGATTTATATAAACAAGTAATTTCTTCTGTGGCTCCACACATGGCCTCAGGAAAAATACTGGGAAATAATAACTGATTCAAATGCAAGCTAAGCTACTTCACCCCATGAAAGAACATGTGAAGCTGAGGAGCTTTAAACTCTGGCACTGAGCTGATATCCATCCCATAATACAGCAGGAGTGAAAACAAATTACAATGTAGCAGTTAAACAACAAGCACAAAAAAGAAAAGCAGAATGAAGCAAATAGGATGTAAATTATAAACAAAGCCTGTTTTTAAATATTTGCTTTCACTCATTCTGTAAAATATTCAAGTTTTTGGTAAATAAAAAATTAAAATAGTTCAAAGATGAGAGGCAGAATTACAAATAAAAAGCTAAGAGAAAACAGGTAAAACTCCCAGGGATAAAGAATTAATTCCAACCTCTTCAATACAAAAATGTTTGTTCCATGTATGTGACAAAAACAGTGCAAATATTTGTAAAGGGACCTGTGGCTGGCAGCTGTTAAAACTGTAGATTTTAAACAAAGATCCCAATAACACCAGAACAAAAACATGTTTTTCAACTCTGGGCATCTCATTATTCTAAAGAACAGTATCAAAGCATTCCTGTTAGTGTGGAAGTGCAGGTAGTTCCTGAGCTTTATTTCATCTATTTTAAATAGGGTCACCTTCTGAGGTGGAAGCTGGGTGTTTTCACTGGGGCTCAGGATGCTCCACAGACAAAAGCCAAATGGAAAGGAAGAAAAATATCACTGCACAGGGAGAATGGTTAAAAGCTGTCATTAATAAATGACAGCCAAGCAGTGTCAGCAGCATTATCTGCTGCCCAGCACGTCTGGCAGAGCAGGGCCCTCCAGGACACAGCTGATTCCCAACTGCTAAACCTGCCTGAAAGGCACAGGAACCAGCTCCTGACTCACCCTGACACCTTTACCAGGCAACTGAACCATTTCTGCTGATCTCCCACTCAAAGATATCCAAAATATCTGCTGTTCCCTACAGTGTTTGAAACGTAAGAAAGCCCAAAAAAAAGGTATCGAATGTCAATCTTTCCACAGTTTCTATATAAATAGCCAAAAAGCATGTCCTCACCAAGGAGATAAGTCATCAAAAACCACAGAGAATGTGTTTAAAGGGGTACAAGAATTAGCACTTCATCTCTGAAAGGCATCACTAGACAAAGACTCCTAAAAAACCATCAGTCTTTTGCATACAATTCTCTTGCCTGAAAGAATATAAAACACATCAGTGCAGCACATACACTACCCCATAGCATATTTTTTGTATTTTAGTAATGCTGTTTTTCAACACAGCTGGTCCTGACTAAACAGATTTAAAGATTCATCCATTCCAAGACTATAAAGGATTATTGTGATTATCTAGTCTGACTTCCTGCAGGGCACATGCCATAGAAACCCGCTCACAGATTGCTGCAACGTACTTCCTCTAGGATAATGGGGCAACAAATCACTTCAAATACAATCCAGTCTTGTTTAAAAGGTATCAGTAATAAAGAAACAACTGCTTTCCGTGATTAATTTATTGCTAATCACCCTAACTATTAAAAAGTGCCTTCAATACTATTCCAAATTTGCATGGCTTTGCTTTGTAAATACTGGGCTCTGTCCTATTTTTGTTTTCTTTGACAGAACTGACAGATTGTTGACAGATTACCTCAATTATCAATCATCTACCTGCAACCCTCCTCCACGTACTCATTTACAAGTCACAATAGGCTGACTCTTCACTCAACTTCTGCAGTTTGTCTGAGCAAATGTGCAAAGTAATCTCTTCACTCTGTCAGGCTTCTGCTGGAACATTATTCTCACTTTTATTTATTTGATTACCTCTCTATCTATTTCTATCTATTATACATCAAGAAGATGTGGATAAACAGGCAATTCTTTCAAGCAATAATGAGAATATCCAGAAAACATAATATTTTTTAAAAGTTGGATTTGACTCTGAGATTTTAGTCTAGAAATGACAAGAATTACAAAAATAATTTAAAAAACTTTCAGGAAAGAGAAATGGAATGAGCTCTTACCCTTGTTCATGGCAAATAGGATAAGGAATAACAAGCAGGAGGGAAGATTGAGTGCAGGCTTCAGAAAAAATCTAACTCATGGACCAAAAAGCACTGAATTTTTGAGAGGCTGCAAAATATCCACTCCTTCAGACATTTTTTTTTTAATTGGGCAAGACAAGCACATGTTGAAAATGCCATAGCTGGACATTAACTTGCTGTAAAGGACTCAGATGGACTGGATAACCTGGAGATCCATGCCAGGCTCTCCCTCCTAGGACTCCTTGCCACCATCCATCATGGATCACCTCGAAATCTTTCTGGCTGTTCCCTGTCTATTCTGAAGAGGACACTGCAGGATCAGTAGCAGCTGCCCAGCAATCACCTCATTAATTTATACAGAGAATTTTTCAATTATTCTCCCCCTCTGCCCCTCCAGATGACCCCTGTCTAGAAAGGCAAGACTTCTTATCCTCTTAGCTGTCAAAAGCAAGGAAGAGGCTGATGTTGGATTGGTTTGCCATAATAACGTTTCATCATGTTAAGTGTCACTGCACCTCAGGACACAAACACCATCTGTGGGGCCTTTCTATATTTGGATGTATTGGAGTCAGTGCTGTTTAAATGAGCCAAGTATCTGACAGAAACCACACAATTTCTGAACTAATCACTGTTTAACTTCCTATTTCTGCATCATCAGCAATTTCTATGTGACTGCACTGATTTTTTCTGATTCCTATTAATAAAACTAGTGAATAACAGACTAGAACACATCCCTGCAGGTCCTAGTACAAGCAGCAGCACTGAATAAAAATTCTCCATTTTCAGCTGCTTTGTTATCAATTCATCTGTTTTTAAACCACTTAGTAAGTGCTAGATTTAATTCTACACTGTTAATTTCTTTAATCATAGTGTCAAGGGAGGGTTAGTTAATAGCATCAGATACTGGAAATTCCAAAGAAAGCCCAGGAAAATGTTTTTCCCCTGTGGGTGGTCAGAATCTAGAACAGATTTTTTCCAAGAAATGTTGTGGGCTCCTCACAGGCTGGACAAGATTTTCAACAAGCTGCTCTAAAAGGGTCTGCTCTGAGGAGCAGGTTGTACTGCAGACCCCCAGAGGTTCCTTCCAATCTATCCAATTCTGTGATTCCGTGCAGGTAAAACTGAAGATACAGCAGTAAAATTCCCTGTGAGCCAGGAGAATATTCTTCACCTAATTCTACCTGATTTTTAAAGCTGAAACTCCAAGATGGAGATAACAAGCACAGCAATAATCAAGCTCCATAACAGAAGAGCCTGCAGTTACAAAAATAATAACTCTGCCATTAGACTATTACAAATAATATAAAACCTCTTTTTCTTGGTAACTACTCGAGTTATGACATTGAAGTTTAACACTGTGGCAGCACAGCCCATTTAATCCACCAGAAATTCCTGTCTGAATTGCCTTCTGCTTCACAATATGGATGAAGTTGCACTGCAATCGTTCCTATGGCAGGAGAGACAAAATCACATTTCCTCCTCTACACAGCCACTTATATTCAAGAAAATCAATTTTTTTGTCAGACTGATTTCAAACTGGTAAAGAGGTTCAACATAATAGGGCAGAGGGGTAGAAGAAATCAGGAAAGGAACAGGGATGGTTTAGATTATTCAACCCATCAGAAGGTCCTGGCCAGGCCAACTTGAAGACCTCCAGCAGAAGATGGTCCATAAGGCCCAGCTCTCTCATTTCCTCTAATAAAATGGAGGAGCTCCATTAGAAAATGGTGTCATCCACTGCACAATAATGTTCTCAAAAAAGCAGCTGAGATAGTACCAGCATTTGCTTCGGAAAGTGTAAATGTATAAATGTTAAACACAAAGTATAAATGTTTCAGCTTATTGTCCATGTGTAAGAGAATCCTGGCTTTTTTTTGGCAAAGCCTGTCAGCTACCTAGATATGCATCTCCCAAATCTACTGACAAAAAAATCCCCTTGGAAAATAGTAGTGGAATGTGTTAGAGGTGTTAAAAAACTATATCTTAAAACAGGGTATGGCTTTCCTAGGATAAATAAAACTGACAACTAGAAATGATTTATTTTAGATTGCTTCACACAAGAGAATTCTTTTTAAAAAAGGAAAGTACACAATGTCTGTCTTTCCTCTTTCTGAACTATTTTAATACCACCATTCTGTTCTTCATCTAACACAGCAATGCAGTAGCTTCAAGAGAAATATCAAATCACAATTATGTTCCTCCCAGAATACTATGCTGTTAACAGAGTAACTGTTAAACCGAACCCTTGCATTTAGCTGTGTTTCTAATGTAGATTTGCACGATGACAGCACCAGTATCACAGTGAGAGCTGACAAGCCTGGCAATTATTGTCAGATCCGAGACAGAACACTCACCAGCTACTTCAGAGTATGACACCAAAATCCAACAACAAGCCTAAGTGGCTCATTAAAATCATCCTCCTGACTCTAAACTTGTCAGTGATGCTGTTAATTCCCTCCAAACAAACTGCCATTCTGTTTCTGTTCTGTGACACAAGGACCAGACAAAAACTGGCAGAAAACTTATTGTTTGGTTTGTATCTTCTTAGCACTCATTTGGTCACAATATTTTCCTCTTTTGAAAGGCAACTGGATATCCCCATTTCCCTATCCCTTCTGCCTCTTCAAGCAATAACTGCAACATCTCTTCACATCACTCCTTGTCAGCTAAATGAATTGTCCAGACACTTTTCTAATTGCAGGAAAAATTAAGTCAACACTTATTTTATTGTCCTCTTTCGTAACAGTTAAAGTAACAACTAAACAACAACTGAGTTATTCAGGAAAGCAAGAAGTACCCAACAAAATTCAGGAAATAAATGAAAACATACTAAAGTTTCATGAAAATAAAGACTGGGATTGACTGGGAAGTGCCTGACAGGGAACCAGAGAAAGGGAGATGAAAAGTTAATAAGAAGCTCAGATTGAGAGCTAGAAAAAAATGAGACAAAAAGGGACAGATGATGGGAAAGACTCAGATGGAAGAAATGGGATAGCTGAGCTCACTGTATAGAAGTACAAATGAAAGTTTCCCAATATTTAGGGTGGGATTTTTGTCCATTGAACATCTGAGGCCACTGAGTAATTGATATGAGTTCTGACAGGCTCGGGGCTGGTCCTCAGAGCACAGCGCTGAGCCAGCCTGAACTGAGCTGCCACCCTGCACTTTGAGGGCTTTGAGAGCTGCACAAAGGTGACAGGGTTTGACATCTTCAAAAAAAACCACATCACGTAATAGGCACCTCCCTATTCAAAGTGACAGGTTAGTTTCCTTTTTTTTTAAACTATATTTTGGAAATATAAAGATATACTGCATCTCTCAGGATCCAACATGTTCCATAACTTCCAAGATCTAAAGTTTCCATCACCACATACTTTTAAATGAAATTAAAATACTAATAATACCTGTATACAATAAAGTTGTTTGGTTGTTACAAAATACCCCAAACCCACACAGTAGAGATCTTATTTTCCTCTTCCGTCTCTTCCATTCTAACGACTATTCCATAATTAACATTTTTATTTACAGTAATTTCATTAACTCTATCATGAAAACCTGCCACACACCTGTTTCTTTACAGCTTCCTTTTCATTAGTGAACACACAGAAAGATTAAAAAGAAACCTTCGCTGCTGCTCTTTCCCTGTTTACCCACAAAATAAGATAACCTTCTTTTAGTATTATGAGCCACTATTCTATGCTACATTTTGAAGTTCATTAAATCCCATCTAAGCAGGTTTCCAAGCATGTCCCTCTAATGAGAAAATAACAAGTCCATTTGACAGTACCAGTAAAAGCATTTCCCAGCACTAAGCACTCACTGGGCAGAATCTCACCTGCAGAGGAACTGCAGTGGAAGGTAACTGGCCACAAGCACTTCAAATTAAACTTGAGCTATTCAGGTCAAAACAAAAATTCTGCTACCAAAAATGTTACTACTTTATTCCTTAAAAGTGATAACTCTGTGCTTCTCTATGCACAGCCTGCCAGGTATAATACAGGCCAGGAATACTTTATTGATTATTACCTCAAGTTCTGAGGCCGCTGAGAAAAAACACAGAGAAAGGCAGAGATGGATTCCCAAAATAAAATTACTGCCTTCAAACCTTCACTGGCCTACCCTAAAAAATTATTAAGTGCTGTCAGTAATAGATGTGGAAATGTAACAACACAAGGATCACGTCCGGGACTTTAACACCTGTTTATGCACCTGTACCCAGCACAGTGAGCTTAAGCCAATTCACAAAAGAAACTTGGAAGATTTATTCTTAAATTAAAGGAAGATTTTCAGTAATATCACAATCATAAACCTGCATCTTTGATAAGCATCTCTGGGAGGGCAATGAGCACTGGATCAAACTGAAGGGAAGCTCAGACTCCCGGCCAGCTGCCAAGTGACCGCGCAGGGCCACGCGGCTGCTCCGTGCCCTCTGCTGCTTCCTGAGGGGTGGGAATGGCACAGGCAGGAGGGCACAGCAGGGCACAGACTGCCTCTCTCAGCAGCGTGGAGAGTCCAGAGAGGTGTTAAAGAAGTGTCCCTTTGCTTGTGACAGGATGCAGGCTCAGCTCCGTTCCTGAATGCCTCTTGCACAGACTACAGACCAGGCATTCACAAACCCCACATCAACTCTAAGGATGTATCAGAAAGAATAAACTGAAATCTGCTCCATCAACCGCAATTTAATTTAGATCAAAGAGCCAATGCTTGAACAGCAAAGAACATAAAAGACACCACTGTTTGCCCTGCTCTGTAGAGGGCTTTGAACTCAGACTTCTGTCGCTTTGCTGAAACAAACACACACTTCAGATAACGAACTCGGGGCTCAGCATCTTCCAGATTTATGAGAAGCTCTTTCAGCTCAGGGAGATTGCAAAACTCACACCCAGCTCAGCAAAACACAATGAAAAAAAAGAATTAATATAGTTATATTAGCCCTAGGAAGCCCTGTGCCAAGTCACACAGGCACACAACCTTACTGCTGTGGGTAAGACTTTGACCAAAGAGTAGGCCTTAAATACCATTTTCATAAGCAACTAAATTTCTTTGAACCCAAAGCTGTTACTTCCCCTTCATCCCTACAGCAGGAGGGCATTCCTGGATTTCCTGGGTCTCTGCAGCTGCTGTGCAACACCCCAAAGCCCCTCAGCCACAGCCCTGGGAGATGCAGGGCTTACCGAGCAGTGCTCGGGCACCTCCAGCCCTCGCTGTGCCCTTGGCAGCAGCAGGAGTTGGTGTTGCAGCAGCACAAACTAGAGACCACATCCACAGGAAGCCACTGATACAAAGAGCTACACATACATTATCAGAAAATAATATAATCCTACACATGATTTATGTTTTCCATTATTCCAGCGACAGTTTTTTCTGTAATATGTATTGGATCTCATCTAAACATTCTGGATCTTGACCTATTAGTGGCAGTGAGCACTGGCCATAAAAAGAAATGACTATTTGTTTTATAAACTGTTGGGGTGTCCGAAATACATTTATCTTTTGGAGTTAATTCTTCATATCATCTGATAGATTTTTTTCCCTCAAAGGCACTATGTTATTTTCAGGGATAAGCATACAACCAGAGAGCATCTTTCTCACTAAACAGTACAGTGATAGCAGTGACAGCAACTAAAGACTCTGAAATCAAACTTGGCAATCAGTATTCTTTTTATATTTAATCAACTTTTATGACTGAACCCAAAGCTGTATCTATGACCAACAAGCAAGCACAAGGCTCTACTCTAAATTAAAAATGAAACAAAACCAACATGAAATTTACAGGAAGATGAACACAAAAAATGTGAGAACCTGAGTTCCAGTGCTCTCACAGAAACCTCTCTCAATTTCTTTATTTTTCTTTCTTTGTATTCCTTCTATTTTAAGCAATTTCTATGTGTAAAACATAGCATGATTAATTTCTATTAAACAATAAAACTTTAGGAAACAGACAGAAGAATTTCTGAAAGGACAACACATTCCTCCAAAGGCCATTAATCACTATTAGCTTAAAAATAAGATGTAACAACAACCATTTAAGAAATTGAGTAGTTTCCAAAGATACAATTTATTATAATTTTCCCCTTTTTCATTCCAAGAGTCACAAACTGTGTTACAAGAAATCTGCTCAAAAAGAAAGTCAAGAACTCAAGAAAACATGGATAAACAACAACTGAAATCAGCCTTGCTTCCTCTGTCTGTGCTTTACAGTAGTTTTTGATTGCGTGACCACATGCAGAACCTCTCTCTATTTTGACTGACCCAGGAAGAGCCATTCAGATTTTCATTACCATTTGTGGCTCAACGTACAGTTCTTAGGGCTTAATTCACTAAAAATTATTCAAACCTTACCGTAAAGGTACATATTTCCCATTCCTATATTTCTACATAACACTGAGCATCCAAATGCTTCAAACCTACAATATTTTAATGAAAACATATGCAAGACTAGAGATGTATTACCTTGGTTTTACACAGAGACTGAAGTACAATATTGTGCACTAATTCTGTGGGACTAAGTTGTGGTATCTTCATAACATCAGCAGGGAAGCTGGAAGGCCAAAACCCTGAGTAAGCACTGTAATTTCTTCTTCCGAAGAGTGGCTCTCCCTTTTTCTGGATGCCCCACTCACAACCCACTGGAGAGCACTGGGACATGCAAGGCATGGGGTTTACAGCCTCATCACCAGAAGGTGACCACAAACCTAAGGGTCTCACCAGAACCCTCAGGGAAAAAGCAGACTGGACTGGGAACACTGGCATTTCCCTGGTTCTTGGATGTTTGCCTTCGCCACTCTGCTTACACCTCTAGAACTGTTCTAATTTACCAATTATCCCTACATTATATCCAGTCAATGTGGCTGGAAGTTGAAATAAGAAAGAAAAAACAGGTCTTTAATCTTGAATCTTTTCATTTCACCTTAATACCTCATGTAAAATTAAGTGTCTATCCATTTGCCAGGTTTACTACTGAGTTTTTAAATTAAGATGCATTTTTTCCCTGTTTGTTTATCAACCATTGCCTCCTCTCCAGCCAGATGCAACAATGCAGAGTAATCAGATTTGGCAGCCCAAGTGCTGGCTGTCCACTGCTGTAGCCATGGTGTTTGCTCTCTGTCACTCCAGTCACAAGGATTTAGTCCACNCTTTGACCAAAGAGTAGGCCTTAAATACCATTTTCATAAGCAACTAAATTTCTTTGAACCCAAAGCTGTTACTTCCCCTTCATCCCTACAGCAGGAGGGCATTCCTGGATTTCCTGGGTCTCTGCAGCTGCTGTGCAACACCCCAAAGCCCCTCAGCCACAGCCCTGGGAGGTACAGAGTTTGGCTGGGCAGTGCTCGGGCACCTCCAGCCCTCGCTGTGCCCTTGGCAGCAGCAGGAGTTGGTGTTGCAGCAGCACAAACTAGAGACCACATCCACAGGAAGCCACTGATACAAAGAGCTACACATACATTATCAGAAAATAATATAATCCTACACATGATTTATGTTTTCCATTATTCCAGCGACAGTTTTTTCTGTAATATGTATTGGATCTCATCTAAACATTCTGGATCTTGACCTATTAGTGGCAGTGAGCACTGGCCATAAAAAGAAATGACTATTTGTTTTATAAACTGTTGGGGTGTCCGAAATACATTTATCTTTTGGAGTTAATTCTTCATATCATCTGATAGATTTTTTTCCCTCAAAGGCACTATGTTATTTTCAGGGATAAGCATACAACCAGAGAGCATCTTTCTCACTAAACAGTACAGTGATAGCAGTGACAGCAACTAAAGACTCTGAAATCAAACTTGGCAATCAGTATTCTTTTTATATTTAATCAACTTTTATGACTGAACCCAAAGCTGTATCTATGACCAACAAGCAAGCACAAGGCTCTACTCTAAATTAAAAATGAAACAAAACCAACATGAAATTTACAGGAAGATGAACACAAAAAATGTGAGAACCTGAGTTCCAGTGCTCTCACAGAAACCTCTCTCAATTTCTTTATTTTTCTTTCTTTGTATTCCTTCTATTTTAAGCAATTTCTATGTGTAAAACATAGCATGATTAATTTCTATTAAACAATAAAACTTTAGGAAACAGACAGAAGAATTTCTGAAAGGACAACACATTCCTCCAAAGGCCATTAATCACTATTAGCTTAAAAATAAGATGTAACAACAACCATTTAAGAAATTGAGTAGTTTCCAAAGATACAATTTATTATAATTTTCCCCTTTTTCATTCCAAGAGTCACAAACTGTGTTACAAGAAATCTGCTCAAAAAGAAAGTCAAGAACTCAAGAAAACATGGATAAACAACAACTGAAATCAGCCTTGCTTCCTCTGTCTGTGCTTTACAGTAGTTTTTGATTGCGTGACCACATGCAGAACCTCTCTCTATTTTGACTGACCCAGGAAGAGCCATTCAGATTTTCATTACCATTTGTGGCTCAACGTACAGTTCTTAGGGCTTAATTCACTAAAAATTATTCAAACCTTACCGTAAAGGTACATATTTCCCATTCCTATATTTCTACATAACACTGAGCATCCAAATGCTTCAAACCTACAATATTTTAATGAAAACATATGCAAGACTAGAGATGTATTACCTTGGTTTTACACAGAGACTGAAGTACAATATTGTGCACTAATTCTGTGGGACTAAGTTGTGGTATCTTCATAACATCAGCAGGGAAGCTGGAAGGCCAAAACCCTGAGTAAGCACTGTAGTTTCTTCTTCCGAAGAGTGGCTCTCCCTCTTTCTGGATGCCCCACTCACAACCCACTGGAGAGCACTGGGACATGCAAGGCATGGGGTTTACAGCCTCATCACCAGAAGGTGACCACAAACCTAAGGGTCTCACCAGAACCCTCAGGGAAAAAGCAGACTGGACTGGGAACACTGGCATTTCCCTGGTTCTTGGATGTTTGCCTTCGCCACCCTGCTTACACCTCTAGAACTGTTCTAATTTACCAATTATCCCTACATTATATCCAGTCAATGTGGCTGGAAGTTGAAATAAGAAAGAAAAAACAGGTCAATAATCTTGAATCTTTTCATTTCACCTTAATACCTCATGTAAAATTAAGTGTCTATCCATTTGCCAGGTTTACTACTGAGTTTTTAAATTAAGATGCATTTTTTCCCTGTTTGTTTATCAACCATTGCCTCCTCTCCAGCCAGATGCAACAATGCAGAGTAATCAGATTTGGCAGCCCAAGTGCTGGCTGTCCACTGCTGTAGCCATGGTGTTTGCTCTCTGTCACTCCAGTCACAAGGATTTAGTCCACTTGTGCTACACTGAGCCATTTAACACTGATTTTTCTACCCCTCCTACCTGTGAAACTTTCTGCTACCCACTCCCCTTAGAAAACAAATATAATTTTGTTACTATATATATATATTTAAATTACAATAATTATTAATCATTGTAATTGTTACATGCCAGTTGCCTTTTTCTCTGTCTGTCTTAAGGACAGAAACAGCAGAAAGTGACACAAATCAGGATAAGACTGAAGGACATTTCTTGATACCACATGGACCACAGAGCCATCCAGGCTGCCAAAAGGACAGATGTTCTTTGCTTTTCTACTGAAAAACAATTTCTGTCTTCTATGAAATTAAATCCAAACTGTCTTTATAGTTCCAATAAATACTAGGGACTAAATCCCACTAGGGATGCTCAGTCTTTTCCTTTGTAAGCCCTATCCCTGCACAGCACCTTGCTCACTCACTCCAAAAAGCCAGATTGCCAGTCTCTCCCAGCCCTTATCCCCCCCTCTTAATTTGCTGCTCTTTAAAAACCAAACCAAACCAAACTGTTGTGTTTTCTCAAAATACAGTTTTGGAATACTAAACTCAAACCACACCACCACTTGCCTCTATTTCAAATGCAATTCTGTAACAGCCCCAGACTTGGACCAGCTCAGGTGAATCCCTCCAGTGACAGATGAAGAAACTCTCAAACTTCTGTTTGATTTTTTGATTAAAACCTTCTTTCCTTGACTTAATGTAATTCAGTGTTCAGAGTGTTTACAGTGCAAAAGAGTGTTTGAAATCATCTGCAGGTCAGCCACTGGTTTCCCCTGAGTAAATTCTGTTTCCTGGTTGGTTTTTCCCAGCTGGTCTGAAACCAGCATCCAATAAAATCAAATTCCCATGTTTTAATATCACACAAGTACTTTACATGTGCACTATAACACGGTTTTGCAGCATGCACACTGGATACTGTTCTAAGAGGCAAGAGATCTTTGTTAACTACAAACCAGCTAATACTTGAAAAATTTAATCTAAAAAAACTCCTCCAAATCCCCACACAATTTGCTATCAATGTCAGTATCAGTAATACAACTACTCTGTTTTATTTACCAAAATAAAACAGCATATTATAACCTCCCATATCAATGACTAAATAACATTTCCCTACAAAGCAAGAGATTATAAAATACCCTGCACGTCATTTGTCACAGTAGGACTTGAAAAGGACACCAGAAGGTGACTTACATTTAATTCTGTCTTTACTTTTACAATCTATTAAAATCTATCCATCTCCATGGTAACTCAAAACATATATTCCTCCCACACAGTTTGATTGATAGTTCGTAGTTTTTGTTTTATAGTCAACCTTTTGTTTGATTTTTGTTTGTTTGAAAATACATAAAAACTGTCTAGTTGATCCTGGTAATCTTAAATGATACCATAAATCTGTATGTGGCAGTAAATGAAAGGTACTGCATATATGGCTCCTTGTTATACTGTTGTTTAAACCCAACAAACTGCCTTAAAATCCTGTGGTCTTCAAAGCAAAGTAACTTTCAAATAAATTATACCATTAAAATCTGAAAAATTATTATAAGACTTGCTTACAAACTAATCTTATTTTACTCTCCTAAAAACTTTCACCTACTTTTAATTCCTTAGAGCTCAGAGTCTTCCACAAATCACCATGAGAGACCGACTACATAAAATTTCTTAAAATTAAGGAAGGAAAAAATAATAATTATGGGAACCTGTTATAACCTTAAAATATGAAGTACTTGAACTGAACTTTAGCAAATTAGTGCTAAGGGGAGAAGTACTGAAATGGATTGCATTTTATAGCAGGAACCTAATAAATATTAAGTGTAATTTCTATGTGAGTACTGCTCTTCCAAGGAAGAAATGTAGAGAGAGGTCATGACATCCACTGAAGATCTCCAAGAAACCATATCTAATAAATTGATGCAAGTTCAAGTCTCAATTTGACAAAGCAAGGGAAGGGCTTCTACTCAACTTCCCAACACCTAAGCAGTGTAAAAGTCTCTGATTTTAAGTACAAAACCTTCTAATTGCCTAAGATAATGAGCAGATATAAATCACACTGTGACACTTTTACACTGAGGTCTTTATTCTGGTCCCCACAATTCCAGAAAGATGGGACAGACTGGAGCAGGTCCAGGGGAGGGGCACAAAGATGATCTGAGAGCTGGAGATCCTGCCCTGTGAAGAAAGACAAAAGCAGCTGGGTCCTTTCTCTCATCCCTGTACTGCAGTATCAGCACACCCTCTCAAAGGGGGTGGAGGCTCTCTGTCCACAAGGAGACACAGGGAAAAGACAAAGGGCAATGGGTACGAGCTGTACCAGGAGAGTTTTCATCCCAACGTAAGAAAGAAATGCCTTACAATAAGAACAACCATTCACTAGATTTGGTCAAGGTGCCACAAAATCTCATGTAAGATCCCTTTCTGACAGAAGGTTGGGCCAGATAATATTTCAAGGTCACTTCCAACCTGGCATATTCCATGGTTTATCTCCAGCTTCCCCCTCCATGAGTAAACATACTGAATTATAAAAATATCCACCTTCAGCATACAATGCTGAAGTGTTCATCATTCTGCATTCTTCAAATCATTCTGCACACACCCATCACAACCCAATCAAGAAAAATCTTCAAGTATTTTCTAGTAATCAAATCACAAATCTGTTAAAAGCCTCAGATTCAGTTGCTAAGCAATGAGATGATTTCTCAGTGCACTGTTCCCTCTGAGGAACTGGAGAACTAGATGCTCCTGGAAGTGGCAATATTTACTCTTTGTTTCCCTTATATGCTGTGCATGCAGCCTTTAACGAGACTATCAGCTGCCCTGAACTCCTATCTGAGCTCCTGGTCACTCCATGAAGATTCATCCTTCATTCCAAACATAGAAAGATATAAAAATATCCGTAACACTGCTGAACATTATCATGCAGAGTCCTGTCTTCTAAAGTGACAACTCCGAGTCTCTCTGTTAGTGTCAACTGAGGCCAGACAAGCTCTTCAGATTCTTTTAAAATGACTCTTTCACAAACCTAAACGATCACCCTAAAGGAGTTTTCCTTCAAGGCAACCTTGAAAATGACATGAAAATGAGAAAGAGGAAAGAGGGCCACATATACAACCAATAGTGTTTCAGTGCATCTGTTTTGCTCCAAATTCCTCATCTTTCCAAGACTTTGCTTGTGCAGAATTTAAGAGTGTATTTAATATGCTCAGCCTCAACTTGAAGAAATTCTGTTCCTTGAAGGGAGACCTTCTGATGCAGACCTCCGATGCAGCACATCCATTTTAGGTCATGTCACTTTTTTTTCTGTCTACGTATTTCAGAAAATACATCAGCAGTTCCATGTTTTATCAGATATGGAGCAAAGCACATCTCACTGAATAAAAACATCTCCTAGAACACTCCCCATAAGAGTAAACTAACTTAGTGATTCAGTGAATGGCATTTTTCAAGATGAGTTTTAACTAGTGCTTCAATTTCAAGGACACCCAAAACCACCCAAATCACATAGCTGCAATTTGCACCAAGTCCTGCTACCCACTCTGTTCCTTAATAGGATTCCTCAGGAAATTTAAAAGAAGCCGCTGGGAAATTGGTTTCACACTGAGCTGGCAAAAATTCCATCTATTCCCAACACCACTAGGTCTTACTCCTGAAACTAGACAAGAAGTCACCCCACGCTTCCCCCACTCCCCCTTGCATAAAAGTAGCAAATTAACATTATTGATCTGACCAAATTCTAAATTGGGCAATTATGTTTGGTCTCTCCACAGTCATCTGCTCTTTCAACAGAAATAGTCCTGACATCACATCTTAGACTCTGAGGAATTTTTTTTACAGTTAAAATAGCTACTGTGCACCAACAGTGAGTTTCAGTGATCTCCTTAGCTGACTTAACAACCCACAGGAGTCTTGTTTGACCTAATTAACAAAAGCTTACAGAGAACTTGCAGATCCTTTATTTAGAAGTAGTATAAAAATAACAAATCTTATCAACACATACAGGGTAAGAGAGAAAGTTAACAGCCTTACTGGTATCATTTTGCTGTCTCAACAGAAGTCAGTACACTGGTGTGGGCAACTACCTGAGAACTGCACACACCCCTTTCACTATAACAAATGCAATTTTGCATCTTTATCCACCTCTGTACATAAACAGGTCTCCCCAAGGTTTGTTCTTGCTTTTCTGCTCTCTCTTCCTTGTCCCTTCAGAGTAGGCACAAGAACAGGCTCAGCTGCTTATAGTGGTACACCAATAATCTCACTTTTCCTTTCTCCTCCACTCCAAATTAAGTAAAGGACTGGGGAAGGGAATCACTGGAATCTTTTGCTATAGCCTTTGCAAGACTGGGAAACAATAAGTAAAACCCTCTTCTAAATTTCTTAGGCTTCCACAAAAGGACACAGTTATTGTGTCCAAATGAATCTAAAGAGCAACAGAGAGTATTAGAGCCAGGCAAAACAAGAACACAAGATCCTGGGTCTGTGCAGCTACTGACAGTACTCAAACACTCGAGTGTGTGTACACACTCACAAACACACACACATCTGGCCAGCTGTGGTTAGCAGTATCCCTACTCACATTACCAGCAACTCCAGCGGCCACATCGTACAGATTTGAGACACTGAGATCCACACTCACATTGTGAGCTCCCTCCTAATGATTTTTACAGCAGCAGTGGAAGTAGGAAAACCCAAACCAAGTAGGTCAAATAGAACAGTGGCTTTTTTTTGCCAGAAAGTAGCTACAAAATCTTATTGTTTCAGTGCTCATCTTAGAAGCCTGGATACAGACAGATCAGAAGGCAAAGAACTGCTTTCTATTTGCCAGTGGCATGACACTGGATTGTCTGCACAGAGATTACATATTGAAAAAGGGGAAAATGTGCTCTTTTCACAGAAGCACAGAATACTCTGCGTTGGAAGGACCCTAAAGCTCATCCAGTTCCACCCCCTGCCATGGGCAGGGATGTCTTCCACTACCCCAGGTTGCTCCAAGCCCTGTCCAACCTGGCCTTGGACACTTCCAGGGATGGGGCAGCCACAGCTTCTCTGGGAAACCTGTGCCAGGGCCTCACCACCCTCACAGTATAATTAATTTTCCTCGTATCTAGTCTGAATCTGACCTCTTTTCATTTAAAACCATCACCCCTTGTCCTATTGCTATGGGCCCTGCTAAAAAGTCTGCCCCCAAACCATAGAAGTCATACCATCTTTACTCGTTTATTAAATAAATATTTAAGTTCTATTCCTGATTACTCAATTATTTTAAAAAAAGATTATTTTTAAGTAGACATGGAATTTTTAACAAGGTTATCAGGATTGCTAAAAAAGCCACCCACTATAAATAATGGGTTCTGATAGTTTCCATCCCAGTGTTATTTGTACTGCTTTCCAATTGGAGAAAAACCTCTGGCATTTTCAAAAAACTTCCTGTTTTGTCAGCATTTAAAGAGTTATATGATCAGAATCCAACTACTCAGAGTATAATTTGTTATCACAGTAAAGCAAAGAACACATCATACATCTTTCTATTTCAAATTCATTTCAGGCACAGCCCTTCCTCTGTGAACTCATCATGGACAAATGCCTTTTTCTCCTCGGACTAACACTTGGCTTTCACCTTGATAGCAAAAATTACAAGAATATCACAGCCCTGTGTAATGCAATGATCTCAGGCTAATCTTTCTAATATATATTTCTCAGACATCTAAACTAAAATTGCTGCACAACTCCTGTAACTCAAACCCATTCAAGCTTCCCCACGCACAGTTTATTCCCAGTACTAGCACAGACTCTCTGTGGTCAGAAGGAAACGAGGAAGATTCCCAATATTTTACACCAACTAATTTTCTGCAACTGTCTCAAAGCTGTGCTTTACTTCACCCTTCCATTTCTCGCTGTTCTCCTCCTCCCTCCAATTTTCTGTCAGCAGAGCTTCCTTATCTTGGAACAACATAACATCCCTCTCCAGGCAGTGTTTTAATCACTGCAGGCTTCCTGGGTATTACATCCCAGCTCCCATTGTTTGACTGAGACACAAATACAAACCCTACAATGTAGCTCAACAATACTACCAGGGTAATTGCTGGGAATTTTTAATTGAAACAAACTTGGTCTTTCAAACCATAATCCAGGTAGGGAGTTCACCAATTTGAGGCTATTTAGAGACATTCAGAGAGGTGCCCACGTTGTTTGGCAGCCCCACTGACCAGTGAATGGCCCTTTGCAGGCACTGACCTACTGAGAGTGTCTGTGCAACAACCAGCACTTGAATTTCCCCTACAGTAAGAAACTTTTCTGCAAAGCTGACTAGGCACAGCAGCATGATAAATAACATTAATTACATTTCTTAGATGATTCTTATTACAGTTTGGGAATAATAAAAATTTCTGCTGGTGCTGATCCAACAACAGGCAAGGATTTCCATTTAGTCTTTCAATATATTTTAAGTTATGTCCTTACATAGCTTCCAGCCTGAACACCAAGGATAAAATCCCAATCTCAGCTCTGCCACAGGCACCTCAGTGCATTTCCTCAGGTTTCCAACGTACAGTCCACAGATGGGACAAATGTCTGTTACCCACTTAACAATGGTGTAAATTGTTCTTGTGCCAGAAAAGCTGTGGTACTGTATCAGTGGCCTGGAGATCAGAAATCACTGAAGGTGCTCAAACATTGGCAGCTTGGCTCAGGGAAGCTGGGGAGTCTCCATTCAGAAGGAACTCAAAACCTGGCTGGTGCAGTCCTGTCAGCCTGGTCTTGCTGACCCTGCTTGAGAAGGCAGTTGATGATCTCAAAAAGTTCCTTCCAATCTAAACAATTGTGTGATTATTTCTATATTAGAATTTTATATTTTTTTTAATTTGTGGTGAAAAAAACCCACAACACAAAACAATGTATTTTCTACTCAGAAGCTCTACCAATTTCGTCATGGAGCAGATGCCTCCTTCCAAAGTTCTATGAGAACAGTAAATTCTTTCCCCTGTTATTTAAGAATACAATAATGTTTTGTGCAATGTTATAAGAAATATAATGAGCTAAAATAGAAAGCAGTCCCAGAAAGAAAAATCACGAAATGAAAGTTTATAGCTAGAGCTTTCTCTCTCCTTTCCCTCAAGGAACTGGTGTTAACAATAAAAAAGAAATACTTTAGTAGAAAGGAAGTTTAACTCATTTGTAGGTAAAATGATTCCCCTTTTTCCAATTTAATACCATTGCCAATATTACTGTTGCCATCTTCAGCAGACACTGGGGAGAGGGGGAGGAAAAAAATATTTTACAGGAAGAAAACAGAAAAAAGATCACTTTATTCCCATACAGCAGAGAGGTAAGTATGTGCAATAGAAAAAGGAGGAGTACTAGGTGTAAAGAGTGGTATAAAACGTGGTATATCCCATGTTCCCTGCCCCTCCTCCATCAGATCAGATGTTCCTTTCTTTCCAAGAAAACGCCTCCAGGGACATTTGACCCCATAGAAGAACTGAGACCAGCAAGAGTAAAACTAATTCCATAGGAGTTGCTTGCTTTTTGGAGGAAGTACAGAACACAGCTGGTTGTGCTGGAGATGCACTAGACCCACTCCATTGGCTCTTTCCTGGGTCTGCTCCCTGGATATGTAACTGCTGTCACTGCAGGTTTAAATGAGGAAACAAAGCTGCTGCAGCTCTATGTAGAGGTATTTGTCTAAAGGAAGAACAGGAAGGAAATGCAGGCTTAGACCACCTGCAGTTCTTGATCCTAATCCTACAGTGAAAGCTTGCAATTACTAAGCTAAAAAAGAGAAAATAAAAACAAGGAAAAAATACCTTCAAATGTTCAAGTTTTTTATCTGCTGTGTCATAGGCTTTGGCTATTAAAATGTAAGAAAATAAGAGGGATGAAAGCAGAAGTAGGAGACATTACGTGGCAGCAACTGAAAATTATATATAAAAGATGTGTATAAAACTCAATACACTTTTCCTAGTGTTTATTTCTAATATATGGAGGAACAATTGTACAAAACCTCCCATAGTTTGAGTTCTTCTCCTTTCAGACTCTAGATATTAAAACAACTACTTACAAACTGTGCTGAATAATTCTTTAAAGTGTTTGATGGGACTTACAGAAATCTTATATTATTTCTTACATATTTAATAGCACTTAAAAATTGTTTAATAGCACTTTTAAATGGTTGCCTTTTTTTATGACAATGAAGGTTTCAGCTCTGAAGGTAGAATTTCAGAACTGCAGAAATTTCCAGTGTAGCCCATGTGACTCCCACATGACCCATGATTCTGCAGCTAGGGAACCCCCATGAAATACAAGGAACCCAACAATTCTGATAATGATTCTGATGGATTTTGAATGGACAGAGGCAGGCAACCTTTCTCCCAGGGTATCTGAGGTGTGCAAGGAGAGGAGCACTGCTCTTACCACATACAGCTGTTTCCAGAGCACGGCCCATTCCTGCAGCGTCGCTGTGACTTCAGTCACCACAGAATCTTCAAGAGGAACAACTGTTTCATATTGCCTATAGAAAAAGAGGGGGGGAAATTAGGAAATGTACCCTGGAAAAGGTAGAAAAAGAAATGTGACAGCACAGTAATTCGTAAAATTCTAGAACTTGAATTTGTTCAACATAAGGAGAGTATCTTTAGAGGATCATTTTGTCTGTTTTAAGACTGAAGCAACTCTGGAGTCATAGCAACTGTTCCTCCATTACATTCCACAAGATTAAGCTTACGTGAAGCATTTCCTGGTTACCTGTTCAAAATACATAATTTCATTCTAGTCAAGGTCAAAGAAAAGTTTTCAAGTTTTCATTACTACAGCATGTTGAATAGACTTGCCTGTAAAGTGGGGTCCTTCACAATTTGGGTCCCTTCCCTGAGCCTGTCCAACCCTTGTTTCCCCTCCAATAATATTAGCCAATATCAAAACTACCCAAAACACCTTCTGTCTACTAACCTGTCCCATCCAGAAGGCTTTTTCAACATTGCAGATGAAATCTGAGGGATCTATCCTCTAATCAAAAGAATAAAACTTGTTCCTTTGTGGCAAAGACTTTCCAAAACCATTAAAGGAGAACCAAAAGTGTGGTTTGGATTGGAAGGGACTTCGAGGCACATCACATTCCACCCCCTGCCATGGGCAAGGACACCTTCCACTACCCCAGGTTGCTGCAAACTCCATCCAACCTGGCCTTGGACGCTTCCAGGGATGGGGCAGCCACCACCTCCCTGGGCAAACTGTGCCAAGGTTTCCCTACCCACAGCACAAAAGCTGTCTTCCTTCAATCTAAACCCATCACCCCTCGTCTGATTCCTACAGACCCTGCCAAAAGCCCTGTCCCCATCATCTTACAAGCCCCCCTTAGATACTGAAAGGCCACAAGCAGCTCTGCCCAGAGCCTTCTCTCCTCTCCAGGCTGAACAACCCCACCTCTCCCAGCCTGTCCTCACACGGGGGTGCTCCAGCCCTGGGGACAGCCCCTGTGTGTCTCTGGGGACAGTCCCTGTGTGTCTCTGGGGACGTTTGGGGAGGGCAGGGGACAGGGAGCAGGTGGCCTGCCAGGTTCAACACATGCGCTGTTATTTCACAAGTGCTTATAACGGCACTTGGAATATATTCTGAAATAAAGAATTTTTAAACAAAACACGAAAGAACCGTGACCCTCTGGTTCAGAACTGCATTATATTCTGCTGTATCAATTGGTATATGAGGCTTTGATACTTTTAAACAGTGTATCATCTTTCCTCATAAGTACCTGAGCTGGTTGCCCTTCACAAACTCTAAACTAACATCGAGAACCAATTAACTACACATCACAGGGAACTCCTCCTTCCCCTAAGGAGAGTACACATTAGGAGTGGTTATCCTATGCAATATATATCATTGTATTACACCCCAAAATTATGAAGCATCAGTATTACAGCTGCCCTTACAACCTTTACTGAGGCCCTCTGGGAACAAATCTACAATTCAAGACTATCAGAAGTCACCTGTTTTTCTGCAGGTACCTCACTAAGTGCCATTTAATACATTTTATCTTCCACATTTAATTTGATGCCTCAGGTCACTGTCTGAAACACTGCAATTATAAATCTCCCCACAGCAGCCTTTATCTGGAATATGCAAGTAAAAGCAGCAGTGAAAACACAAGATACTGATTTCAGGAGTCTCAGTCAATCTCAAAGGAAATTTTGCAGGTTCCAGAGCCCCCACTCAGTAACTGCTCTGCCATGACATTGCCACCAGTGTTGTTATTCACATGAACTGAAATAAACCCACCCCCAGCAGGAGATGAGCTACAAACAAAGACAGAGAAGGGCAGAAGTTTTTGGCAGTGTACTTCAGTCACTCTTTGGGCGAGATGAGGAGGGCTGGATCCTTTGGAAAACGTTCAAGGTAACACATCTACCTGTCAGCTTTGACTCTGAAAACCTGTAGATGAATGATATGGGCTGTCTACTGACTGGTGCCTCCATAACAAACAGGAAAATACAGGATTTTGCAGTGAGAAAACAAGCAGAAATGAAAGAATATAAGTAGACTTCTTTAAATGTATGTGTTTCAGATGATACCTCTATCGTTACAATTTTATGAGCCAAAGCAAACAAGGGTAACCATCAGACCTGATTCTTGCTATATTAAAAGCAAACAAACCACCCCCCCAACTCCGTAGAATTACATTTAATTTTCAAACCCTCATACACAAAAAAAAGATACAATGAAAAAAATGTCTCTGTAAGTTTCAATAATTATTTCTTTGTTTCCCTTCTAGATAAGAAGCACTGTAGCTTCTTAGAAAGAAGGAAAAATACTCACCCTCTGTTACTGACAATCGCCTTTTTCAAGTGAATATAATTTGCAGGAAAAATCCCCTGCAAGAGAAAAAATTCTGTACGTTAGAAAAATACATTTGCAGGTTTTAGCATTGGTAACTTAAGTCACAATAAATAACTGCCAATATATCTGTTAACCCCCCCCCAAACAACCATTGTGTCAAAGCTGCCCATCAAAACTCAACATTCAGATTAGTCACAATTGACTGTTTTAGTCTGTCTTAGACCAGGACACCATACTGGACCAAACCTCCACCTGGGAAGATCAGAAAAGTGGCTCTTTTGCAGTTTGCAGCACAGCATCAGCAGCTCCCAGAGCAGGGGTGACACCGAGAGAGGCTTAAAAAGACAAATTCAACAAAAACTAAAAGCCCACCATTCAATTTGCAGTGAGGCCCCAGGGACATGGAGCCCCTGTGGACAGAAGTATTCTATTACTTGCATACCCTGGAGCTGTCAGTTTTCCTCCCTTTCCAAGGAAAAGTTGTTCAAACCCACTCGGGATACCTCAGGTTATTTGCCTTTTGCTGTTCCCATGGGGGCTGGACTCTGACCTTGCCTGCTCCACTGTGCTCTTGTGTGTTGAGACTTGGGGAAAAGAGGAAATTTAATCCAACCTTTTCCCAGCGTCCCACATTCTCTGTAAAGCACATGGCCCTGAATCCTCACAGCAAAGTCTGCCAGTGTGTAAGAACAGCAACCTGCACTTCAGTGGGAAATACAGGAGCAGCACTGGAAATCTTCAGATTAAAAACCAGCTGGCAGCTGCTGACAAAAATGTCAGCAATCAAGTGTGGGCTTTCAATTTTTAGAGCTTTAAACTCATAAAATTTAGGAAGAAAAATTTTGGCGGGGGGAGGGGGTTTGGAAGGAATACTAAGTAAAGAAGATTCCAAATGCTAAGGAAAACTCTTTCTTGTTCATAGGCAAGACTAAAATTATAGAAGGAAAAAAGCTGAATCTAAGAGGAATGGCTTCATCAGGAAAACAGTAAATGTGCTTGCTTTCAGCCACATGAAAATTCAGAAAAGGAAGAAATGCTGCTTCAGTTTCACGTTTGGTTCACTTCCAGTTAATGCTGCTTATTTCTGGTATCTAAGAAACCAGGGAAGGTTTGAAGGCCTTTCCTATCAAAATGAACATATACACAAGCAGAGGTACCAACACACACAATGAATACAGACATTTCATTAAATGAGTATTATAGTCACCACAACATAATACAGGTAATATTATATTCCATAATACAAGTAAACATGAGGAATCTGGTACTCTTCTCTCTTTAAATACAAGCAATATTTAAACCAACAGATAATGAAGTGAAGCTCATATAGAAGCACCTATTGGCATGTTAGGATACAAACATTTAAAAATACTTAGATGTCCTCACAGAAACAATCATACCAGAACAGTCAAAAAAGTTCTCCAAGAGCAAAAATGATGGAAAAAATGGAAAACGACAAAATAGAGTGGTTAAGCTGTAAAAATCTGATCCCCCCCCACCAATTTAAAAAACCCTTTTTCAACAGACTTTTTTCAAAGTTGTCTTTGATTAATAATTCAACTTATTAAATTTGTTCTTAAAAATGCTGCATTATAGCAATGCAATATCACCCACCTATGCTTTTTGTAGGGGAGTAGGGTGGAGAGGATCAAATTAGATGAGATTTACAAATGTTGAAAAAATTACATGTTACATGTCAGGAAGGTTTCTGATCCTTTGAGTGATTAACGAGTATCACTCAATTTAAAAAGAAATCCAATCCTCCCACAGGAAAGAAGTTAGAGAAGGAAAATGAAAAGTTTACTGGGTTGCAACAGCAAAAGAGATTTAATCTCCCATTAGATTAACAAATGTATTCATGCTTACCTTGACACTGGGCTTCTTAATGGAAACACCTCTGTACCAACCTGAAACCAGATAAAACACATTATAATTATTTGTGGCACTGCTGTCTTTACACAGAAGCAAACTGACTACAGCTATGCAGTTACTGAGATCATCTGAAAAACCAGTTGTGCCTCACACAGATAAAGTTTTTAAAAGAGTTTTTGTTAGGGTTTTTTCAAAAATTACTTTTATTTGGCTCTGCAGTGATGACAAACACTTAACAACCTGGAATGCTTTTGTTTCTTCTCTCCAGGAATAAAAGCACCTCAGCTAGCTCCTGTACTAATAATCCTTAGTCACTGTGGCAAAGATTCATTCAGCACTCAGGGAAGAGTCTGCACTGAACACTTCTCTTGCAGGCTGGCACACAAGTCTTGTTGCAGTGTTTATCTTGACAAAATCTCCAGACTTCAGAAACCTGTAAAAGCCATTATCATACATTTCTAATGTGCTTTAAACAAATATAAATTCTTTGCATGTGTCTGGTCTCTAGTCAGAGAACAGGCTTTAGGATCTAATTTACAAACCCCACTATTATTCTTGTATCCCCCATCAGGAAACAGCTCCAGACAGGACAATAAATGAGGAGTGAAACACAAAGCTGCTAAAGCTGCAAGTTTAACAGAAGAACCCAGCTCCTGCTGCTTCCCACAGCTGACAGCAATGTCACTGCAGGATTCAGCCAGGAATAAAGGGGCTGAAAACCTCACCCAGCTGAAGAGTGGGGAAGCAGCACACTCTGGAGCTGGGCCTGGAACAGCCCCAGGACTGTGAAAGGACAGTGGGTGCCAGTTCTGGGGAGGGGGCCTGGCCACCCCCAGCCATCCCAAATTCCTGGGCAAACTTGGCCAGGCCCAGCTCCAAGCCAAGTTCAGCCCTCAGGTGTCGTCAGCAACCGCAGCCAGTGTCAGACTGACACAGCCCACACCTGCCAAAAGCCAACGCTTCCACATCAGCTAAATCCACTTCCCAGAAATGTCCTCTCATTTTCCCAGTAACTTCCTACTTACCAGTTTTTTCCCTCCCTCATTTAAAATTGCACTGGCAAAATCTGCCAGTACTTGGGTATGGAGAATAAAGAAAAGCAGAAAAAAGTAACTGGGTATTTTGTCTGTCTCAGAAAAAGGCCTTCAGATTTGGCTGAATTATGGTAAGAGTCTCATTGGGAGGATCAGATGTGGGGAAGAAGGCCTTGAATTTGTTTTAAAGACAGCCTGACAGTCTGGATTTTTTATTTTGTTTTAAAAAGAGAATCTAAGCCAATATGAAATAAAATAAGTGATGAATTCAAGACAATTGCAAACCTTAGTACAGAAAAAATTAAAATCCATCTTCTTCATTACACAAATTTCTCATGAAGATAGGACATAACACAAAGATTTGTCTTCCTAGGAAATCATTGATTATATTAAAAAATAAATTATTGTTGTTTTGAATTCATTTTAGTTGATCAAACTTCAGGGCAATCATATCAATATAAACATATATGCACAAACAACACATACAGACACTTAACATGAGTGATTTCTAGAACTCCACACAACTGTGCCCACACCTGCTTTTGAGCAACAGATGCTGCATATTTTTAAGGTCACAGAAAAAAATAAATGCATTTATCCTGTGATTCACTGTTACTAACATTAAATACAGTCTGTACCTCAGAAATAACCAGACATTTAAGCTCTAAGACAAATAGAATTACAAGCTTCGTGGTAAATGGGGAAAAAAGTGGTTTTATCCAAGTTTGTGAACAGACTCGTAAAAAAAAAAAAACCCAGTAAAGGGGGTGACCATTAATAATTTAGATCTGCAGGGTAGTAAACTAAACACATTTCCAAAAACCTATCTAATTTCTGAGGTTTTTCTTCTTCATTCCAAAACAAATTTTCAAAGCTTACAAGCTCTGTGTTCAGAGAGTTGTGAAAAACTGGCAGGGAAGGACCCTGAGAAATCACCCAGCTCATCCAAGCCATGTCTCTAAATCTCTCCTCACATCTAGTCTGGTTTAAACAAGTGTCCAATCATTTATTACCAGGGCTGAATAACACTGCACTCCTTCTCTGTGGAAAATGATCCATACATCTGCAAAACCTAGATTCCAAGGTATTTTGGCACCAAATTCCAAGGAAACGGTATTTCTTCTACTCCACACAGACCAGTTGTGAAAGCAGTGGTGTTGCACAGGCACCGTTTTAGAATAAATTTCTTCCACAGATTACATTGGCCAGTAAAACTGCAGTGAAATTTTGGTACAATACTTGGAAATCCGGCATATTTATGTCAAGTGGGGATGGCAAATCCTCACTGGACAACCTATTTCAGCAGCTCAGACAACACACATGCCTTTTACAACTTGAACTTTCTTTGATGCTGTTTGAATATTTGAATTTTTTCTTTCAGACATTATGGAAAACATTTTGTTGACTTCCCTCTTGTAGTTTGCTTCATATATTTGAGAAGTTGTTACATTTCCCTTTAATCTTATAAATTGTGCTCTCTAGATCTCAGTTTTTCTTTTATTTTTCCTTTTTTAATGGGGTATAAAATTTTTTAAGTCATCCCTCTCTATTTTGAGTTTTCTCCAATTCCATGCAAGCAAGAGACAGTCAAAGAAGAGCTCAGCAGAACCTGAAAGCCCTACATTGCAAAATGTACAACTCATTCTGTATCGCAAAGTAAAACCTATGAGAAAAGGTACAATTTTTTTTTTAAAGGCACATTTAGAAAATTGCATCTGCATTACATTATTCCCTAAAATGAACTAAACCTGCGTTCTGGAATCAGTCTTAAACACATTAATATTGATGCAATCATTTATCTTAAAGAGCATTTGTTTTGGAGGATTTAATGACAGTAGTCATCAAATCCAGGCAGGTGCTTCAGCTAATTGTGATCCCAGCAAGCACTCCCTGGTTAGACACAATACTGACCAGCAGGTTTAGTGCCACTGCACTGCAAATAATAACTGTTAATACTTCAGAGTTATGGCATGCATTTAGTGACACATGGTCTATAGAAGGTACTGAATTCACTGAAATGGTGAAGCAGATGGGATTTAAAATCAAGAAGCAGAAAAACACAGCTATGAAGTGACAAGAATTTTGTGGATAAATTAATGCGAAACAACGATCATGCTTGCGATGAAGTTGGGAGGGGACATAGCTGGGATGGCTGACCTGAATCAGCCAAAGGGATACTCCACACCATACACATCATTTGGTATAAGAAAATCAAGAATTAGTCTATCAAAAATGCCATTCTAAAACTACCTGTACCTGTGGAAACCCACAGTGGGGGAAACTCGAAGCCACATTAGAGAATCTGCAAACTATTGGATGAAGACCGAAAACCCATCTTTCCAAAGGTGTGTCACACCCAGGAGTCTCAGCAATAGTGCAGCCCTAGTTAAATGGCAAAAGCAGCTCTGGGGAAGTCCTGCACATCTCAGTCTCTTCATTTCAGTGACTAAAAGAGCTACCAATGAGTTTTTGATCTTTACTTGAAAGTGTGTTGAACGAAACAGGATATTCTTTCTAAAAGCCATCTCGTAACCTTTTTCAGATTTCCACTTAATCCACAAGAGGTCTGTCACATGGAAAAAGCTCACCCCTCTAGAGAATTCACTAACAAAAAAAGAAAAAGGGTCCTAATTGAAAGATATTGATCTATTTTCCAGAAAAATAAAGCTCAAGTATCAGTGTTAAGTAAAGCATCATGAGCTGCAGACTGCAGGAAAAAATAAATTCTGCATATAATTTCTTGATAAACAAAATTCTGAAAATAAATTACATAAGTATTTATGGTAAATCCTAAAGCTAAAGTTTGTTCTTAAATAAAGTACTGCTAGTAGAATCTGCTACAGGAACTCAAGCATTCTTTGTCCAACAAAAATAAATGTACTTGGCAGTAATGCGAGTAACCCTCAAACCTGGAGCAAAGCTGCCTTTTGCATATACAAGCCAATAAACAATTGCTTTTACCTTGTAATCTGCATGTGAACTGCTGTGCAGATCTAAAGGCACCCAAAGTGACCCAGGAGAGGGACAGGAGCAGTGCTCAGCAAAAGCTTCCCGACGCCCGGAGTGCTCTGTCCTGCGCCAGGCAGGAGGAGCAATAGCTGAATCCCTGGCCCTGCCTGCCAGCACCACGGCAGGGAGCAGCCTGGGGCCAGCAGAGCCACGGGAAAGTGCTGACAGTGCTGCCAGGGATGCCACGACACAAGGCAAAGAGAGATGGGATGTGTTTTATCGTGGCATTGGCCAGAGGGCCAGCAAGAAGCTGCTCCTGTGCTCTGGAAGATGACTTTCAGTAACTGGGCAAGGTGTGCCGCAGCAGAGGCGTGGGTCTGAGAGGCTTCACTTCCATGGGCACGTTCCACAAAAGGCAAAGAGAGAAAAAAAGGATGAAAAGGGAGGGGGGGAAAGCAAACAGGAAAAGGGATATCTCACTGGAGACATCTTCCTCAGGCCAAACATAGATTACTGGGACGGAGTCACTTTGGCCCAGGCAGCCACAGGACAGCTCCCAGCTCAGATGGGAGGGGACCTGCAGGGCTCCCACAGCACTGACAGCCTGGAGTGGGATTGCTCCCTCATCTCTATGGCACAGCTTGGAAGCAGGCAAAGGCATCACTTCTCGAGAACACTGAATTCATTAAGAATTTAAAAAAACCCCAATTGCAAGTTATATCTGCTGCTTAAGTGTCCCAAACACCAGAAACACTTATTTTGACCATGCCATCACTGCTGGAATAACAGAGGGAAACTTTAAATGTATTTTATGCATGATTTAAAAACACAATTATTAATGTACACGCATGAAAATCATGCAGATAAATACTTGTGTGGATAGCAGAATTTGCATGGGTAAGATAATATTCTTTTAACTGGTGCTTCAGGCACACCTGGTGTTTCCATTCTTCAGTGAATATACAAAATTCTCGAGGTAATAATTACACTTACTGAAGTTATAGCATTTTTAATCTAAAGAAAATTGCCCTCTAGCAATAAAAACAAATGGACAAAACAGACATTTTAAATTTACTCTGAATGCCACTAGTTACTGACAGCCACTGCCTGTGGCAGGGCAAAAGCCACGTGACTTGAAAGACAGAGTGTTCTTCAGAATGCACAGTCCAAATGTGTATTTCAAACCAGGAGTGTTCTCATGCCTTGCCACTTGACAAAAGAAAACTCCATCTTTCAGCGTTTCCAAGGGCCACACTAATGCCCCTCCAGCTCCTCAGGGCACGGCAGGCAGAGCAGAGAACTCCACGTGGTGTTTCAGTGCTCCCTCGGTGCCAAGATCATAAGTGGAAGGGCTCAGAGTGGGGAACAGAGAGGGGGAAAGCTGTGAATGACAAGCACAGGTCCAAGTGGTGTCTTGAGGAACATTTCTAACCTTTGAGTGAGACCAGTCAAGGACCTGAGAATCCTTTGTGCAAGGAGTAACTACGAAACCTCCCTGGTAACACCTCCTGCTTTACAGATGGTGTGAGTTTGATGGGAACATGGGTGGAGCCTTTGGTAGCTGCAGAGGAAAAGCAGGTACCAGGTCCACGGGTTTGATTTACTGGGACAGTGGGAGGCCTTTGTCAGACTTAGGAAGGGTTGAAAAACAGTGATTTAGATATTTGTAGTCTGATATGAAGGCACACAGAGGGGCAGGCACAGAAATGTGGGGAAATCCAAAAGTTCCAATTTCAAGCATGTGAACAAGATCCATAATAACAAAGACAACTCTATTTCACTTCATTTCATTTAAAAAGATGCATAGACAACCACAATATTTTTAATGTATTATCAGTTGGTATTTATATTTATTATCCTTAGAGACAAACGTGTATGTGTTTGTGTGTGTTTGCACATTTGTTTCTTTACTCTGCAAATATCTATAAAACTTAGCTGCAGTGATACCAAAAATCTTGAAATAGGAAATTCCCTCCTCTTTCATTCAATTGCTCTAAAAGAAGGGACTGCTTCTTACACCAGTCACTACAGATGAGCACTTGCCCTTTTGTAATCCAAATACAGTTATTCAGTAAGTTATTATGATTAAAAATAAGCATATTCAGAAGTATAGCTACTCTTTGAGTCTTTGTCAGCCTTGAATTCTTCAGCGAGTCTCTGAAATCATAGTTCACATCACTAAAAGTTTTTGTGTGTGTGAATCTTTTCAACCCAGACAGAAAAATCCCTGCTGCAGACAATTATGCATAAACTATTCAAGAAGTGAAGCTGAAACAGCAATGGATTTTCTGTGACTCTCACAGCAGTGACCCTCATTTTGTGTGGGTTAACATTATTTTATCCAGCCTGTCTACACAAAAGAATCCCCAGCAAATAACGCAGAAGTAGAGGACCTTGTTAAACAACCACTTAGACAACAATGCTTAAAAAGCAACTGCTTTTTTTTTCCCCCTTTTAAGAGCCTACTTTGCACATTTAGTGTGCTTTTTTGCATAATTCACACATGCAAGAGCTGCAGCACAGACCATCTGAATATTCAGATGAGTTTCATAGAGTGGAGTTCCAGATGTTATTATCAAAATTAATGTATCTTTTTACACACAAAGTCCACGGTAAAGGCACCTCAACCTCAAAATAACAAGATAGAGGGTTTAAAAAACAAAACCAAAAAAATTCTGCACAAACCTTTCTTCCATCCAGGAAAACCCTGTCTGAGAATCTCCTTTCTCAGCAATTGAAGACTGGCATGAATTGCTTTTGAGGAATCGTCCTCAAAACTACCAGCAAAGGAAATATTCGAAGCCTAATTATTATAACATTGTAAAGACAAGCTGGATTATCCCTTTGCTTTTCCATAAACAACCTGCTCCTTTGAGATCATGCTTTTATTTCCCAGTTTTGAAAATTTCCCAGAAATGGTTGGAAAATAACATAACTGCTTTCAACAACACAGAGTGTGTAATTCCCTTAGAGTTATCCCATCCTAAGCAAAGGAATACTTCTTTCCTGAGCTTGCACCACATTCTAATTCACAAGACCTGGTAGAATAACCACGATCTGCCCTCAGTGTGTGAGCACAGCTTAGCCCATCACACCACTTGTGGTTTTTAAAAAAGCATAGGATTGTTTACAGCAAGCTTCTTTGTGGTTAATTTTCCCCATTGCACTGCAAAGCTCTCATTCAACAGAAAATTTTTACAAATGTAGGTGAAGAAGCTACTACGTTACTAGAAAAATTAGCATAGGAAAGGTGACTTGTTTGTGATGACTTAAGTCAGTGGGAAAACAAACACCTGAGTACAAGAAAAAGCATCAAGAGCAAAAGACAGTTCTAGGCATGAGAGAGGCAAAGCAGTGTCTGCTGACAAGCACGCAGAAGGTCTGGGGAGCAACATTAACACTGCAGATGAAAAATGACTTTAAACTGAACAAAGAAAAAGCCCCATCTACGACTTTGTGGAATGTTAATTTGGAATTCAAATTTGTGGATCTGGGTTTTGAATTTGTTTAACACTTCAGCATTAAGGTTACATTATTCCACCTCAGACTATAGTGAAACATGTTCTCATACTGTGTCTTGTCAACCTACTTCTCACCAGACATGTTTTACAACACTTGCTTGAACATTAGGATAAGAATAATTCTCCTTTTACATACAACTTCAATCACACTCTTCATGTGAATAAAGCAGAGCATTAGGACATTCAATTTATTCACACGCAGACATCTCCAGCCACATAAGAACTACAAAATTTGCAAGGGCATTTTGCTTTAGGTACAAAAACACACATCAAGATAACTGCAAAGAAACCTCCCCTAAACCCATATTTTTTACATTTTTTTCTGGTATTGCTAATCTATTAAAAACCTAGTATTTTCCACCTGTTCAGATGTTTCTAAGTAATTAAACTGATACACTTAATAGAAAGGCATAACAGTAACACTGAGAAAACACAGTAAAAAAAAAAATACTGATTCTCTACTTTACATGATGAAAATCCAGTATAAGACCCAGTTACAATACAACAATCAGGTCAGGGTTCAAGATTTTCTGGACAGATGGTTAACTTCAAACACACTGACCCCCTATCAGACTGGATTAGTGCCAAGAGCACTCAGCCTTTCCTACGGAAAGTGGGTCAGAGTAGGTTTTATTCAAGTGCTTTGATTTGATGCATCATGATTTCCAAAGAACTTATTAAAATCTGCTAGATTAAGATATTTGTATATTCTTACATAGAAAATGGGGTTCCTTCTTGGACATCACACTTACCTTCACATTTCTCCAGGATCTGGACAGTTTCACCTAGTTCCAGGACCAAGCCTTGCGGAACAGTTCCTCGGAAGCTGCATATCACTGGAGGGTGGGGAAAAAGAGAGAGAGACATATGAGGCTTGGATCTTTGTGTGAATTTTCTTCTAAGCATAGCCCTTTAGCTCACTCCCTGCATAAAAATAGCTCTTACATAGCTGCCCAGAAAACCTGTCAGCCAACTTTTCCTGATCCGATATCTTTATTCTGGCCCTTATCAGAAATTAAGCTCAACAACAACACAAAAGCTGAGGTTTTAAAAGATTTTTAAATTAAGCAAAGCTTGTAATCACTTTAATCAGCAACCTCTGATTCAAATTGCATACAAAGATCTCCTTGTCTCACAATTCTGATTCTACTCCACAACCCATCAATGGAACAGGCTGCCCAAACTGCAGAGATTACAACAGGAACTCAACTCCAGGGATTACTTTTCTCCAAGTTGAAACTACTTCAAATACCATCTGTGCAACTAATACACTGCAAAAATCCTATAATACCATACATTACATTTAAGCATATATGAAAGAATACGTAAGAATTTGTACTTTTCTTAAGCACTATCTAACAGGATAACACATCTTGCTTTTCCAGGTATCTTTAGTTTTCATTAACCAGGGAAAATAGGAACCCCTCTGAATGTTTCATAGAATATTAATATAATAAATAAAAATACTAGATGAAACTCGATTTTAAAAATAAATTTTAAAACTATCACTGTGTATAACGATATACTCTTGAGTTATATTTATCAAAATAAAACAGGGACATGGACATGGGCAGTTCCCTCAAACACGACAAGTCAGAACAAAGGGTGAATTGCAGGAGAGGGGCACCCTCCCCCCCAGTCCCAGCATTTAAAAACTCTTCCAGATTGAATGCAACCACCCCAGTACCTTGCTCCAGGTAAACACACACCCAGGAGAGCCTTACACACCCCGGAGCATTACAAGTGGAATTCCACGAGTTGAAATAGTGACCCCCAGTGGGCACCATCCTTTTCTCCAATTTAAGAGAACACTCCCCTTGGAATCCAAACACTCCAGCAGTAGTCAAGATGTTCCCATGGGATGGAGGCACATTTCACAGAACATTCTGCGTTAGAAGGGACCCACCAGAATCATCGAGCCCAACTCAGGTGAATGGCCCATACAGGGATCAAACCCAGGACCCTGGAGTTACGAGCACCATGCTGCAACCAGCTGAGTTCCTCTAATCCCTAAATGTCTTTCCATGTCAAAGCCACGAGTCCCTTATGGCTGCACATGACGCAGACAGGCTGAAGTCCAGGGGAAGAACACCACAGAACCCAAGACTCCCACCTGCAGCATGTACCACAAGGTAGGTCTCTTGAACTTTGAATTTCTAAGAAATAATGAGAAAAGCATAAACAGCATCCACCAAAACAAAACTGCGTTCTAAGCCTATACACACACTTCATAACAGGCAAGGGCAAGAAAGAACAAACACACACCCGGCAAACAGCCACACAGATGAGGCCAATACAAGAAAGAGTGGAAAAAACCCCAAAGGGAGCCAAATGGCACCAAACATTTGCACTTCCACTGTGAGCCTCAATGCAGGGTTTAATCCCGAGAGTTAAGAACCCAGAATTTCATCAACAAACCTAAACTGCTCTCTCAGCTCTTATGGCCCAGCAGAAGTCACCGTCAGTTAAATGAGGCTTTAAATTCTTGTTTACATCAGAGGCAGGAGAAACACAACAACTGGCTCCAGACTGGAATAATGCAGACAGCATAATCCAACAAAAACTAAGCTCATCAGCATTCTGGATCCATTCTTCACCCACGAAGAAATCATAAATATGGATTTCAACCAAAGAAAAACTACTTAAAGCCTCTCCCAAAGTGCAGGAACACTGACAACTGTAATGATGAACTGGCAGGACATAATCAAACCTCCAATGGCTTTTCCTTCTTTTTTTTTTTTCCCTTTCTTTTTCGCCCCTTCAGTATTTTAGATAGCTGGATCCTTTAAATACAGAAAATGTTTTCTTTTTTCTAATTGGCAATTTTACTAAAACAAGAAAATACAAGTTGATTTGCAAAATACTGCAAAGTACTGTATTAAAATGTGATTTTTTTTAGTTCAAATTAACAAGACCACTAAAAAATTCATGCATGTCTCAAAAACGGGAATTTCAAGCACCTTGGGTAAAAAGCTACCTTTGAAAACACTAGAAAACAAAATGGAAAAGTTTTAATACAGTAATAAATATTCAGTTATGAGAGTAATTTTAGATACATTATTAATTTTAAAAATTAATATAGGCATGATAATATTAAAAGCCAGTTTCCAGACAGTTTTCATCTTTTCTGAACATGCCACGGATATCATGACAGATACACCAGTCACGGGACGTGTGGGTGTTAGAGGTTGTAGAGAACAGAAAAGTTAAATCATGGAGAGAAAAACAGCTCGACTGGTCTTACTCAGCCAAGCCCAGCAAGAAACAGTTACTCTGAAAATTATTATTGCATGCTAACACTGAATTAGATGCTCTGAATTAGCAAGCAGCAGCTGACTTCCTATGCCAATTATTTACTATATTAAAACCACTGAATCAAGGATGCAGCTGGGAAAGAAATTACAAGTTCTTTGGCCATCAAATACCTGCTTATTATGTAATAATACAGGTGAGTTTGGAATAAAAGCTGAAGGAAAGGTACCAAGAAAAGACAGCACTAGGGTTTTGTCCAATTACTGATAGAATAATTTTTAAAAAATATGGTCAGGAATGGTGGCTTTAATACATTCAGTCTTATAGGAAGTTATTCTAATGGATCTGTTTGTTTACAGATGCAAACTGTCCATTTTTAAAAGGATTCTACTGGTCACACAAAGAACATCTGATACAAGGACTCTACAATATGTAATCAGCTCTTTAGAATTCAGAGCACTCTATTAATAAGACAAACAAAGCTCTTTTCTTAGGTCTACTTCACTCAAAAAAATATAAATAAGCAAAAATCACAAAACAGACATGAACTGATCCCTGTCAGCTCTAGATCTTGGTGATCATACTCAATTAGAAAATTAGTTCTCATACAAAAGTAACACCCCCTTCATTCTCAACACAACAATATGGAATCTAATTCCTTTTGTAATCATCGATACATTATGTGAGTCTCCTCTGTTTGACAATTTTTACAATCAATCCATAGGGTCAGTGAATAGCAATATAGATATTACCAAAATAGTGGAAGCCAAATCTCAAGAGTAAATTATTTCCCAGCCACACTCAATTGAAGTCAGGAAAAATTAAAGAATTCAAATAAATTGACCCAATAGACCAAACTGTCTTGCTAAACTGTGTAACAAGAACAAAATTTAACATTTCTGAAATAAAAAAGAATGGTAAAAACAACTCCTGGTTATGACAGAATCACAGAAATTTAAGCCTCTTTTATAGCCTGATTTATTATTCCAACAGTTACTTCCAAAAAAGTTATGGACGTTACTTATTTGTTCAGCTAAAAATGCATTACGCAAGCCAATCTTATTTATAAAGTCCCTTTCAGGTACACAGTTCTTTTTAGCAGTATCATTTGAAAAATATGATCACAAATATAAATGAGAAATACAGAATAATTTAACCCTTCTGAAGAAAATTATTTACAGAGAGGACTCTGACAACTGATTTCCGTGCTTTCCACAGATAAATTCTTTACCCTACATGATCAGCTACAAACTGCCCATCAATCTGTAAGTCTCCATCATTTCTTACAAGATTCATGTCCTCGGGTCACCAGAATACACAAGTAACACATCATCAAAACAGGCACAAAGCGAAGCTTCTACCCACCAGCTTACAGACCTGACCGATCCCTCTTGGACTCCAGGACACACTGCTGAAATATTTAGCATCCATTTTCAGGTATGAAGCCCCTTGCCATCATTCAGGTCTATAAGGAGGTCATAGTTCCCCTCACAGTGTCATTTCAGCCAGCAGTTAAAGCCAACATTCAGCCAAAGAGGAAAGCTTTGAAAAAGCACCACGCGCCATGTGATTCAGGAATTATCTCCAAGACTGAAGTCCCTTATCTGTGGCGCTTAAACTGGACCACAGTGAAAGAAATCCTTCCCTCTCCACCTCTGGAATTTACCAATAAGAAAGGCACAAACCAGTTCACACAGGCAGTGACCCCCATGCTGTACCAGAACATATGAAGGAGTTGTGGGGTACAACATGTAAGAACAGATGGCATTGGAATAACAGTTTCAAAAGTCAAGGATCCAGGGGATGACAGATTTTTCCTTGCCCATGGATATGGCCTGACATGACATAATAATAAGCAGCTGCATTGCAAGTCACCAGCAGTAAGAGAAACTGCACCGAAAGATCAACAGGACCTGTTAAACCAATGCATCTTTGCACAGCTTTGATTCCTCCTGTGCTCCACCTAAAGCAGCTCCTTGCTGTATGAACAAAGATCATCCAATTGATACAATTCAGGAGGTTTTACAAAATATGTTCTCAAACAGCCCCTGTCAATAGCTCTTGAAGAAACTGCACTTGGCTGGGATAAAGTGGGAAGGTGTTTGCACAGATAAATAATCAGCGAAGCGATGTGAAATAAAAGAGCCATTTCCCTTAGTGAGCACAGATTGACCAGCAAGCTCTGAAGGAATCTCTGTTGGAGTCTTTTCTGTTTCAAGTATTCCTAAATTATCCAAAGAAGCCCATCATTTAGGGAAGCCACAAAGTTTATGAGGCCACTCAGGCTATTCAGAGTAATAAAGAGTTACAGATGGACCCAAGCTCCACAAGCAGAACTGGCAGATGAGCAGTGTTCAGTTCACCTGCGTGGTGTTCCATGAGGGATGAACAATCCTCACCTCACACACAAAATCATCATCTCCTCCCTTGCTAATGCCACACTGAGTGGAACCCTGGGATGTCAGAGTTCTTACCATAAACTCAGTGCTCAGCCACTGTCAGGGACCACCCCACATCACACACAATATTGTCTTGGGGAAAAAGGGGAGACACCATTACCCATGGTACTGCATAAAATTCCCGATGAACCCCATGTGCCAGTTGTCCCCTTTGTAAAAAGCTAATCCTTTGCGAAAAAGGGCTGAACAGCATAAGAAAAGGTAGAAAGAAGTGAGAGGGGACATAGCAAGGACTGAATAAGGGCTTTTATGTGATTGATTGTTAACCAAGATGGGACTCCTGGACCAGGAAGGCTGAAAGGCTGGAGAGGGGATAACTGGCAGAAGGTGCACAGGGAACTGTTGCTATTCACCCCTTCCAGTTAAAAAGCAGGGCAGTGTCAAACAAAGCAGCAGGGTTCAGGACTTTATTAAAGTACTTTTCCACATAGTGCCTAAACTGTGAAACTCCTCACAAGATACTGTGGGTGATAGAAATGAAATAATCACCCAGGTTCCAAAGGCAACAGGACAAATGAATGGATGTGTCCCACCCCGGGCTCTGCAAGGCCCTGTCCCAGGGAGCTCTGGAGCCTGGTGAAAGCTCCACCCCTGCTGCGGGCACCTGCTGCGGGCACGGCCGGGGCAGGACACCGGGGATGGCATGGCATGGCATGGCATGGGATGGCATGGCATGCTGTGAACTCCCTCACGTTATCAAGGAGTCACGGCCTGAGCTTCTGCTGTCCTGTGCTATCCACTGATCCGGGACCTCATCTGAACACCAGGATGGCAAAGAGGAGACCACAACTCAAGGAGAAATGCTGAATCAGATTCCTCCCGTGTCATTGTTACTTTCTGCTGCCAGCCACAGAGGTGGCTTCGTTTTTGCTGTGACAGAATTTAAAATAACTTAAAATGTATCTTCCTCTTATAATTCTTTCTAATTCAGGTTCCTCCGTCCCAGCTTTCCCACCCAATCCCACCTAGGCTGCAATGCTGCCACAGATTATTTTTCTTCTCAAATGCATGTCAATGCCCTGATAACCACAGCAATAGAAATGTGTCACATTTGTCACATGGACAGTGGGAAAACCCAGGACAACAAGAGGGAAATGCCAGAGAACTACCCAGCCCAATACATCCAGCTGCTCATTCCCTTGAAACATCTTTTTTTTTTTTTTTTCTTAGCATATACACAAAGTTATGCAATGAACTACAGGGCTATATGCCTTCTCATGTACTTTCTTATTTTTTTAACCTATTTCTACACGTTTCAGTGAAGCCTACAAAAATATTTTGATCTTGCATAATGTTCTATTTACACGACATAATATCAGTTCAGCTCGTGAGCAATTTGTTTATTTTCATAAGGAACAGAGCCCTTTCCTTCCCCATTGGCCAAGATGCACCAACGAAAATCAGAAGAATTTATTTAAATAAGGGCTGAGAAACAAAATCAGTTCAAGAGCTTTCCATGTTTACATTGTTTCTTCCTTCTCCAAATCTAAACTACGTGTCTCTAAATCGTTTAATTTTTAAAAATTATTGTTTATTTCTCAGGTTTTCACATCCACAATAGAAATCATCGCTACTGGAACAGATCTAATATGCTAAACCACATTTTGATTTTTCTTTATCATAAGATGTTGGTGAGGCCATGATTTAATGGACTCTATAGGTTAATTTGGGAGGAAAAATTGTAATTTTGTGAATTTTCAACATATCTCCATTTACAAAAGATAGATCTTCTTGGAGTTCGTGACAATTTTTTCCAGTTCTCAACTCATTGTTAATATTATTATCTGTCTTATTAAAATTCTAGTAGCTTGCAATATTTTTAGATGACACTTGCAGAACAAGTGTTTCAGGTTAAAGTATGTAATTTAACTTCTATAAAAGCTCTGTACTACACTCAGCTTGCAGTTATTCAGGTTATGCACTGACCATCCCTCAGCAGATCTTCAACAAAACCCACTTCAGGAGGAATGGCAGGGAGGACACAGCAGAGGCACAGCTGCAGTTCTGTTGCTCCATACCCAAAATACCTTGACAAGGTATAATCACACCGAGCAGACACCGAATTGTGTTCTGTGCTACAAATGTCAAAGTTCTCAAGTTCTCTGATGGTATAATTTATGCTTTATAACACATAAGCATGTTTTAAACTCACACCTCTATCACACCAGCTAAGGATTTGGAGTATGTGTTTACTTTGGGTAAACACAAACTCTGAAATTTCACAGTCCTTATACAGCATTTTGTATTCAACTACTACTCATTGTCACCAGTTAACACAGAACACAAAGTCAATCCCTGAGCTTAAGATTGGTTTAGACTGATTAGTATTAAAGATTGAATTAAATACTAGATCAATATCAAATGATCTGACTAATATTTAAGAAAATAATTTAATTACTCCAAACTGATAAACTAATATTATGATAAGCATACATCTTCCCCTAAAATAATTTTTTATATTAATCCAGCTATTAAGTGTCTAGTATGACACAATACATGCTAGTTTTAAGAGCTGAATAAGATAAACTTTCTTTTCTTCCCTGTAATACCCAGATGATAATAAAGGCTCCATGTAACCTGAGCCACCAGGTGGGACCAAAGAAGGCTCTAAATGCAATACCTTTCCCCTAACAGAGGCTAAATCAAGGAGGGGAAGGAAGGGTATTAGGACAGGGCTAAGTCATGGCTTCCCCCAACCTGAGACATCTGTGGACTGGGTCTTCCTAAAAGAAGGTTTTTATTTGTATTAATTTTATATATGTATTCTGTAGCATTTTCTATACATTTTCTTCTATGGAGCCACCCAAATGTTGTGGAACCACACCAACTTTTAACAGCCCCATCAGCCCAGAACTCCACACACGACTCTTCCATCACACAGAAATGGGGATTCACTCGTTCGGCTCCTGCGCCACCAACACTCCCAGGAATTGTATTAAACAAGCGAACAAACAATTTTTATTCTTCCACTCCATGGTATTTGTGGTCTGAGTATTTTCTACTCTACCTTTGCTTAATAATGTGTTTTCCCAGAAGGGCAGATGTGGATCCTTTGCATTTAGGGATGGCAGAGGGAACAGTCTCCAGGCCAGGGCAGGATGACTGGGCAGGAAAACCAGCGCTGATACAAATTATCCCGCAGAGGACAAGAGAGAGGCGAAATTTAGCTTCACCTTTTTGTGAGGCAACTGTGTTGCACAATCACGCCCACAGGCAGCACCGAATTAATACTTCCCAAACCTCCCCCTACCTTCCAGTCTGAGCCTCTCTCAGAACCAAACCTTTTCCCAGCAAAAAGGAGCTGTTCTTGAAAACAGAAAATTGTGGGTTTAATAATTTAAAAGAACAAGATGTAGTTTATAATGAAAAAAAACCCTTCACATTTTCATAACAAAATTAAAGGCCAATATGATTAATTTTTTCTTTTGTGGAACTGCTTGATTAAACCTGGCAGCTTCATAGATTGCACAGTTAGAGTCTGATACTATTTGACAAGGGAGCAGAACCATGAGGAAATGAAAAGAAAAACATTTCCATTTTATTCTACCAATACCTACAATAATGTTTTCACCTTCACAATATACCTTCCAAATATTTAAATGATTAATTGTGGGTAAGGGTTTCAATTATTTGCCAGAAATGAATCTGAGACTTCCAGATTTATTTGCAAGTCCAGGCCTCATTCAGCCAGTATGTTTACAAAGAATACAGGGAACAGACCCTGGGTCCAGCATTTCCAAAACATTCCGCTGTTTAAGCAAGATGACAACATGAATAATTTATGTATGGAAGACAGGATATATCCAATTACACCCTAAAAACCCAAATAAAAGATGAAGTTTTTGCAGAAGGGGCATTTCTTTCAGAGTATATGGGTACACACGACACGGAATAGGGCTCTAATCCGATTGGAATTGCCAGGCACTAATGTAATACACACACACACAAAAAAGATTATCAAAAGCTGATTAAAAGCCATCCAAACATTACAATCGAAGAGCAGGGATTAAACAAAAGACATGATTTAGTAGAGGGCTAAAAATTTTTTGACCTTATTAATGGTCTTTATGAACTTTTATGCCAAATCTTGATGAAGAAGAATGTACTTCAGAACTGAAAGCAAGGCGTTACACTTTGGGTTCTGTGTATTGCCAAAATTACAGTACAATTAAGTGAAGGTATTTCAGGCTGCTCGGGGAGCAGTGGCAGTTGCTAGGCAGCATCTGCTCCTGTCAGAGATGCTTCTTTCTTTGTGCAGTACAGAACCTCAGCCAGGAATACTGCCACCAATGGATTATTCCAAGGCAGCTTACTGCCATCACATGGCATCTGCAAAGTGCTCACCCGCTGCCTAGCAACACCGCCTCTTTCTACTGAGTCATACCAGCACCAGGAAAATATTCCTGCAAAAAAAAGAAACAGATGCCTGAGAAGAAAGGTGATCATTCAGTAGCAGAGCAAAGGATTGCGAGCATCCTTTCCCCTGCCCTCCAAGATAAAAATAGAGATTGGGCTCAAAAATCATGAGCTGTTTAAAATAGTTTTGCACATCCTGGTGGCAGGAGGTGGGAGAGAAGAAACGGACCAAAAGCCCAAAGTGTTGTCCACTGCCTTAGCTGTGTTGAGGAACTGGTCTTGAGCTTCCAGCTTTGCAAGGATCTATCCTGTTACTTCATCCTCTTCCTGTAAATCTATTCCATCAGTTCATTCAAGTCCCTCAGCCATACATACAACCATACATTCCCTCTATGCAGGAAGCAAATGCAGCAGGTTTTTTCTTTCTTTTAAAGAGAGGCAAAGGCTGTTTCAGTTTCTGAAACCTTCTCCCTCTTTCCAATACCCAAATGGCAAAGAAGAGAACACTGAGCACACTCTGCCCAGAGAGGTGAGGAGCTGTTCTGCACTGCTGCATTCCACAGGCTACAAACGTGAGCCTGTTGAATGCTGTTCAACACCAGGAAACAAAGTAAGAAACCAGTCAAGTTTTGACTCTCCTGAAGGATGGAGATTGCAGCAGCTCTCCAGGCACCCTGCCCCAGGGCTTTCCCACATGCACTGTGGGAATCACAGCCCCTGACTGGAATTTGCCACCACAGCTCCTCCTTTCACCCTGCAGCTCTGAGAAGTGCCTGGCTCTGTCTTCTCTGTACCTCCCTAGAAAGCAGCTATCCATGAGCCAACCCTTTCCTATGCTCCTTTTCCCAGGTTGTACCACCCTGGATCTCGCAGCACCTCCTCTCTCCCTGTGTGTTCCCACCTCCCCACCTCACCCACTGTACTGTGAGATGCAGCCCCAGAGCAGCAAAAGGAGGAAAAGATCATTTCCATCACCACCCTGGTGCCCAGCAGCACAGCCTGGGACGTGGCTGCCTACAGGAGACACCACTGGCTTGTGCTCACACATGCAAAACCTCAGGGATCATCCCACAGCACCTTCCAGACCTCCCGTGTATCTGTTAAATAAGTTCTTAACACATTAAAGCTACCTTGGCATTCATGGTCAGCTTAAACATTTCCAATGAGCAGCAGGAAGGGAAGAACAGGGCAGATTTATAAAAGTATATTTATCAGCATACAGCTCCTGCATTTTAGCTGAAAACTCTATTTTAGCCTATACTGGCTGCCACACAAGAACTTTGCTGAAGACGCTGTGAAAACTATCAATCCACCCGTAAGAACTTTGACTTTTTTGGTTTGCTACTCAAATACGAAAAAGAAAAAAAGCACTTGACTGAGAAAATCGAAGGTGCTTTATTTTCTTGAGTTTTAACTCTTCCAACTATGACTGAAGCAAATGTGCATTATCTAATGCTATCAACATCATCTGAGACGTTGGGGAAATCCTCATTTTCTCTTTTTGTGTCCTCCACACAGGTTTATTTCATTATTATTATTTATTTTGTTATTTTTTTTTTTTATTTATTGAGGGTTTTTTCCCCCTGGTTAAAAGGAGAATATGATCTTGTGCCAGAAATATAGTCTGTCCAGAAAGGAGGGAGAAAAAAGCAAAACCAAACCAACCCAACAAGATCAGCAGTCGGAGTTTGGGGCTTTCCTATTATGAAGAAAGAGAGAGAAGCCTATTATCTACCTCCTCTGCCCCAGAGTCAAAAGAGAAGCTGTTTCTGCAAGACCAGTGCTTGAAACACAATATTCCTTGGCATAAACCCCTTGGACCACAGAGATCACTAAACACTTATCAGTTAAAAAGAAAAACAAAGAAAACCCCTCCGGCAGAGGAACTTTGGTCCTAATTCTGCTCAGATCAGTGCACTGGGAAGGGCTGAGCGGGGCGGAGGGATGGAGGGATGGAGGGATGGAGGGATGGAGGGATGGAGGGATGGAGGGATGGAGGGATGGAGGGATGGAGGGATGGAGGTCACCGTGCACGGCCAGGGGAGCTCCCCCAGCAGGCACGGGCTGTTCCCAGTGGATGCTCTGCACACACAGCAGGGCCAAGCACAGCAGCCACGGGGCCTTTCCAGGCCCCAGCCCAGCTCTTCCCACTCTGACAAGTCCCTGCTGGAGGAATGGCCACGCAGTATCACCTTTAAACAGAGGCACAGGCACGGAGAGGATTCCCCTCCTCTCTCATCACGCCAGCCCAGGCCCACAGGTAGTGTCCAGCTCTGTTTCGTACAGCAATAGCAGATGTCAGGGCAAGATTATTTCACAAAAATGTTGATCCTGCTCTAACAGGTCTAGCTGAACTACACTGTTGTCTTTGGTTCATCAAAATTAAAGTCACCAATCATTCAGATCATGAGCATTTAGAGAGAGACACAAAACACAATGATGCACCGAAGTTCAAACCACAGTTTTCAGTAACCTTTTTTTCCAGTAATTCATACATTTTTTGATTATTTATCCCACTTTGACTGATGATTTCTCACGTGAGCCTACACTCCCTGTCCATGTAACAGCCACACATACACAAAACAGTGCCAGGTCAAGTGGGCAGCTTTCTGCAGGCACTTCCACAGGCACTTTTCTGCACAAAGGAAGAGATGGGTGAAACAGAAACACCTCCTCCTATCCCCCCACATCCAGACTCAGTTACTGGAAACAGACATTGCTCCCTACAGGGAGTATCCAGCACTGTCTGAGACATTCTCCTATGAAAGGCTCTCTGCTCCCTTCACCCTTGTTTGGGCAGCCCACCCAGCAAGGCAAAAGACCATGTGCACCAACATCCAAACAGTCATATATTGCTTGCAACTGCCTTCTATTTAACAGTTCTGGGTTTCTCTGATACGGATTCAAGGCTTCCTTTATCAGGTTCGGAAGACTAAAATTGCAGGTACACATAAACATCTCGTTCATAAACATTTTGAGAGGGAAGAAGGGCCCTGCTTCTCAAAAACACAGCCACAAGAGGTTTCCAGAACAGTGAGACACCTGCCAAAGCACTCTGTACTACACTCTGGAACCTTGGGTAGCTCAGGGGCTTACATTCAACAAAAAGAAAATAAAATAATTCACCACTCCATCAACTGCCTACTGCCAACCCTAAAAGCATTTAGTGCCTAAGCTTCCTTGCACTGAAATAAAAACAAAGGTTTGTCTAAATGTTTCAGAGAACACCAGCTTACCCCTGAAAGCACAAAGACCTGCTTTTAATCACCAAGAGTTAGCTGGCACCACTTGTCATAAGCTTTTTTTAAGGCTTAATATCCAGAAAGACTCAAGGAAAGAAAAAGTAGTTAAAAGCTGAAGAGGGACAGAGGGAACTCTTATCCTTGGAATAAGTAATAACCTCACAACTGTACTGGAAAGCACTCAGTCTGCTCAAAGCCTCAGTTCCCCGCCTTCCTAATATATTCCCTGAGTTTGGACTAAGGACTTGTTGTTTGAACAAACACTAAAACACATCTAAGAGGAAGGAATTATGGCCAAAAAACTTTAGAGATGCTTTCAGGATCTCAGAAGACATCATAAAGTTCATTTCGACATGGAAAAACTTGAACAGAGGTTTGATTTTAACATCAGCCACTTGAGTGAGATATTTCATCTTTGCCTGGAGGTTCAGTGAGCACACAGATTTTGAAACAAATGGAGAAATGGAGTGATACTAAGGTTAATTCATAACTTAAAAACAATCAGTGGAAACACCACTGTCAATCACAACTGGTTTTGGACCAAGATCCCACTGTATGCTTCTTTTGGCCTTTTCCTCAGTGCATATCACAGCTGAGAGAAGAACACAACGAACTTAATAATCACACAAATTTAAAAAAAATTCTCTGGAGCAGGAAGAAAAAGTTGCATCAGGCTCTTCAAGAGCTAAATAATTTTCCACAGACTTCCCGTTCTTTGGTGAGTGTTTTCACACCCACATCTAAAAAGTGCTCCCATTTCTCAAGAGAACAAATCTATGGAATACATATGGTCACCAATAACACCAGTTGTTGGACCCATCAGGCAGTTACAGCTCTTCTGTTTGAGGACCATTTCCAAATAACTGTTTAATGTGTTAATCAGAAATGCTTGTCTATCTACGTGTCACCGTGCATACGAACACAGAAAACTTCCCCATTCCCAATCATCCCCCCTTTGTGGGTTTTGAAATGCCAGCAAATACATGGTAGAGAATTTTATAATTACAAGTTCTGGTAGTTATTACATGTTTCCCTGATGTCTACATTGGAGTCTGACTTGCTAAGGGCAGAATTGCTGCAAAAAAGGCTTTGTAAGGGCAGTGGGACTCAAGTCCAGCTGAGCTATGCCATCAACTGTGCCCTAAGAAAGCTGCTTTCAGAGGATTAATAAAAAGTCACCCTTCCTCTCTTCCCACATGCAACTGCAAACCACAATCTGCACTGCCACCCCATACTCAGATACCAACTTCCTATCCCTTAAATGGTTCAAAAGAGAAATTACTTTAAAATTCCTCACTAACTTCACTCTGAACAATCTCCCTTCCTGTCCTACAGGCTTGACAATGAATTTAAACCCAAAGCACACAAATAAGAAACGCCTGATAGAACCTGATTAACCATTTTTTTTTTCAGCAAGTCAGAAGCTTTTTATCTGCACTACTATGCACAGAAATTCCAGTTTCAAGTTCTTTCTTCCCCACCTAGCCCTATTTCCATTAAATATGCAGGAAAAGTTGTCCAAGACTGCCAACTTACATCATAAAATGTCTCTTACTGGATGTATTGTTAGGTGAGGACAGAAAGCCTGAACACCAAAATGTTTCCACCCTTAGAAAATCATTCTAAAAAGAAAATCCCTTCTGCACTGGGGATAAGGTCGGGGAGGAACTGCTTTTGTCCCCACCCTGCTGGCCAGTGGCTGAAGTTCTGCAGGTCTTCACTGAATACCTAATACAGCACAAAAACAAATAAATGGAGAAAATTGCTCTAAAACCCATCAAATCATCCAAAGTTAAACCCCATATTGCACTACTGTCACTCCTTACCCCTGGATCACCCCCAGATTCCCATACAAACCATGCAATGGACTGTTAAACATACACGCCTCACTTCTTGCCTTTGTGAGCAATTTGCTTCTCAACTTCATTCCTCCAGTATTTAGAAAGTTTTGGATAATTTCTACTGTGAATGCATTTGTGGACAACTGGTATTGAGATAATCTCAAAGTAGTGGTATAACAGGTTAATTCTCATGCAGCTCTGCAAACCAGCCCTTCACGAGAGCTGGTCTAGCCACAATGTCTTTGGCTTAGTCTTTTCGAGGACAGAGGAGCCAAAACATATCAATCTCTTGCCACAAAATAGTACATTTAATCTCCAAGTTCTATCAGCACCAGCAGAATCCCAGATTTATCCTAGACTGGAACTGAAGTTACCCACCACATTTAATGACACTTTAGTTAACTCTCCTCTCTAAACTGACAGTATCCCATCGGATGCATCTTGGGAGCTGCTCTTTTCCAGAGACATTTCAAGGTGTGATTCATTTCCCATCCAGTTAAATAACACATATACATTCCCTTCATGATCCCTGACTGACAAATTCCTTTGCTCATTCTTAAGGCCTACAGGTAAAAAAAAAAAGGCCCTTAGGAGCAAAATATTGAGCAGAAATTACTCCGATCCCTGGATCGCCCCGTTTTCCTGACTAACGAGCAAGTCCCCAGGTACCAGCACCACTTCCCAAAGCAGTGGAGCACAGAAGGTTTCAAAGTGCATCCCTGCACGTAGCTTTGGTTCCAAGACAGATCCCTGAAGAATATCCTTAGTCACCTTCCTCCTGCTGCCAGACAATTACATCTCCTGGCACTGGGGCACAGGAGAGAAAATGAAATATAACCTGTGTCCCTAACACAGCACCTGATGCAAGGATTGATATTGCTGCCCAGATTAACAATGGACATTTTCCCCATTTGGGAGAGGGACTTTCCTCTACCTCTCTGAAACTTTTCATTTTTAACGCTGTACCAAACCACTCCAGTGACCCAGTGAAACCACAGTGCCACTCACTGCCCCCTTCAGCAGCTGCCTCCTGGGTGAACAGGGAAGGCAGGGTCTTAGGCCAAGGGCCTTGGGGAAGGAAGGAAGAATTTTCTAAGTTCTGCAGTCCTGTTTTTCCAAGCACAAATATGAACTGGAAGTGTGCAAGTCAAGGTTTAGTGACAGAGGAAAAAAAAAATCAAGATACTGATCAAAAAGCTGCAGTACAAAACTGTAACTAGGACATTGTGATGTTCCATCCCTTCTTAGTAAGAAGAAGGGAAAGTTTAGTTGTATATATTAGTGCTTATGGATTTATTTTTCATTGTTACCAATTAAGCAGTAAAAATAAAGATTAAAAAAGCATTTTTAAATAAAACAACAGATTTTAACTCTAATTCTTTGAATAAACTAAGAACAGATGCTGTTGATGTAGGCAGGTTCTCCTTCTCCTCTGTGACTTCATACATACATATTTAATATGGTCAGCCATACAAAGTACAGCGTCAACTACATTAAAAAACCCCCAACAAAACAAAAAACTTTCCTGAGAGCCACCTGAATGTGCTCCACACAAAAATAAAGCAGCGAAAACTGACAGCCTGATGAAATAATCAGCTCTCACAGTTGCCAAATGTTATTTACTAAAGAGTTCTATTTAACTTTTTCTTTTAATACATTATTATTTAATACTTGCTTTTCAAGACTAGAGTAACTAATTAGATCACTTTAATAAATATTTTCTTAGAGACAGAGACTGCTTTAAAAATACTAAAACACTAGAAGGCTAGAGAGAGAGTTATCTTCAAAATTCAGTTCAGAATTCTTACTAATTGTGTTCATAAATTGGCATCTTAAGCACCTGTGGAAGAACTGTCTCCTTTGCTTCAGCAAGTCTCAAGTTTTAAAAGGAGAGTTAGGATTAGAGGCACTGAATGTAAGTATTTCTAAATAGAGGGGAATTACTCAAAACAGCTACCAGGTAGTTGCTATAGCAGCTGAGAAATAAAATCAAGGAAGAACTTCAAGGTTGTTAGGAGAGGGTTTAATTTATTTAGAAATATCCTGAGCAATCTTTTAATATCTTAGCTGCAGATACATGCAGTGATTTGTATGAGAACTGAGCAATACAATGGTGTTCTACAACTGCAAGCATGGAAAACTTCTTTTAATTGCAGGTAGACAGGCACAGGGAACTCCAGAAATGCCCAAAAGGCACTGATGTTCCCAGCAGGAAATTTAACATATTCTCCTGCAGCCAAGAGCCTGTGGCTGCACAGGAATATCAGCTGAGGGGCTCCAGGAGAAATGCCTTTGTCTGATATCCCTGGAAGCCAATGCAGAACACAAAGCCCTTCCATAGCCACGCGTTGAGAGGGGGAATGTGGTGTCTTTGTGAAGGAGCAGTTTCTGTGAATTATCACCTCTGAGCCAGCTACCCAGGTAAGGCAACAGAGCACAACATACTTTCAACAAAAACAACAGCATCAGAAAAAAACACTTTATATGGTACACCCCTTTCCTTGGTACACAAGAACAGGTATGTCCAGGGCCTGGATGCCCATTCCTTTCTATTCCACCAGAAACCTCTTTGTGGTGTTCCAGTCGCAGAAATAACTGACTTTTCTCCCACCCAGCTTACATCAACAAGGACAGAAAGTTTATTACCTTAATCCAAAGACAAATCCCAAAACTTTGCACGGTTTAACGGGAGCACAGAGAAAACACACAGTGGTTTTTTGGGCAGAGACTGCTCTAACCAAACCCAAACTACTAAAGCCCAAAGGCATAAGCTCAGAACAGTGACTCATGCCAAGAAGATTATTTTTACACATATTACTTGTGGAATCAGGATAATTTACACTGCTATTTTTTCCCTCTCTTTCATTTTTTTTGCCAGTGCACCTCCCAGCAGCAAACCCTCAGGTCTACACTTTCTGCAGACTATCTGCTTCAAAATGCCCAAAAGTGACCCCTCCAGCCAGCAATGACAGATCCACTTTTGAAAAATTGATATGCCACTCCTCACTTGTAGTAACTAAACTCCAGATAAAAGCAGCATTTTTCACCTATTTTCCTTCTCTGGAGGATTATCAACAAATTTCAATTACAGGAAAAGTAATTAAAGCTACTCAAGAATAAAAGAAGCTTGCCTAGAGATCACCCAAAACTTGCACAACTCAGCTGTTACCTCAGCCCTACCTACAGGTGTGTTGTCTGCAAAAGAAAAATCCCCATCCTTAGAGGAATATTCTCCAGCCCAGGGAACATTCATTGAAATCACACTTGTTTTCATTCCCTGCTCTCCCCTCTAACATGCCTCTTCCAGACTTGTTTACAACCTGAATGGAGATTTCCCAGCTTTTCTTTTCAAACGTCTGCATAAAAAAAATTAGTTCACCTGTTTTTCAAATCAAGGTAAAACAAGTATTTCCTTATTTGAGCACATGGGCCAAACACAAACATATACAACACTGAATATCAGACCCTGCAACACGGCAAAGGAAAACAACCACAGAAACAGAAGAAAAACAACAAGATTTGGAAGATAAATAATTATTTTCCGAAGCATCCATTACAATTATAGCAGTCAGTTTCATCCTAGGGTAACAGAGGTAGCCTTTCACCAGCGGATGAGGTAGGAACAAAAGTACAGCACCAACTACATTAAAAAACCCCAACAAAACAACAACTTCGTATTCCTGGAGCATCCAGCTGGGATGTAACAGGGCTTGTTAACTTTATATACTCCCAGTGACCAACAGACACAGCAACAGGATTGGAAGCAATGACTTCCAGGTGTTATTTTCTGCCACTTGTTTATATCACCCTACACTTACAGCTTCTCCTCTGACGCTGCATTTGACTTTATTTTTTTGAATAAAAGTGATTTACTTCATCTCTCTTTCCTTACTCTCTTCACTACGAAGATATGCGGGATGTACTAAGCAAAATATTTGCTGCACAAGATGAAAGACTAACAAGAAGTATTTTTTTATTATTGAATTAACAGAAAGCATTTTAACAAAGAGGTATTAAGGCTTCTAATCACTCACGAGTTAATTGCCAAAATCCCACTTTAACCGTTCCGGTTAACAGATCATGCAGCAAATTTGTTGATTATTTTTTTAAATATTTGTAGAAATCAATCATCACTGCACACTGTGGAACTTAAAAATCAATATGCACAACTGATAACTATAAATTTAATGAGGCGTTTAGGTAACTAATCGGGGCAGCAGTAGGGGCTTTTATTATTATAATGTAGTCAACAGTTTAAAAAAAATAAAACGAAATGAGCAAACGCGAAGTAAAAGTAATTCCGTATCTTCCATTTCATTAGACGTAACATTTCTGCTCTTATCAGGGATCTACACGCTAAAATAACAAACCAAAGCCGCCAACGGCGATGCCTCAGATCAGAGCAACCACGATGCCAGACGACGGTAAAACCCGATTTACCCAAACAACGAGAAGCCAGCGCAGCCCGCACGCTCGGAGGCCCGGGGCCGGCAC
>VZTG01009275.1:820573-1008595 GCA_013397845.1 Melanocharis versteri | reverse complement strand
CCCGCAGTGCAGCACCGAGCCCGGCCGCGTTGGTCAGCAGCGGGGCCGGCCCGACCCCCGGCCTGTGCCCGCCATCGCCCCGAGCCCGCCCGGCCGGGCCCAGCCACCCCGGCAGCGCCAGCCCCACACACCGCCAGCGCCGAGGTCAAAATTTGCCTGGTGTTGTGACTTCGTTTTCTCGTTGTTGTTATTAATCTCCAGAGCTTCTAAACAGCTGGCAAAATTCGCGGAGTTTCCACCGTGAACACGTCCTCAAAACGGGAAACAGTCTTTAGATTTCACCTCTAAGTTCAGCTTTCATTTTCTTCCATAAAAACAGAATTTGAATTCTTCACAGCAATGGAAAAGCTGAAATAAGTTATACAAAAGTTTTCCTGCAACTGAAATTTTGCTCCCTGCAATATTGTGATGGACCAGTGCCCTTGCCCCAGTCAGAGCCTCCCCAAAGCTTAGGGAAGAAAACACTTTGTATACAGCCTTTTCAGAAACCTTTGTAAACAAATTACTTGACGTGAAGTTTTAGGATTGCACTAAACTTTTTAACAATATAATTTCAGATGTACCCAACACTTTTAATAGAATATCTGTTCCCTGATTATATAATAAAACAGAATGAAAGTCATCAATTTGCACTACAGAACTTGGGTTGCTGTGGAAACCCTCATTATTTATTTTTTTAACACGTGCAACTACTGTTTCCCCACTGAGCAGGGCCAGGTTTCTGTTTGGGTTTTGGTTTGGTTTTGGGATGTCGGGTTTTGTTTTCCTGTGTGGAGAGCAAACAGCAAGCGGCCAAGAACTAAGTGTGCTTGTACATTATTCATTTAGAAAAAACAACTTATTCTATCCTACCTTAATTCATATTCACATTTAGGCATTTGTATTTACAATAGCTCCATTCCTTCCCTTCCTGAGGCACTCCTACAGCATGCAGAAATAGCTTTTTGAAGGGACAAAGCCTGACAAAGTCACTGAGTTGCATCTGTTGGAGATAGGCTGCTCCAGGGTTTGAGAAACTGGTTTTGGTTTTTTAATCTCTGTATATGTCAATAAGAAACACCTTTTCATCTCTTTCTAGTACTTTGGGAGCAGAAAACCTCTTCAGTGTAAGGAATTGGTTAATTCTTCCTGGCTATTTATTCCACAGTCTCAGCCCTTCAAGGATTCTTCCTGCTGCCAAGCTGACCAGTACTTAAACTGATACTTTTCTTGCTTAAGAAAAAACACAGCAGATTTTTTTTCCAAACTACAACCACGTCTGAGTTGACTCTTCCCTTAAAGTAAGCTCGGAATGAAGGTGAACTTGGGAAGGCAAGTGAAAACCTTCCAAGATTAGGTAAAATCTGAGGTCACCAAAATAGCTGGACAGAATGGGATCTGCAAAGAGCTAATAGCATACAAAAAGCACTTTATTTAAAGGCTGTCTGTATGTCTTGGTGGTGGACATATGAATGACAGCATTAACAGGCACACTCACACTGATGGCAGATTACCTGTATTTGAAATACAACACTTTTATTATTGCATGTTTATTCCTGACTCTTTTCTGCACTGCTGCGGGTGATACCCATTTTCAGAGAGAGTCAGTAGATGGCCATATGACCCACATGACTTCAGGAAGAAAAAGAGTCCATGTACTTAGCTGTAGAGCCAGTGGAATGCAAGTTTGCTTAAGTTAAAGTTAGCAAATGTATTTACACCTGTTCCCCTGATCTCTGCATTCACCCCTTTAATGAGGCTCCTATCACCTCCACAGAAATACTGATTGCTTTGGTAAACACTCTTAGCTTAAGTGTAGCAAGGAACAAACATCTCGTCCTCCCACGGAGGCAGAGCCACAAATCTCCCAGGCACCAACTGGAATCCAGGATTACCCACGTGCTAAGGAGAGACCAAAGCAAACAGCGACTGCTGCAGAACAACTGCTTCTGCTGTCTCTTCTATCTCTTAACAGAGCTCACTCCTGCCAGCTTCAATATTCATACTACTGTGGAAAACATAGGAAAAGCAGAGAAGTACTGTAGCAAGCAGAAACAAGAAATTCTCAGGTTTATATGCCCCAGGGTTTTCTTTTTTACATTTTTTTTTTCTGGAGCTGTTTTTGTTTTCTCTCATGAAGTTTGCACATTGAAAAAACACCACAAAATTGGAATCCAAAACCTACTTCTAGTTAAGGTTTTGTTAAGAAGTTTTTTAAATTGACATCAGCAATCAAACTAAATTTTAAAATCTGATGTGAACGTCAGAGCTCCTACAAGAAGAGCTTCTGTTGGTGGGCATTGTGGATCCCAAAAATTAATGGTTTTCAGAGAAAAGCGGCCTCCCCTTGCAGAAGTCTTTGAGGTGCTGTTCTGTCACTAAACTCCTGTGTTGCACTCTGTTGAAATAAAGGCAAATACAAGATCCAAGACCTTAATTAAATGAACAAGTCAAGTCAGCGGAAAAGCATTAATCCCTGAATAACACTGTCTAAAGTTACTTAATGTCCACTGTGTCCAGGAGCTGTTATGTCAGAGGTATTGTGAGTTGCTTATGGTTCTGCTACTGCAAACACAGTTGTCCTTATCCAAACAGAACAGGCAGCAATGTTTAACACAGCGTTAATTAAAATACATTAGAGAGTTCATCCTATATCGTCCTGTCTTGCCATAATATAGATGTGATCTGAAAGACAGCTGGCTTGGGATTGGAGAGATTTGACACAGTTTCTTTCTCTTAAATAGATCAAGGGAACTGCACAATCCTTTCAAATGCTCTGCAAGGGACAATGGAAGGTCAGAGTGCAGAAAGCAGAGACATTCTTACACCTCCCTGCAAGCAGATTTCTCTCAGTTATCCCAGCCTTAAGGTACCACAGAACGTATCACCCTCCTGCCCTCTTTTTCAGGTAAGTGCAGCCCCACATTTTACCCTTTCTCCCCATTCTCAGGCCTATAGTTGCTGGTAACTTCCGTCATTACTTCAAGCCTCTGTTTCAGTAAGATGGCCCAGGACCCTTGCCATCAGAAAAAAAATCAGGGATGAATTTCAGCTCCCTGTGACAGATGATTTATTTAAGTTCCCTCCTTTTCTACACTTGAGGTTCTGACTTTTATGTTTGTTTCTTTAAAGTTCTTATTCTTTCCCTGTTGTTAACATGAATTAAGCCACTGAACAACTTGACTTTCCTACTAAATTATAAATTCCTCACCTTGCAGGGAGAAACAAAGAGATGCAAAGAAAATCTACTCTATCGTCATCTGTGACGACCTCACAGGTCCTTTTGAAGCACCAAGTGTTTCTTCTTTATGCCTCAAAATAGGGATTCTTGTGTCCCAAGAACTGAGCTATTCTTCCTTTGATGAAGTCATCTTCTGAAACTTTTAAGCAGGAGGTCTCCGTTTTTGATGTACAGACCCAAATTCTATTTTTTGCCCTATTGCACAGGGCAATCTCATGGATTTCTTCCTTATGAGGGATCAAACCAGCAAATTAGGAATCTAAATGCAGCAAATGACAGATTTTCTCTCCAAGGCATCGCAGTGTTTGTGCCCCACAACTTCCCACACCCAATTATTGTTTAATTGGGATGATTTCTGATTAGTGCTCAGGACTGGGGAGAATGTTAAAGTCCATTATCCTAAGACTCTTTCCAAATTTTTAATTCAGGAGGAGTTCCTTATGATCAAATCTGCTCCCAGCCCTCAACATTTTTCGGAGTGGCAGGAAAGGAAGGCAGAACTCCATAGAGCAGCAGCATTCCCAGCTTGCTGCTGCCAGTCCGTCATTTATTCCTTACAGAGTGCCTGAAGTAGGAGCTCATGACCAACAGCAACCAGCACACATTTAACTTCACCACGTGAGATGCAGCAAACAGAACTTTCTGTTAATCCTGTGAACATCTCAATTATAATAATTCTGGCGTTCCATTCCAGAATTTTTCTTTCATGCAAAATGGAAGTCAGCATAAAATATTCCAGTACTTCCCCTGTTTTTGGTGTTGTCTTCCTCAGGGCAAAGGTAATCTAAAGTCATGGGGGGCAGAAAAAGGTGTTTTCACATCCTTCCAGAACATCAGACACGTGGGGTTAAGCCTCACCTAACAAAACCCTGCACAAAAAAGTCCACTGCAACCAATTTACACAACAGTTACAAATATAATGTTAAGAGTTACTTTCACTCTATTTGTAACATTGCTTGAAAACAAATTCTAAAACCAGCAAAGACCAGGACTTGCAGAAGGACGAGTATAGATCAACGTGGTTGTGCCAGCACATAAGTTTGTATGTTGCCTGCATAGAAGGTATCTGGATTAAATCGGGAGAATAATATTTAAATTTTTTTTCAGCACTAGAGTAGAGAATGGACTGACTAATGCTTTAATACCAATTTGTCGAGTATGACTACCAAAAATTTACAGTGCAGGTGGTAATTATTTAGTCAGATGGACCTTTATACAAAAAATGTCTTAGGTCATGCTGAACTAATGTTTTCCTGGTACTAAAGAAACAGAGTATTTTGCTCTTCAATTAGTTAAAAAAATGAAAAGATTCATTTTACACTTCTTGTACCATGAATAATTAAGAAATTTGAGGAAAATACTATTGCAGCTTCATTCTCACTTATCCTTAATGCTCGCACTACAGCAAATTACCTATTAAAAGGGTGAGAAATCATAGAACATTAATTAGCACTGTTGTGACAAATTTATACCTTTTCCTATTAATTTCTTTTAATGTTCAGGATATAAGAAACCCTATCACAAGTAATAATTAACTCCTGTCTTATTTTGTGAAATGAGGGTTCGGAAGCATTTGTGAACTCTCCTCTTGAGTACATTTTTTCCTGGTCTTTCTTTTTTTTTCCTTTCTGACCTTATGTATTTCTTATAATTTATGTATTTATTGCCGTGAAAGAGATCTCTTTCATGCTAAGAAATTTATACTATTGAAAGACAACATCAGAGAAGTGGTTTCATCACTGATGGAAATGAGCATGTTGCTATTCCAGAGGCTGATTAACTGATTTGAGCTATCACACAATCAGCCCTCAGCCAAATGCCTACAGGGGAGGGCAGGGTTTGGTTGGGGATTTTTAAGTGCTCTCTCTGATGTTATGGCTTTGTTTCAGGGACAACAGAACCTTGGTTTGTACACACCATCTCACACACCTCCGGGGGGCGGGGGCTGAGGATTCCGGAGTTCTGCGCTGCTGTTGCACACGCTGCGCTGTGTGAAGGGTGGCAGAGGTGTCCAGCCCGGCCGGGCTGGAGGGCAGGGCAGGAATCCCGTGTCCTGCCCGTGCTGTCCCCTCCCACATCGCCGCCCTGTCCCACGCCAGCCCCAGCAGCCTCACGGGCACTTGAACCCCGCGGGGCCGCTCCGAGGAGCCCCCGCCCGCCGCGCCCCGCTCGGTCCGGCCCCTCCGCTCCCGGCTCCCCGCCCGCTGTCCCTGGTGCTGGAGCCGCCGCCGGCCGGGCCCCGCAGCTCGGAGCCTTCCCCGGCCCCAGAGAGCTTCAGCCGAGCTCCCGCAGCGCTCCGGCAGAGCAGCAGGAGCCTCCTGTTCCCGCAGCTCGGCGTCTTCCAGGGAGCGCCAGCCCTGCCAGCCCCGGGCACGGGGAGCAGCCTTGGCTCGCCCGGTCCCTCTGCAGGGAGTACGTTGTGACCTGGAAATAAAACCAGCACTAACATAAACAACTGGAAAACTGGAATTTAGAACTACTGAGATGGATTATTTGAAGTCATGCTGGACCTATCTGGGTTCATCCCACTTTTCCTTATGGGAATGCTGGGGCACGGAGTGTAGCTGTGGGCACAGCTCTGCAGCTCAGCTAACAGAAATACACAGTCCTGGCACGGTGCTCAATATCCAAGGAACACTGTTTAACATTTCCTACTATTTTACTGTCCATACTAATTACATATTTATAGTTGAAAAGTAAACATCCTATGTGTTTATCTGTAAAATTATTTTGATTACTTTTAGCCAGATAAATCCATTATTGTACATATGTACAGTCAAAACAAACAGTATGTTTTTGTAGTAAAATAAACAGTGTATTTTTATTGTACATAAATATTACAAATCTTAAAAAATTTAATTTTGTTAAGATGGGGACCATTGAATTGTCATTAGTTTGACAGAGAGCCAAATCAGGTTTCCAACTCCTAGTTTCATGTGCCCAGAGTGACAAGTAGTTGACAGTTAAGTGTTCATATAAGCTTCATATTCCAAAATTAATTTGAAATATATCCTTGTGAAAGGCATTACTGCATTCCAATGTTTAAGAGATATATTCTGTATGTGTTCCCAGCATGCCAAAACCACTTCAGTCTTCTATAAAGCAGACTTGAAATTTTGTGTCATGCACGCCTCAATACAATGACATCCAAAGACACCCACATGTGTCACTTAGGTTAGCTGGGGGGGAAATCTGACAGGAATTTATTTTAAGAGCTTTGACCTATGTAATGAAACCAAATCTTCTTGAGCAGAATAAAAGAAAGCAGAATATTTTGTTACCTGACACAGCAGAACAATGAGTCAATTGTAGCAATTCTGCAGACTGGCATGTCCCTGAGTAAAAAGGATGAAGTTACTGTAAATCCATCCAAATACTCACATCCAGCTCTGGGAGTGAGTCAGCACAAAGTGACCAGCAGCTGATTCATCTAAATAACAAAAGCCCGAACACCTCAGCTGTCCCCACACAGAAGTAATCAATAATCACACAAATTCATTCTCCTGCCATAAAGCACTACAGCACAACTGGCCAAGAGCTCTTAAATACACCCAGCTGGTGTCTTCTGCTAAGAAGCAGAGGAATGACACCCACACATCTTCTCAGTGGTGTTGGATATTCCCTTTCCCTTAACGGTGTTCCTGACACTTCAGCAATACAATCAGTCCAGCTGTGAGAGGTGCTCACCGTGCAAAAAGGACACAGATTCACGGATTCAGGCCCCCCCAGCCCAGCCCAGCCCAGCCCAGTGCCCAGCCCGGGTACAGCCCAGCAGCACTGATGCTGTCTGGCTGCTGCAGACACACAAACAGCTCATTCCTGTGAGGCGCCTTCCTGAAAACCAGCAAGGAATGTTCTGATGCCTTGAAATGACTGAATCAGGTGATGGAATCAGTCAGCAGGAGCACAAGCCTAAATTAGATGGGTGGTATCCACATGGGGAAAAATTGCCATCTAAGACTGCTCTGTGTAAAGGCAGGAATGTGTCCTGAGTCTCCTGTAAAGCTGTGCAATAAAATTTTAATTCTTTATGTTCTGTTAACATACTAAACAAACAGCAACACAAATCAACATAGCTGCCAGGAGCAGGAGTGCAGAGCTCTCCCCAGAAGCCCTCCCAGAAACATTCCCTCTGAGGGCAGGCCACTGAAAGAGGGAAGTACACCCACATTATAAAGCACTCAATGATGGGCACAAGATCTCACACACAGGGAAAAAAACCAAGGAAAGCAGTTTAAAATGACCACTCAGAGACCAGCTATGACCCAGGTACATTTTAGCCACAAAAATGAATGTTTACAGATGTTATTAAATCCATTAATTCCTTCAAAGGGAAGGGAAGTCCTGAGGAAGAGTCTGCAAAAGCTATTTTTTACAGACACACTTTTAGCTACAACGTGACACAGATTAAAGGATAGATTCAGTTAGAAATGTATTTTTAATATATGATTCATAAATTATCCTCCATCAGGTGGAAGACCACCAGGATTTGGACTGACTATGGCCACTGCAACTGTCCTACAGAGTGAACAACCTTACATATTTATTTAGTAGTACTAAACCCAGCAACCAATATGGAAATAACGTGCCTGGCAAGCAAAGTGCAAACACAGACTGCAAACAGATCTGTCCACTAATTGAACCTGGTCAGATTATGAAAATAAAATTCAGACAATTTTTAATAATCCATTTTTTTCTCCCTACTGGTAACAGAGAAGGGTCTCCAAGAGTTTACACTTAGCACACACTGCTACAAGTGTGCTACTGTTTAGAATTAGAAGAGCACAGATTCTGATGCAACTTTTCCCTTTTCCTATAAATATGAAATCTTTTGACCTCTGGTGCAGCTCTCATTCCCTCCTGCAGTTCAAAATGCTGGGTTGTTCTCGGGGTGCTTGGCCATGTCAGCTTGAGCTGAAGCAGGACAGCTGCTCCCTGTCACCCCCCAGGCTCAGCTCGGAGTGAAGATTTCACGCTGCTGTCTGGAGGAGCTGAGGGCAGGATTTCCAGGATCCAGGTAATCTTCCATTAATACTAATTCCATTGCAACCTGGTAAAATCTGTTCTTCACCCACTGAAAGAAATTCACTGTTCCTTGAGAGTTAGTTTGGAATTCATATTAATTGTTGTTGTTTGCAAACTGCTTATTCCACCACAAATAATGAGGTAATAATTTATTAGATCAACTCAGGTAACTTTGAGGGGAAAAAATGGACACATTTTTGGGTGCAAAAGCCACTGAAGAAATAATGTTATTAAAATCACCACCAATGCACATAAACAGGCAAAGGCTGGAATTTATTACACAAATATAACATTTTATAGTTGGAATTATACAATACAGCTTTTCCCTGAAGAGTGTAAAAAATATAACTAATAAAATGAAAAATAAATAATACATAGTGAGATCATGTAAGTGAAATATTTTGCTGTTGTGTGTAAGATTGCTGTCTGAATAGCTAATAATTAACCTGCATGTCTAATGCATCATTTAAAAGAATCTGATGAAAACATCTAAGGAAAATTATAATGAAAAGTGATAAAAATAAATTACTGAAACAAAGTGCAGAAATACAGATATATTTGTGTTATGAAACAAAGAGACAATAAAAATGTGAGCAGCATGGACAAAACAGAATTTGTCTGAGATAAAATAATTTTGGTGAATGATGAGCAAACAAATGAATTTGCTCGAAATTTTCAAGAGCATTCTAATACTGGATTTAATGAGAAAGATTTTCAATTTTATTGCTTCTAGAAATTGTATCAGGATAGGAATTAACTCTCCGGACAGCGAGGGGAAAACAAATGTTTCTGTTGCTGGTAGCATTCACACTCTCATTAGTGTGAGAGCTGCCACATTTCTTTCTAAAACATTTAGCCAGTTCTCATGAAGTGATACCACCGTGGTACCATTGGGATTCTGATTTGCAACAAGAAGAGCTGACCAAACAACCTTGGAGCAAATGCACGTAAGATGATTCAATTTAAATTAAACAGAATGGTGAACAAACACTGGGCTCAGTCTTGACTTCAGAAGAATCTTTGAGTAGCTATGGTAACTGTTTACTGAAAATAATTGGACTGAAAAACTTTTGAAATTGAACATGAAGGTTTAGAATATATTTAATTTGTAAATAGATTACTATTTCTAAATTGTGAATACTAAACAAAGAGATTTCAGTGACACTGGGCTCCAAAGGAATAACCACTCCAAAGCAGGTTAATAGTGCAAATGAAAATCCTAAAAGGGCTTTTAAAAGGTATGAATTGGAGAGAGGAAGGTACAACTTACAGCTGTAAAAAGGGAGAAAGTCAGAACTTCCAGAAATCAATCTGAATTATATCAAGGAAAAGACAAAAAAATAAAAAGATTTTTCAGACCTAATTTTTTTTTTTTGAGAGGCAAAAAGTGGGAGAACATTACAAGGAAAATGAGAGAGAGCTTAAAAGTAATCTAGAAAATAAAATCCCCTTCCTTTCCAGTTTTCTGTAGGGAGTTTGGCAGGTTCATGTACTGGATAGCAAATTAACACCATTTGGTGTCCACACAAAAACATTCATGGGGAGGAGGCAAAGGTTGAAAAGTTCAACACAATCCACCTGGGAACAGCCACTCTATGGCTCCAAATGCTAAAATACCGTGATACCTTAGTGCCCTGTTCTGAAATCAGAAATCTGTAATATATTTCACTTTCACGTTCCAGTCTTAAAATGAGACAGATTCAATACTTGCATTTAAAAGGAAGAACAAGTGATCCAAGCAACAACCAAGTTGTTGAACAATGATCAGAAGACACAGCTGCTGGTAGATCATTACCAGTCCCACGTCCAATAAAAAGATCTTGTTTTGCAGTAAACACTCTGCCTTGTATTAGATTGCTACCGTAATAAAATAAATATTTTATTCAGAGTATTTCCCCCTATTTTTTTACTAAATACATTTATCACCATTTTCTTCTGGAGGGAGGAATAATTACATATCATGTAACCATGATAAAAGCAGACAAGAAGTAGTATAACCTGCCTTTTTGCTGCTGCAACCAGACAGAGATTAGGCCTGGGAGCCAAAACATGCACCCTGAATGAACATTAAGGGGCTTGTACAGCAGCTGACTTGTTCTTCCCAAACACAGAATGTGACTGATGCAAACAATACCATCTTATGGACACTTCTGGAGAAATTTAGCACAATATTAGAAAATAATTCTGAAGCCAATAAATCATTTTCTGATCATAGCCAAGAGCAGTTGAGGATTTTTCTTAATATTGCAAATATTACACTAGAAGTGATCCTATCAAATGAGAGTGAACTACAAGAAATCTGTACACGGTGAGGATGCTTACAAAGACAGACAGGGTGAGCTACCTGAAACTAAGAAGTCCCACTTTTCTGTTTTATTCTAAATACATGTTTATAGGAATTGCAGCCACTTGATTCAGAGGGCAATCAAGGCTATGTGATTCACTCAAGCAAGCTATAAAATAGTGATGGATCCCACACAGGGAACTTTGCATTCCAAAGCTGTGAGACATCTGATAAACTCCAGGAAATTACTTCCACCAATTCAGACCTTTACAATCCACAGATGCCTAATTTCTCTAGGATTATTTGCTGAAATATATAAAAAAAATTTTATTTGCAACAAATATGAATCATAGGAGGCTTCCCACTAAATGTCATTTACATGTGTTAGCTAAAGTGCTTTCGGGACAGAAGCATTATAACACTGGAAAACATAATGGTAATTGTCATTGCTAAAATCCCACTGATGTGTGTCCTGGGCATTCCTGATCTAATACAGATTAATACAATGCTCTGGGGATTTCACTGCTGTTACCAGCAGCAGCTCAGGCCAGACAACTCAAATGAAGCCATCAGAGCCTGGTCAGCTCCATAACTGAGAACCACAAACCCCACACTGCTCCGAGCCTCAGCGAGAGTGACACAGAGCTCAGATGGATTCAGATGGAAAGGAAACAATTCCCTCTGACTGATTTGCATGAACCTAATCCCACCACAAAGTTTTGCATCCCTCTCATGTTGCAACATGCTGTGCCAACTTCTGATATCCACCCTTCCCCATAAATAAAACAGAAAAGGTTCAGGAAAAAGAGCCAAAAGAATGTAATTTGAGATCTGAGGAACAAAAACCAAGCTCCTAATAGAGAGATTTAAAGAGATCAATCTCTTTAGCTCTGTCAAAGAGAAGTGTGAGGTCTGATATGATCATGTCTATAAGCACACACACAAGGAGTTTTCTGATTGCTCTTTAAATCTAGCAAAGGCATTATAAGGCTCAGGGCTGAAGAACTGTTCAGACTGGAATAGCTGCAGTTTGTTAATCATGGGAATAAGCCAGCACAAGCTACCAGAAGATGTAAAAGATTCTTTACTGCTTCAGCCTTTTACTCTAGGTTGGCTGTCACTGGGAGAAACATCCATTAGCTCTTGAGGTAATTCTTGGGCGAAATTCTTGGACTCATGTTTTTCAAGGGAGGTTACTGTTACCGCTTTCTATAGAACAAATTATTAAGTAGGTGATCCTAACAAAAATTTATTTTTATTATTGAAAATAAAAATATATTTATATGAATATACTAGCACATACAGGTATTATTTTAAAATTACATCACTAGAGGCTACATGTGAGGTTTTCTATCAATAAGTGTTATGCAATGAAACAGACATTTCTAAAAATTAAAAACAATTTTTGCATCCTTTTCCATAAAGAATTCCATTTGTGCATGAGTCAAAGGAGAGAAGCCTTATCATACATTGCCTGAAACAGCCTAACGATAGAAAAGATCACCGCAAAACGTGGCTGCTTTGGCATTTTCACAGCCAGGAAAAAATAGTTTAGCTGTTAGGATCCTGTCACTTCTCTTATTTTTCTAGTTCAAAACTTCCTTCAAGGCTTAATAAACCAAAAGATGCTACAGACATGACAGCTCTCACTGGGATATCACTCAGTCTCAGTGGGCAGGACTATCTACGCTTGGGATTAAAGAGAGACCTACAGCTTTAGCTGTTCATTAAGAAACACAGCTGCTTACATCTGCCCAGAGATTTGGAATGGCTCAATAAATCCCAGAAATGATGGCTTGGCAAACAGGGTGTCAGTAAGATGGTCAATACTGACCACTGGAATTCACAGGTATTGGCAGTTTTTAAAATACACAAATTGAATGATATCTACTTGATATTATTTAGATTTGTTTTGTTGTCAGGCTGTCTACAAACTTGCTCCTTCCTCTCTGATTGTCATCAGTCCCCAGTGTCCTCAAGCTTCTCTTTGCTTAGAGAAAAGGACTTCTAACACCATAATTTCTAACAACTTTTCCAACCACGTACAGCTCTTGAATCACACAAGCCTTGACTCAATTACCAAGTGGCTCTGACTCAGATGTTCAGAATTTTTCCAATAAGATCATGACTTTGTGCACTTTCAATACCAAAGTGACTTTGTGATGCTGAAAGCAGTCATGGTATTTTCCTATCTGCATACTGGTTCCAGCTGCCAAAGGGATATTAACGAACAGACCAAGGGGGTCTCTGGGGAGCAGCTCCATGGAAAACATGGAAAATGCTCCACTTTGAGCTGCCAGTTTTGTTTCCTCTCAGTGTTGGCCTTCTGAAACATGCCAGGTATATTTCTACTTGCTGTGCACAACATTTGGATTATCCCTTGTTTTTCTGATGATTCACTGGGTCAGCTCATGCAGTTAATGTTTTCAGGGATTTTTTTCAGATTAGGCTGAACCTGCCACAGTTCTATCATGTCAGCAGTCTCTACCAATTACTTACAGTGCTAAACATTTGCTGTAGCAAAGGCCTTGATTAAAATGCTAAAGGAAAAGGCCTCATCTCAGAGATTTGGAGCACCAAGTTCACTTTTGCATGAGGTTTTCAATACATGACTCCATGAACTCGGCTGCCTGTGCAAAAGCATTGCTTGTACTTGTCACTGCCCTGGAGTGAGGAAAGCTCAGATGCAGAGGATTAAATCTGGGTAGATGAATCCTGCATTTTCTGACAGTAGTTATGTGGAGCAAGGTGTCAAGGTTCGTAAGGAAGCAGCAGCTTTGGGAAGTACCTGTGGTTCCAATGTACTCCATCCTTCCTCAGGGGTCTTTCCAGCTGAGTGTGAGTCTAATGATTCCTGGGAGCTGTAACTAGAGAGAGACTCCAGCTTGGGCACACACTGCAAAGTCAGACTGCAAACTGCTTGTGTGCCTCTTCCATCCGTGCCCTGCACTCCGGGTCTTCAGATCCAGGGACTGATTCCAGCCAAGCCAGAGCAGCATGACCCTCCCTCAGTTCCTGAGCACACAGCAGGAACAGAAATGGGGAACAGGGCAGACAGTAATGAGCTGAGCTTTCTGCCTCTCTGATCCTGCTCCTCCAATGAACTTCCCAAAACTGGGGCAAGCAGGAGCCTCTCAGACCATGGCTCTCTTTTCTGTTCAAGATTCACATCTCCATCAGCTCGGTGTTCCTGCACTGAGAAGTGACACAGGAGAACACGTGCACAGCAAAACCCTCAGTGCTGAGGACACAGACTCTGCAACGTGTGTCACTTTGGTTAAGCTCTGCTGTGGACCAGGAACTGACATTCTCCAGCTGCTTAATGGACATCCACGGGTGTTCCTGGAGTGCACATCCACAGGTGTTCCTAGAGTGCACATTCTAGTTTGGTTTTAACCAGAAGGAATTGAATCTGTGTGGTCTGAGACACCACTCAGCAATGTGAAAAAAGTACAGTAAATTGGAAGGACTGAGAGATTTATTTCAAAATTGCACTGTGGTAAAAACTGCATTTCAAGCTTTATAATTAATGTTGTCTCATGGTAGACCCTGAGATTAAAAAAAAAAAATCAAATAAAAAGCAGAGAACACTGTTTTGGAATAAAATGTGAAGCAGCTCAAACTTTCTTAATTTAGTGTAGAGAATTGGGCTTTGCTTTGAAGGCAACTTGACAGATACTAAACAACTGCCATGAACCTTCACACAGAAAAGTACTTTTACCACAGTGAAGGGTGTGCTAGAAAACCCTGCCTGTCTCAAAGAGTGAACACATTTCCTTGTGCTCTGGGCCTAAAGCAAGGACCAAGTTGCTTCTGTATCCTCCCTAGATTGCAAAGCCACAAGGTATGGCATAGATAGAAGTAGATTCAGCTGTCCTAGGAGCAGATCTAATAATAATTGAGTAGGGCATTTATCACAGAAAACAGAATGATAAAATAGTAATTTACAATTAGTTCCAAATCAGGTTAGAGATAAAAATACCAAGCTAATTGGCTTGCCAGGCAATACTGAGTGGGAGGATCCTACAGGATTTCTGGAGCCTTGGTTCTCAGTGACTCTGTTGCTTGACAGAGTAAAGCTGGTTTATGTGAAAAATGTCCTTCAAGAACCTCATAGAAAGGAAAAGATACAATGAAATTCCTCAAGGAAATAAATCACAGCTTTACTACTACCAGGCCAATCACTCACATTGCTAAAAAGAAGCGCAGTTTATTTAGGGATGACTGTGTTGCCAGACTAGCCAATGACAGGAGAAATTGCAGTCTGAAGTTCCTATGAAAAGCCAATTTTCAGGGGCTGTGGTTCATAGCTTTCAATTTTACCCCTGCTGTGAAAACTGATGTTAAAAAAAATGATATCAAATTCTGAACTTGTATAATTGCATTTCAAATGACATACACAAGTACACAGCTGACTAGCAAAATGATCTGAGACTTAACCTCAACAGCTTTAAAGAAGCCCATTTTTTTGTAATTTAATCTCAAAATTTGTTTCAAAGGCAATTTCTATGTTTCTCTTGCTGTTCCAGTTCTGACTTTGCCATTGCTTGTGATCCACACTGGCAAGACATGACCCCAGCAGAGATTTTCAGAAGCATTCACTTCACTTCAGAGCTATCTAGAGGCTAATTCCATATTCCAAAGGGACTCCTCATCGCCCAACTTTGAGAGAACTTGAGGAAATAAACTCCTGGAATTGACTGCACGGCTCCACATCAGCCATGCAGTTTTCCCAAACGCTTCACTACCCTGTGGAATCCCACTAGCAGAAATGAGCACTGATGGTGCCTGCACAGCAAACAAGCTTTGCAGAAAACCTGGTCTGGGACTCCAGAAACCTGATCAAATCAGGGAAGAGTGCTCAGCACTGAGGCATAACTGTGCTGTTACCTGAGGCTGCTGTAAGAACTAATTTAATTAAATGGCAATAGCAGCGCATAAAGGAAATGTGAATCACATTTTAGGGATTATCTAAATGGGAGCCTAAATAATTGTGGTTTATATCGAGATGGGAAGACAAAAATGTAAATTATACTAATTTAGGTACAATACTGAGTTAGGCCTGATTATACAAGTTTTAGAGATAAAAAGACTTTGAAGGTGCAGCTTTAAGTAATGCCTAAATCTCATTTAAAGTCTAAGGAATTACATGAATATGTAGCTGTTTAAATATTTTGTCATTAACTTCATAATTCACATCAGATTATCTGAAATATTTAATAAATGCATTTTAACAATACGCTAAATATACAGTATATAATTCAGGTCCCTGAAGCCAATGCAGGTACCACAAGGAACACATTTATTTGAGCCACAGGGGTTGCTGCTGCCACCCAGGAGAAAGAGACACCAGTGTGGAGCTCTAATTAGAGGCAGTGTGATGGCAGAGGGACGCAGGGAAAGGACAGGATGCAAGATACAGAGAGTTCTTCTGAGGTGTCAAAAAGCCTCACTATAGCTCAGGAAACAGGGTGGGAAGGGAGCACACAGAGCTATTATGATATAAAGTTTAGCTGCAGAGAACTCAAGGGGTAAAACCAGATGAGATTCTACTGAGAGCTCGTGACAGGAGTCTCCAGTGAGCCAGAGCAATCCATCCCCATGTGCTTGGGTTTTTGTTTATGGGAAGGAGAAGAAAGAGAACCTATGGTTTCACTGATGGGTATTAACAATTCAATGTGCACAAACCCTGAGCCCAGTGACACGCACACAGGGGGGTTTTGAAACTTTCAGAAGAAACAGAACAAGTTTTGGAAAAAGATGTTTCAGCACCACACCTAGAGAGCACTGTTAGAATTCCACATAACTGTGAAGAAAGATTGGAACAAAGCAATCTTATTCCATCACTGTCAATGTGGATAAGAAGCAGGACTGCAAGATTTCCCTCCCTCTCTTCTAAGAGCTGTGGTCAGAGGCTTCACTGGATTGTGTGACCAACAGCTCCTTGGAACGGCAGCCACCATGTCATTCAAATTCCAAATGTAAGATTAACATGCTGCTGCAATAGAAAGCAAGCTAAAACATGTCATTAGTGGCCTTTCACTGATGTAATTTAATCAATTTGCAGCTTCAGAAGGAATGAATATAATCCCAGGGGCATTGCCAGAAAGCCTGAGCTCTGTACAGTGTTTGGAAACAAAAGGTCCATCATCTTTCCCTAGTTCTGTGCTAATGCTTTGATTTCCAAGCTGAGGATTGAAACTCCCTAGATTTCCCCAGGTAACCACACTCTGCATGCTCCATGTTTATTTGCTAACACTGAGTAAAACTCACCGATAGTTTATTCTCTAATTTGGAAACTCCTCTAAGACTATAATCACTTCAGCCACTTTGCACTAGAATTGCCCTGAAGTGACTCTGGGTCCCAGAGATGGGCTCTGCTCAGCTCCCTGAGCTCTGGCTGTGTGCAGAGCTGCTGAACTGCAGGAACAGCAGCACAGCTCCCAGACCTGCTTCTGAGAGGAGTCTGCAGGCCCTGCAGGGCAGCTGTACTGGCAAAAGGTGCAGAGAGAAGGAGCTGAGTGTCTCACAGTGTGTGAGCTCCAGAGAGCCCAGAGAGTTCCAGATCCCAGAGTCAGGGTGTGCAGACTGGCCCAGGCACTCTCAGCTGCCCTGGTTTACAAACAGGGGCCACACCAACTTCAAACGCTCCGTTTGCAAGAGCCAGCACAGCCCTGAATTACACACACACAACAAAGGGTTTGATCCAAGAAGTTTCACAAAACTCTGTGTTTGAGCACAGCCACAGCACGTAAAGAAGGACTCAAGGTCTTCAACCCTGGAAAATTGCCAAGGTATAAGCATGTTGGTTCTTTCTTTTCCTTTGTTGCCCCACTGATCTGCTGAGAGAGAACAGAAGCACATCACAGCCAGCATCCTTCAGTGTGCATTTGCCTGTATTCCTGATGAATATACTTTTAAAAGTTTCACTCTGCGCATACTGGCAATAAAAGAAAACATTCAAAGAGGAAAGAGGTAAAAAAGAAAATGCAAAAAAATAATCTATAGATTGTCTTCCTTGGGAGTTGTATTAGGTGATCTCCAGAAGTCCTTTCCAGCCCTAACAATTTATCCTTTAATGACTTAAGTTGTTATTCACACAACTTGATTGTCCTGTCCTGAAAGATCATTTCCATACAGAAATACGTAAAAATATAATTGCATTTCTAAGCTAGACTTCTTCAGCATACCCAATTCTTGTTTTCCCAATGTCTCAGCACATTTTCTGCAATCCATATCCTTCACACAGCAGCAACACACACATTTTGGTGTAAATCTGTTTAGCTCCATCCAAATAATTACTAGCAGAGGATCTGGCCTAATACATTCCATAGATAAATTGTCTTCTACCAGACTACAGTGTCTTCAAAGCTATAATTTATCTGCACATTTTACAGAACAAGATAAGAGTCTCAGGAGACATTTTTATCAAAGAATCCCATTCCCAATCCCTCCACTCCCCACCAAAAAAGAAAAAAAAAAAGATATAAACATCCAAACTTCACTTTCTGTACAGAATATGAAAAACTAACTGAAGACTTCATGTGGCATATGGGGGACAATGTTCTGCTTCGTTGCAGAACTGAAGGGATGAAAAGGGGGACAAAAATGGCAGGTGAATTTTAGAATTGTTAGAAAACTACATTATCTTTTTGCTCAAAAGACTATGTACAGGAAAAATGCTTCTGGAAATCACACATGGAAAAGAATTAATCCATCCTGAATAAATGGATGAAACTTGTCTTTCACTTGATATTACCGAATTTTTCTCAAAGCAATATTTCTTCTCCTGCCATTTTTGTGTACTGTGAAAACAGTTTTGAATACAAACCAGTCTGTTCATTAAGGCAATTTAAATATAGATAAAAATCTTACTGCTGGCAGTATCTGCTAAGCACAGCCACCTGCCTGTACTGAAACCTTCCTGCACGCCATACCTACTATTATTGCCAGCAATTTGTCCAGCTTCTCCTTCTTATAAAAAAAACCCCAAAAATATGAGCATCAGCCTCCTGCACTGCTGCCCCTGCCCCAAGAGCCACATTTCCCCATATCCTGGGAAGTGTCCCACTTGGAATCTGCAGCCAGTGGGTTTCTGAGGCTGCACACGTTGTCAAGAGCGACGATGGAACACAGATCAGCACGCATGGCATTCACAACAAAGTCCTGCTGGGTTACCTTGTGATGATGGATTGAAAAGTTAAAAACAGGACTGTTCAACTAAAACGAGAATTTGCAGTGACAGAAACATAACATGCACTTTCCCGTTAAGGAAAGATCTGGGACTTGGATCAGCGCGAGAACAGAAGGAGAAGAGGCACAGCACAGCTAAACCAAAATGGTGCCAGCAGCACGTCCTCAGACACAAACACGACTGAGGGAGATGACGACAGCTTGGTAGCCAGAACTGTGAAAGATATTACACACAGCCCTACCCTAGCAATGGGGAAAGAAAAGTTTCAGGGTTTCTAATCCTCTCTAGAAGAAACCCTTACCTGCAAAATTCAGGTGGCAAATTGAAAATGACAAGGAATTGCTGTGCAGTTTGGAGTGTTACACAACTACAGCAGGTATGTGAGGAGAAATTCCTGCCTAAAAGAGCTACGAGAGCTTAAAAATTTATCAAAACATGACAAAAGGGAGAAAATACTTGAACTTGTGCATTCCTTTCAGCACTGAGCTGCCTTTCCAGTGCTGTCCTAGTTTCCAGCTCCATGGTGAATGGGAGAGGCTGCAGGTTCACACCTGCCAAGGCCCACTGGATGCAGCCAGTCCCAGTTACCAGGTCTGGGGAGAGATCAGAGGCAGGTACAGCTCCTCTGGCTGCTGAAATAAATCCAGGCACTCCACTGCAAACTACTGCAAGAAGCACCGATATTTCTGCCTAACCAAACCCAGGCACCTGGGCCTCTGCCCTAGAAATGATCTTGAAGACACAGACACAGCTCCAGGTCTGCAGCTGTTCCCAGGATATTTTAACTGAGAAGAACAGAAGATCTTTATGGCACTAGTCAAAGGCTTACTCTGAAACTGCTTCAAGCACTGGCACAGACAGACATTTTCTAAACATGTACTACTGGAGAGAAATGCTTCCATAGCACCATATGGATTGGTATGATATATATGTGTATTTTTTGCTATTGCCCTGTAAACTACAATAAATTAGAGCATGCTTAATCACCTTCAGTGGCAGCTTCTGCATTGAAAGCAAGTGTTAAGTTTGTCTTTAGTCAAAGAGAGGGAATACTTTTTTTTTGGTAAAATTCTGCACAAGGCTTGTAAGTGAAATCAGAGAATGATGTTCAGGAACATGTTTGTTTGGTTAGATGAATTCAACATTCATCAATTAATTGTTTATAGATTATATATTTCCCCTCAAGTAGACAAGAATCTTCAGATATAGCTATCCTTAAGGTTTCATTACTTTTTTGATACAGACCATATGGTTATATTGGGTCTAAGCCTCATTCTTGGCATATAAGAATGAAAATGTTGCAGTTCCTAAAGAAAAAAGGGAAAGCAAAAATTTAAGGGAGTGAGAAGGACAGGGTCCTACATATCTTTCAAAAGAATTACAGCTTTAGAGAGGAATTATCCACTCTAAATAATAAGCTCTTTCACTGCCAAACCTCTTTTATGTCCTAGCCTCAAGGAACAGCTTTTTATTCAAAACAAACAAACCCAAAACTTCTCTTAGCAAAGCAAACAGGCAGAAACCCAGGAGGCTCTGCTTTGGTACCTCTTCCAAAGCAGAAAGAGGGGAGAGGAACTGGGAGGAGACACAAAGCAACATCCCTGCTTCCAAGAGGCTGCTGAGTCATGTGACAGGCAGCCAGCTCTTCATTTCTCTCTGTTTTGTCCTGTCACATTTGAATGCAGCACGAACATCATATGCTGCTGAGATCAATATTGCTGGTATATTTTCATCTTCCCCAAAGCAACATATTTTCCACAGTTTTTATTTCAAGTTTGACTGAATTACAGTGATTCCTGTAAGTTATCATCCTTCTAATGGCACGATCTGGCACTGGTGCTGCAGGAGCTGGGGCATATTATGGACTATTTCATTTTGTTAGCTGAGGAAATCCATTTAGACTTTTATGCTGAGTAGTGCAATACTAACACAAGAAGACATTTAAACAGTACAAGAAAAACACCTCTGTTTTCACTTTCACAGACATTAAACAGGGTTTATTTCCTTCCAGGACTCACTGAAGATTCTGCTATAAATGTGCTAAAGCAGAAAATTACTATTCACTAAAACTGTTCTGACACTTGACATCAGAAGATGCAGTTTTTAGTTAGTTATAATTTTGCCAAACTTGACTCATTTAGTCTGATCATTCTGATGCTGAATATCACCTGCAGGGTAATTTGTTTTCTTCCTTTGCAGACAGATGGTTTAGGTGGTTGTAACAACAAAGCCAGAGAATGGAAAATTGTTTTGCTAATATACAAAATAAGTTTGGGCAACTTCTGAAAAGCAACCAACTCAGTTTTCACCAAACTTTCTGTGCTAGGCAATGGCCATGCTGCTAATGAAATTCACATTCCAAGTCCATCCACTTCCTAACTCCACCTTGTCCTAAAGCTCTCAGGCTGCTCTGCTTAAAAGAAGCCAATGACCACCTTGGCATACGTTTGGAGAGCAGTTTCAAGAGACCTGCAGAACACCAGACAAGCCTTCAGTGAGCTCCAAAGGAATAAGTTAAAATCCTCTCCCACCTTAGAAGAATACAGAGACTCCAGAGCAAATAAAAAGGAATGCTCTCACAGTTGAAATGGCTCAAAACCTAAGTAATGGCTCTTACTTGCATTAATTTTTATGCATAAAAGCTTTGCATAAAACAGAAGACTGGTCACTCAAGTTAATCCAGTAGTCTTTATGCATAAAATATTACCTCTATTGCACTTTTCTGCAGGGCTATTTTCATTTCTTTTTGATAGAATAAATGAAGTTCCCATTGGAAGAAGCCTTCTTTCTTTACTCCATATCTTAAGCAAAACCAAACAAAATAATCCTGCAGGTATTTTTCACTCTTTCTTTATGTTATTTTTGTATTTCCTTCACACTAGAGTTCAAATCTAATCATGTTCCAACTGGGAAAGTGCAGAAAGCACGAGTTCCTCTGGAGCCTTGTCACAGGAAGGGAGGTCCCAAGCAGCCACCCAGGGACAGGGCTGGAAGGTGCCGCTGGAGCCAGGTGGAAGGGGCTCATTGGGACATCACGAGAGGCACAGGGAAGTTTGCCCTGCTCAGTTGCTGACTGTGCAGAGCCAGTGCCAGGGGGCTGGAGAAGAACCCCTGCTCCAGGCAGAGCAAGGGCAGACAGGGTGATGGGGTGGAGCTGCACCAAGATCCCTCAAGGAAGACAGAACTGGCAATTAAACATCAAACCAGCCCATTCTGCCAGGCCAGCAAGATTCTCAGACACATTTACAAAAAAGGAAGAACTCCTACAAAACAGGCCTTTAGGTATTTGTATTTTAAACTCCCGGAGTCAGAATTTAAGGAGAGAACAATTGTGCAGAGAGAAGCTAAAGTTTCGTTAATATTCAAAAGGATCTTTTATGTCACATCACACCCACATAACGGCCATTAGAGATGGCAGAAGGGTTAAATACACCTCTCTGAAACAAAGGGGAAACGTCACTACTGGAGCCTCCTGCCTGGTGCTGGATCCACTTTATTCTGAAAATAGCATGTGGTAACTGGCAGGACTTGCCAGCACAGCTGAATTAGTCAGAAAAGCTGTCAGGGAGGTGGGAAATCTCCAAGTCTCTTTGCGTGCTCCAGGGCTTGTTTCGCCGTGGCACAATTACAAATACACAGCTGTAGGATCTGCTGTGCTGCTGGCTCTGAAAACAATAGTTCAGGGTCTACTTTCTTTATGAATTTCACAATTAATGCTGACAGGAGCTGCACACACACACTGAGGAAAGCACAGACTCAGTTTTCTCCCAGGTAAAAGAATTTCATGCAGATGGCCCATGCTTCAGGATAGAATAAGTTCTTCAAGCATGCAGGTTTCAGAGTTATTAAAGCTGCCTGATTCTTTGAAGCCACTGCTCTCCTTCACTGCTCAGTAATAGCAACAAATTTGTTATTGCATTACAGACAATCCATAGATTAATATATAGAAAAATATAAACCTTTATAGAATATTCACATGAATATTCATATGAAGGATGGGTAATTACAGCACAGAAGCCCATCACCTTGCCTGAGGTCCTGTCAGTTCTCACTGAGGTGACCACGTCAGGCCCATCAGTCATAGACAGAAATTCCAAGATCAGGACTCAAGCCATTGTAAAAGGGATTCTGCAGATGAAAATCATGAGGTTTGATCTCAGTTGGCCCTTTGAAACCTTTAATCACATATGCATAGTCTCTTTGTACATAAATTATACTGCATGTTCTTTCCGTATCTTTTGCATAAAAAGTAAGAAGAGTTTGTGCACTGAGACCCGGCAGTTCCCAGATTTCTGTTTAGCAACGGGTCGAGTGAGCTCTTAAAAGAGAAAAAAGGAGAACACAGGAAATAACTGCAATGACAAGAATATGTGCATGGAAAAAACTTGATGAGATCATTAGACAACTTTCAGAAATTAGCTACTGATTAGTTACTAATCATGGGTGTTGTTCTCACTACCTCTGTCAGAAGTCTGCTGGTGTAACATTACCAGCAGTAACCACTCACATATCCTGTTCTTTGCATTTCTGGAATTAAATCTTTTCTGATTCACCCTGAGGATTTTGCTCTCTGGGAACAGACCAGATGGGCTCTCAGAGATCTTGAAGTCATGGGAATAGTTCCTAAAGCTAATGAGACTTATGAAATGCAAAGGTTGTATGAAGGCAAAATGCATCTCGAATGACCAATGAACAATTCTGGAGGCTCCAGATATTCCTTTCTTCTCTTCCCTGGCCATCCAGGAGAAGCAGGTGAAATATCTGAGGCACTGCTACAGCCAGGCTGAGTAGCCCAAGCTTTACTGAACCCAGCTAAGCCTCCACTGCCCGACTGCAGGTAACAAAAGCAATGCTACAGAAGTTAAAGTTGCCATGAGACAATCCAAACCAGCCCTTCCCACTGGGGTTATCAGTTCCTCCCTGAGAGGGTTTAATACCCAACAAATCCATGTTGAGGGACTCCTGCTTTATGCCTATTAACAGCTCAGTCCTTAGACTTCAGACTGAGCAGTGCTTGGGGCGCCTGACCTCCACACATCTTCTTATGCACCCTTCAGGTTAGACAGTGCCTTATTAAAGGAGACTAAAATATCCCAATATCACCTTCACACTTCGCCTTCATAACTGGTGGATTAATTTGTAGACACACTCACTCAAATTATTTTGTTGTTTCAGTCTAAGCTGAATCAGTTTAGTTACTCCATTTATCATCTTTGAGCAACTTAATTTATTCTTATTCTGTTTTCAATAAAAAGTATTAAAAGCATGGGAAAAATTACATTTCCTAGTTTATATGATAGGCTATGAACACGTTGGCATAGACAACCTCAGATAAGAAATCCCTAAGGCTCTTGGCTTTGCTTATAATGTAAAATTTATTTATATCTAAAGGGAGCTATGACCTGAATGCCACAGTCCGTGCCTGTGAAAAACAGACAATGTAGAACCAGATGAGAAGTAATGTAATGATGAAAATTGAGAAGGGACCAGTATAAAAAGTGCAAGATTGGGGTTTTTTTTTAAAAAAAGAAGGCTAAAAACCTTACAACTGTTCTGAATGGGAAAATGCTGTGCATGAAGATGATCACTACTGGTGTTCCTCACCTTTGCATCTGGGACTGTGTTTATTTAGTATTTTAATTAAGTGTTGGTTCAAAAAGTAGGGGAGCACTTGTGGGAGTTCCTGACGACTGAGGGAGGCATAGTCAGCGTATGCTGAGGCTACATTATACACAGGAATTTTATTTGTGGAGGATCTTGTTTAAGAGAATAAGTAAGAAGGATAAAAATTTAATAATATACAGCTACTTGTAATAAAATAAAAAGGTTACCGTGAGCCTTAGCCTTACCTGTGGCCAGTAACTGAGGAAAAACCCTTCTCTCTATTAGGAAATCTGAAGCTTATCCCAAGTCCCCTGTGTACCACAGTCAGGACAGGGCAGAGCACAGCTGGGGAGAAAGAGGTCAGGAGGAGGCAGAGAAGTATCGACCCCTGGGTAACTCACCTCCTCTAGAACTCTGGGGTTTTATAAGGAATCATTTCCTCAGTGATGCCAGTTTGAGAGACCACTCTCACAAGATAAGGAATTGAAAACCTGTTTTTTTTAAGGAGAGTAGAAGAGCCAGCTTGTCTTAACAAAGGTGAAGAAGAAAATTATTATTTGTTTCAAACACTTTAAAAGAACAAATACTCAGACAAGTGAGAAGGAAAGGCTAAAACATCTGCATCCCAAATCCAGAAGAATCCCAAAGCCAGAAACTGGCTGAAGTAAAATGAAAGCTGGAATAAGACTCTGTTACAGTCCTCCAAGAAGAGCTCCAGGGGCAACTTAGACTTCTGAGAGTAAGCCTAATCCACTTGCCAGAAGGATTTATACTGATATGATTGCTCATGATAGGAATGGCTTGGACTCTTGACCCAAGTGATGCCTCTTCCCTTTATTTCCTTGGAGCTTTAACAGAGAGTGGATTTCCTCAGGGCTGGCTCGGTATCACTGTGTGTTATCAGACAGAAGACAACGTGCTACTTCAAATCTGATGACACATGGCTGGAATTTCAATTATACACTGCCATTTTAGAGGGCTCCCAAACTCCTTTCAGAAGTCAGGCTGCAGGTTTTTAAAACAGATTTGAGGGAGATTTGTCAGAAGTGGAATATTTAAAATGACTACTCAGAGTTCTTTAATTTTAATCCTAAAATTAATTGAATACCAGTTGGTTGGTAAGCCCAGTGCAGAATTTCTGGCATTTTGGTTTCCTCTTAAGCAGTGGCTAGCAAGGTTACATTCCAGCTCATAAGATTCACCACCAGTTTTAGGCAAACACAATATAGATCACGGTGCCTTCCTAATATAAGACATTGAGCTGATAAACATCAATTCACCTTATAGGTGAATATTTCAGATGGAAAACCCTCCAGGGTTCTTCAGATAAAAGCTGTGTAAAGTGTGATCTGTCATAAGATTAGCACAGCTTGATTCGGGGTGCAAAGTAGGAGTTATGTGCCACTTGCATTCTCCCTGGTGGATCAAGTCATCCTTCTGCATCATGGTGCCACAGATTTTACAAGGTTACAAGTCCCCAATAATTAATCAAACTAGTTGAAAAGTTGACTTTTCATGGCAACTGTAAGAGAAAAAAAATAGCGTGCATCTTCTGACAGAAAGGAATTTATGAAAGAGAATGGCACTTGCTAAACTCTTGTTGTCAGAGATGTCTGAGCTTGAAAACTGCCCACAGTAAACAAACCTTTCTGCTGTACAACCCTCAGCAGGGAACATTAATGGGCAACAAAAACCCAAACAAAACAAAGCCACTTTATCTGCAGCATAGGAACGTCACTGGTGGTGTATATTCACATTCATTCAGATAATAAAACAATTTCATGGGGAGGAGTCATGTGATTACCAAAGTCATTACAAAGATAAAAACATATTTTTGAGCTTGAAAAACACAATTTCAGAGGGAGGTTCTGGAATGAATAAAAAGTCTGCTCGTCCAAAGTTCAGAGCCTCCTAAGCATGAAAACAATAAACTGCCTTTCTGTGTTCTTATTGAAACAGAGAAACAAACACAAAAAAAGCCAAAACCCCAACTCCATTCAAATCTCAAGCTATGGAAACATAATGAACAGGCAATTTTAGTCAGTTTTCCCATCAAGAGAATGAACCACAAAACCAGATTTTTCTTGAAACACTGCTCCTATCTTCTGTCTTTTCCCTTTGTTCCACCCACAACCTCTTGATTGATTTGAGAACTCATCCAGATCCTATAAATTCACAAAACAGGCAGTTTGAAGGGAAAACACTGATGGAACATACCTTCTCAGAACAACAGAGTGAGTCCTGATAAATAAACACATGGAAAAGGAAAATTGTTTTGAACCTGCACAACATTGGATCCTAGGATCACTCAAGTAAGATGTGAACAAGAAGAAAATATTTTTATTTATTAATACCAGAGCTTACAGAACTACCTCTGTCACGTCTCAGTATAAATTAGCTTTCCAGTAAAATATTGCATTTAAATATATTTTTAGACAACTGCAAAACCCCACACCTCACTGTGTGATGTAAAATGCAGCCCTAATTTAATTCCTGCAGAAATAATTGACTTATTTTGCTCCATCAGCAGGAGAGATGCTGATAAAACTACTCAGTGGGCTGGAGCCAGGTGAAGAGAGCTCTGTACAACTTTCCGCACAATTCACCCAAAAAAGTCAGGCCCCCAAAAGCAGGTGTGACAACAGAGAATATGGAGAGTGGTGCAACACTTCAGCCAACCAACAGCAGAGACTGAAGAGTTTTCTCAAAAACCAAATCACCCCTGGTCTAACACACCCACTTGCAAAGACATTTCCAACCTGGGATGTCTGGATTAAGGATAAATCTGCACTGCACGAAGGCCCACGGAGTGAAGAGCTGAGTTAGTGCTGGAAACAGCCAAGGCTTGCATGAACACTGATCAGCTTTACTGGTGGAAAAGTGGTTGTGGATTTTATCCCTCTAAGAAAGCACCAAATATCAGCAGCCCTCCAGTGAAACTCAAACCTTGCATGGATGGCCTCTCCATCACTCTATGAAGTTTTTCTGCCTCTTATTCATTCTCTTCATTCTCTTTGATTTGTTTTTTCCTAGCCACTGGCAGATTTGTAATCTCATGGCAAGAGCAGTTCCCTGGCAAAGGAGAGACAAAGGTTTGAAGTCCACGGAGCCCATAAGAGACAAAGAACCAAGATCTCTCACTGCCATGTGGGGCACTGACCACCACTGCTCTCCCTCTCAGCTTTGATCCTTCTTCATGCTGATCCTAATGGTGCCTCTCTGTGGGTCCCACCAAGGTCAGGCACCTCAGAGGCCAAAGACCCCTGAGTTTATTAATCCCAAAGGGAGACCAATATGTACCAGGGCACTGGGCAATTATTTTGAATTTCAAGGAGTTCTTTCAGGAAGTGAGAGGTCAACACATAATTATAATCCCCTTGCCCTGCTGCTGTCCTTTTGTAAGCAGAGGTTTCTCAGGAATGCAGGAAAGTGTCTGGTTTTCATACGCATTGACATTCTGAACACATCATGCAGAAAACCAGGGGATCAGTAAAAACTGTATTTTAGAATAAATTATACAGCTTGCTTTTCCGAGCTTCCAAAAAGGAAACAGCAGTTTACAGAGGAAGCACTCTCTTGTGCTCATATTAACTTTCTGAAGCTGTACTGTGCAATGTTCTTGCGTTAGAGCTCAAAGAATACTCAATGTCATCTACTAAACATCCATGGAATTTGGGCAGATTCCATGGGAGATTCAGGTTCGCTTTAGGAAAGAAACACAAGTACAAATTTATACATTGCAGAGTGCAAAACCACATTCACATATGACACAAAAAGTGCCCAAAGAACCCAACTTACCAATGAAATGGTAGCTCTGGGGGAAGAAAAAAAAGGTTTTTCCTTCCCCCTGCTCCTAAGAAGCCCTTGAAGCCAATTCTGCCCTTGTGCAGCATCACCTTCCTCAGGGCAGCAGCCCAGGCCCAGGTTCCAGCTAAATGAGCTCAGCCAGAGCAGAAGGAAGAGCTGTTGTTTCCAGTGGTCAGGAACCAAGTGCCCTGTGAGTACTTCTCAATTCTTTAATTGATGGAGCTCCCGTTCCTCCCTGAGCATGCACATACCTTCACCAACACTCTCCTGCACACCGCTTACAGAAATATTTTACAATGCAAATGCAACTCTGAATTTCCATCTACAGCAGCCTATAACTGTTCTTTTAGCAGTGTCCTTAGAAACAGCCCTTAAATTCCCCAGATCACAAACTGGTAACTGCTCTGAGTCAGGAAATGTGGTCTCTGTCTCTAGAAATCACAGGCTGGAGACCTGGGGACTGAAATGGATTACAAATGATTCCCTTCCTCCTCACAGAGCCCTTCCATTCACCCATGAATTTTTACAGCGAATAGTTGCTTTGTTGCTGGACTAACTTGCATGGAACTCTTAAACTGGCCACTATATTCATCTTTTAGTGTGCTCTGAATGGAAGGTTAAGTGCAAATAATATCTATAAATTTACTATCAAATAAGGGATTTTCTTACTTAAAACACTGTGTATAAACAAGATACACACAAACAAGATGGGTTCTTGTTCCATTTTTCTGATGTCTGCTCTTATGAAGCTCTTCCAGTGGTTTCACTGCACTTTAAAAGCTGGGTTTGGTTCTACCACTCTCTGAAGTCAGGGGACCCCGGACTTCCAATTCCCACAGTTCTTGTCTCAATTGCAATTCCTGTTTTAAATCATCCCGCTGTGCTCCCTGGGATGACTAAGAGTTGAGACCCATCAGTTCTGGCTGCAAAGCTGTAGGGTCAGCTCTACATTCATCCACCAATTTTCACCCTTTTTTGCCTTACAGTAGGAGAGAGAGAATTTATGGTACATAATACTTGGGGTTTATTTTTCTTGCCATACGGCCTTCAGTTAATAACACAAAATTTGAACCATAAAATGTCTTTAAAATTTTCGCTCTCCAATTTACAGGAAGGGAACTGTCTGCGTAAATGCAGAAGAAAGTCAGATAAATTTCAATCATACTTGAATTTTTTTTTCTCTTTTTATGTCACTTAAACGGGAGAGAGCTTATACCACTTCCCAGGAACTATTTTGGAGAAACTAAGTTTCATCCGGAACCTCTATTTTAAATATGTGAAATTGCAATGAAACCAACATGAATAAAGGAAATTCTGAATGCCTCAAAACCTTACTTTCCATGACATAAGTCAAAAACACTTTTAAGACTTCATGAGAAAACTACACGAGAAGGGACCTCTTTAACCATAATTTTAATTTCTAATGGAGAAGAAAGGATGAGCAGACACAACCAGCTGCTTTCAGGAGTTACAGAATTATTAGTTTTTAAGTTAAAATGTTACCTGTTGAAGTTTAAAAAAAAAAAAATCCAAACCTTGATTGTGAAAACTCCACGTGGAGCGCAGTGGGCAGAGAAAGGCCTGGAGATCTGTCAGTGGGACAGGACTGAACTCTGAGCTGAAGCCTTGCCTAGGGGGGTTTAGTCCTCAGGATGCTGTTCCAGAGCCAGGAAAAGGGGCAGCGCTGCCGGGTCCGAGCTCATCCCGAGCAGCACCGGCAGCTGCAGGACACGGGCCTGGCCTCACTAAGCCGAGCTCCTGGGAAGGCTCAGGCTCTGCTTAAGCATCGCGGCTGAGCCCAGCTCCAGCCATGTCCCAACATTTTCGCTGAACATTGCCCCTGCCGCAGAGCGGGATGCTCCCGGGCTGGATCCGCGCTGCCGGAGCTGTCCTGCACTCCATGGGGAAAGCACCGGGCAAAGGTCCTGCCCCGAGGTGCCGGAGCTCCCTGCGCTCCATGGGGAAAGCATCTGCAAAGGTCCTGCCCCGAGGTGCCGGAGCTCCCTGCGCTCCGTGGGGAAAGCACCTGCAAAGGTCCTGCCCCGAGGTGCTGCTCTCCGAACGAGTGAGAAGGGATTTACACAGGGAGGAAAGGAAAGACAACGCGGGTCAGAGAAATAAAGAGGAGAAGGCAGCAAAGAAAGAGGGAAGAGACACTTGAATCACCAAATGGAAGGTTAGGAACAGATTTCTAATCCTGGTCTGCTCACCAAACTTCCCCCAAGGAAAACCACTTAATTCTTCTAATTTCATTTGGCTCATTAGTGCACGATTTGCACTCCACAAACAACTTACTGCTCCTCAAAGTACTCTGAAGCTACTAGAGGCTTATTAATAAAGATGAGACTGAGTTATACTGAAGGAGAACAGAAAAGAGAAATTTAGAAGAATAATTAGAATAACATGGAAAGGATTTTCAGATGATTTGAGTTATGGTGCAGCAATAAGAGAAAAGCTGAATCAAATGGATTCAGAAAAATGTATCAGCAAAATCCTTCCAGCCCAAGCTGTCTACAAGACTGACCACAGAGAGGTTTGTAGGTGACCTACTGGTGACCTTTGAGTCTTTGTCATTCATGATAAAGGGTTACTTTCCTAATCCTAATTCATTTTCAAGCACAGCAGATTAACAAGAAGGGATCACTATCAAGCTGAATAATCTCCTAGCTCTAAATAATCACTGAAAGAGGAGCAGAAAAGGAACCATAATCATTTCCTTTTAATACTGTGGATGAGGAATATGCAGAAAGCTAACATAGAAAGGTGCTAGCATGCTGTATTTTCATAACAATTGGGTTTTTTTATCCTAAAGTGAACCCAGTCAAATTTAAAAAGTAATCTTATTTATTTCACCCTACAGTGTTACCCACATACAGAATTATTCAAGATAAGGGGAAAATTATTGGTTGTCTATCTAGCAAGTTAAATCAGATTAAAATACCGTATGAATTTTAAACAGAACTGTTCCTACACACACTTATTTCAGTGGAATTTAATTTACTTAGAGAGAATTAAGCTGAAAGAACTAGACTTGCTGAGTTCTCAATAGTGGGGTCCCCAAATTAAGCTATGCTGTGTTTTATGGCTACTTTTCAAATTTTCTTAGGCCCTGGAAGTCACCTTCCTTTGCTGAACATCAAACACAGGGCACTCAGGTGCTGTGGCTGCTCCTACAGCTTTTAACTCAGTTCTTGCTAACTCTCATGTAGGTACAAGTCTCCAAATTTTTTATGTGTACATATGCGTGCACACAGACATACAAACACACTCTTTCCTGAATTTAACTGAGAAAAAGACAACACAATCTAAAATCCTAAATCCTTAGAGAATTAAAATATGAACCATAAAACTGAATGGGAAACTTGGCAATTTTATCTTAGGTCAGAGGAAGTTAAAAAGAGATGTTAAGAGGAACAATATTGCCCACATTACACAAGGAAACACCTGAAATGTGTGAAAACCAAAAATACACTGGCCAATATCCAAATCAATGCACCTGGTGGCAACGGGCATGGTGCCTCTTAGTCTAACACCAGGAGCATGTTTGCTCAAATCTCATCATCTGCCCCTCATTACTGCCTGGCTTTTTTTAAAATCCTGTTTTGTTTTTGAGGAATAGTGCAAGTTCTAGAGAATTTAGAGGACTTGGGATCCTATTTTTCTATTGCTTGCAGCATAACTCTCATTAATCAGCACAAGTTTTCCCTCCTGTGAGCAGGAACACAATCTACCAGAGCGGAACACAAGCCTCCCTTTGATTCATTGGTTAGACAAGGTGGGGAGGGAGGAATTGGCAACCCCTCCTGTTTCTAGGTGATGCTGTAAGATCACTGCTCAGGGCTCCTAAGCACACAGATAAATCTTCCCCCTGACACAGCGGGGAAAGAGGGAACCAGGCATGGAGGAGCCTCCCAACTTCACCTGTCAACAAGACAAACTCAGCGAACCTTGTTTGCTCGCTCAGATTTATTAGACATTATTTACAAGATTTGTGTGCTGTTACTGCCTGTCCTGGGATGTTTTATACTCGCCTGGTTACTGCACTGCCTGTAACACAGAACTCCACTCCAGCAGCCAGCCAGGGGAGAAAAGCCATTCTAATCAGAGAAAACAACAGAGGCACGACAGACTCATGGATTTTAAGCTGTGGCATAAGATCTAACTTTAAAATATTACTTCCGTGAGTAATTTTACCCCCAAATCAAATGAAAGCGAAACAAAACAAAAAATACAATAAATAAAATCTCCAAAAAGGAGTCATTTTGAGCTTGAATACAACTCTATGCATACCAAAGCATGTGTGTGAATCAAAAGAAGTGACTGTCACAGGAACTTCTCCTTGCAGGTAGCAGTGAGTTGCTCTCACCATCACTGACATGCCCTGGGTGCTTCCCCACAGTGCTTTACTGCTGTGCCATCGTGCCCTCATCTCCCTCCACCTCCAGCATGTCCCTAATCCATCACCTGAGGAACATGGATCTCTCTCCCTCTCCCTGGCAATGCCAGTCTGCTGCTGCCCATGTCACCCACGACATCAGGATCTGCTGTGTCCGAGGTGAGAGCTCCCTGCCAGGAACTGCTCTGCACAACTGGCCAGAGATACCCCTGAATTGTTGGCTGGGTTGTTGTGCTACCAAGGTCAGTGTTCATCACCTAACACCAACTTCTTCACCGTTCCTGATGCACACCATGGAAATGCATTAGCTACAGGTGAACTAAAGTCACTGTGGTAATTTAGCCGAGTGACCATCTAGACACTCACTCTAGGATTAATTCCAACTTCCCGTCTTTTTGTTTGTTTTCCTTCTAATATCTGAAGAGGGTACCTTGTCCTACTTCTGTGATCTCTTTCTTTTAAAATTGATTTATGGTAGCAATTTTCTCCCATCTGCATATCCATGCAACTTGGGGGCCCTGCAGCAGAGCATAAACTCATTCTAAAAATAAGGTGGCCTCACAAAAACCTGCAGCCATAACAGAACAGCCCTGGTGAGCCATGAGCACATCACAGACAGCACAACAGAGACCCCATGGCACACAGCAGCCCTAAACTATTCTAGGCACAGTTTTATCTTTAGCAAGCAGATAAAAGATGACTCTGGGTTTTTCAATCTCTAAAGAATGAAAAGAAATTCACCTTGGATTAGGGTAGGGACCATGTATGAAAAGAGACAGACAACATTTCTCTATGGGAGTAACTTTTCTCATGAACTGACTCTGGTATTTCTGTGGGTTCCTAGTAACTCAAATTAATGATTCAAGACTGCTTTCAGCATTTGCAGTATTAACTTACTGGATCAGAACCAAGGATTTATAGCTTCCTTTTGGGAAATCAGAAGAAAAGATCATCCATCAGCATCTACATGGAGGCCTTATGGGTTTTATATTTTGTTTTGGTTTTGGAACATGTCCTGTGTGTAAACCACAAATAATTATCCAGACAAACTTTTAAAAAACTTACCAAATATGCAGGTACTGATAAGAAAGTGAACAGGAAAGTGCTAATCTACAAGCTACTAATACCACTACTTTAGGGAAACTGGACTGCAAGCTCCATGTATAGGTCTGCACATGGATAAAGGAGAAGATATTCAGACTGGAAGTGCATTCCCTGCCACAGCTGTCACCCTCCACAAGGGAGTTGTAAATGCCAGTGCAGAGAGCTCCTGACATAGGTTCTGGATGCCACAACTACAGATGCCAAGGTTGGATGTGGAATTCAGACATATTTTACACCAGGAATGAGTTTGAAGGGTCTTGGGAAAGTCTCAGGTAGGGCTGATGCAGACAGAAGGAACAGCTCTGCCTTACAGCCAAACAAAGGACATCCCACTGATGCTGCTGAGTCTGCTTCTTGCACAAGTACTGAGTTCACATGGTTTAATCTACTTTTTAAATTTATTTTTAATACAGGAAAGATGATCCTGGACTTTGGCATTACAGGGAACTGAGGAAACCCTTCTCAAGGCTGTATATCTGTTAGCACAGCCTGCACAGGCTGATTATTTTTAAGAACTCCAGGAATAAACATCATTAAAAAATTCCCTAATCTCAGAAAGTTCATCAGCATAGTGTTAAGTTCATGATTAGACATGGCAGAGGTTAAGAAAACATCTGCCATGAAAGGGATGCAAAGCCTGGAAGAATTTGGTTTGGTTTTAATGCACTGTGTATGGTTACCAGCTAATGAAGAGTACAAAATTCTACTGTGCAGAAAAGCTGCAGTACTGAGTGCGAGAAGAGATGACCTTGGAAAAGTTGTGCTGGCCAGTCTATTTTAACACTGAGAAATGGTGATTTTACCTTTTACCATCTCCATGCAGAACTCTCAGTGAACTTCTGGGGGAAGGCAAACTGCTGCAAATATCACAGTTGTCTTCCCACTGTATCTCTTCCCTCTTTTTTTTCCTTAAACCTGGATCTAAACATAGAATCAGAGTCATTAGATTGGAAAAGACCTTTAAGATCGAGTCCAACTGTAAACCTAACACTGCCAAGGCCACACTAAACCACGTCTGACAGTTGTGTCTTGCTCCCCCTGACACCGATTCCTGAGATGCTGTGAACCTCAGGGCAAAGGAAATAATTCCTGAACAAGGATCTGGCCACTGCATCCTGATCAAACCCACAGGGACAGAGGAAAGGATTAAGACAGCCTGCCTTGCTAAGCTTGCACACAGAATAATTTAGACAGTTTTCAGTCCAGATCAGTCTCTGCTGGTATTTTCTCTAATTTAAAATAATAATTTTTAAAATTGTTAAAAAATTCTCTTTAAAAAAAAAAAGAAAGAAAAATAAAATGCTGATAATTGCAACAACCCTGGTAGTTTGCTTCCTCTGCTNCACTGTGTATGGTTACCAGCTAATGAAGAGTACAAAATTCTACTGTGCAGAAAAGCTGCAGTACTGAGTGCGAGAAGAGATGACCTTGGAAAAGTTGTGCTGGCCAGTCTATTTTAACACTGAGAAATGGTGATTTTACCTTTTACCATCTCCATGCAGAACTCTCAGTGAACTTCTGGGGGAAGGCAAACTGCTGCAAATATCACAGTTGTCTTCCCACTGTATCTCTTCCCTCTTTTTTTTCCTTAAACCTGGATCTAAACATAGAATCAGAGTCATTAGATTGGAAAAGACCTTTAAGATCGAGTCCAACTGTAAACCTAACACTGCCAAGGCCACACTAAACCATGTCTGACAGTTGTGTCTTGCTCCCCCTGACACCGATTCCTGAGATGCTGTGAACCTCAGGGCAAAGGAAATAATTCCTGAACAAGGATCTGGCCACTGCATCCTGATCAAACCCACAGGGACAGAGGGAAGGATTAAGACAGCCTGCCTTGCTAAGCTTACACACAGAATAATTTAGACAGTTTTCAGTCCAGATCAGTCTCTGCTGGTATTTCCCCTAATTTAAAATAATAATTTTTAAAATTGTTAAAAAATGCTCCTAAAAAAAAAAGAAAGAAAAATAAAGTGCTGATAATTGCAACAACCCTGGTAGTTTGCTTCCTCTGCTAAACCAGAAAACTTCTGTAACTTTCCTTCCTACATACCTAGAACACAGTCTTTGATTGCTCATGCAAAAAGCTGGTTTGATTATTAGAACACTTTGATGATCTGGTAAGTCAAGTATTTTTACAAATAAAAATTCTATGCAAGGTGTGGACACCTAGAGAACCACCTTGGGCCTCTGCCATCCTCTTTGTGGGCACAGAAAATCACACTATTAGATTGTAATTATTAGATACTGACATTCACCAGGCTCAAGATACATTTTTTTGTTATTTAGTATCAGTTTAAATTTTAGGATGAAGGCAGGACTTGGATCAAATGAAAGGTAGAAATGATCTGAATCAGAACATCACTCTGGGCAGCCCAACCACAGATAACCAGCTCGGGGTCTGTTATCACCTGAGATGATCCCATTTGCAAATCTGTAGGGTCATGGTCTCTGGATCCCTCAAGCTTCCTTCCTTTGTGCTTTTTATTCATTTTTAATTACTCCTCCAAATTTTCCTTTTCCATCATCTGAGAAAACCAACCCTTCTTGGTGTGCTCATCCCTTCCCAGCCCTCAGGCCTCCAGGGAACAACAAAACACTTCAGTCCTTCCCTGAGGAGTGAAAAAGTGCAGGCAGGACCCAAAAACCTGCAATCCAGCAACAGGCTCTGTGTGGGAACTGCAAAGAAAACCTGGAGCCAGGGAGCGTTTCCCCTCCATCTCCAAGCAGGAAGTGACACCAGTTGCTTCTCTTTGCAAAAGCAGTGAATGAATTTCCATTCCTGATGGACTCTGGGCTGTCAGCCACATCCTGCTCCCCGGACAAGGAGGTGACACTGCTCTGTTGCTCCGAGAAACAGGGGACCTGACCTTCCCCTGCCTGCTCGAGAGTGAACCTCAACTGCTCCCTCCCACTGCAGTTCATCAACTGTGCTCTTGCCTCCTGTACTGACCTAAATACTGCAAAATGTTTGGTTTACTAACACATCAAGGGAAAATCGGTTTTGCCCTTGCCCTCCATTTCCCTTTCTCTTCCCAGTTTTGTATCTCTAAAGTATTTCCCTTACGCAAACTATGGATAATTGTTTTTCACATCATATATTTTAGTCATTTGTTGGAATTCATAGGCTTGTGAGGGGACTCCATCTTCACTGTTTAGGTGGCCAGCATTTAATCAATTTATTTATATTAAATAAACAATTTACAATTTAAAAAATTAAAATGCTCACGTTTTGTTTAATGTTTGTAAGGGTATTTTTTTTAAAAAAAATTCAGCCTGTAAAGGAAAACTTTTCTTGCTACAGCTTATAATGCATAAAATAGAGACTCACCTCTTCTGACATTCATTTTCATTCCACTGCCTTTTTGTTCCATCAGACTATTCCCTCTGCACACCTGCTCTCTATCTCCATTTGTCTGATTAATTATCCTCACTTCTTCTCTACAGGCTTTGACAAGTTCCTCTTCCTTCTCCAGCTTCATCCCTGTTTTTCACCTCGCGTGGCTTAAATCTCCACCCTAAATATATCAGCTCCTCTCAAAACGAAACAACATAGAAACTACCAACAAACAGCTCTAAATAAACAATAAATAGCAGAACTATTATTATTATTATTATCTTGGCTATAAAGCAATTATTTGAGAATTAATAAATCAAGCATTTTTCAGAGTAGGAGCTGGCTGAGGGGTTGAGGTTTCCATGTGATCAGTATTGGAGAAAAAGCCAGAACCAAAGAGGTCTTCAGGATAGCATTTCACACATCATTTCCCTTAGATGACAAGGATTCTGAATTGATAATAATTTCTGATACGAATGCTGAGCAGCATTTTCTGTATTTGAAAGTATCACATAGGTGCATCTCAGTTTATTTTCTCCAACATCAGAATTGCCTGGTAGTATATGCTATAAATTAATTCTTCTCAGGATTCCACAATTATTATTCCTATCTTGTCCTGCCTTCAGTTTGTTGAACCTTGCCGAAAAAATTGTGCTGTTAAACTAAAAGATACCTGTGCTTCATTGCTCATGCAGCTTTCAATATGGAAAATTTTAGATTTTTATTAGTAAATAATTGAAAAGCAGATATATCACCTTCACAAAGATGGGCCTGAGTGTTCCTTGGGAAGCTGCAGTAGAGAGGACTGAGATGGTTGGGTGTTCCAAGTGCATCTGTGATATCTGGTTTTGTGTTGGTTTCCTTCTCTGCCCAAAATCCATGTAACCCTTCCAAGTCTTTCAGCTCCAAATTCTCCAAGGACGGTGAGTCCTTGAGTATCTGTGAAATCAGAGCAGTCTCACTATTCTCCTTTCACCATCTTGTGAGACTGGTAAAGGTTTGAGCATCATCATGGGATGGGGCTTTAGAAGCAGAGAGGGGGTGAGTGGCAGCACAGAGGCAGAGCCAGAACGGATCAGTTGTGCTGTGTTGTGTTCCTCACCTGTGTGAGGAGCACTGGGACATCACACATGCTGTCCCTGCTCTTGGGCAGAGGGGAACATGGTATGAGAAAAGGCCAAGTTGCACAGAAGCATTTACAAGCAATTGCAGAGCCTCACATTCTCACCAGCCTTTTCTTTCACTCAGATCTAAACCACTCTGCACATTTTAGATGCCCATTTGATTCTTTTGCCCTGGGGTTTTGGCTGTGATTCATTCTTTACATTTAACAAAGAGAATCAGACCCCATATGTAACGTGAGTTGTGGGTGTCCTGACAGAAGGATTTGGCCTCATATGTCCCACCTCCAGATATTTCTATTCATTTTTTCTTCCTCTCCAAGCATGTTATTACTGTCCATGAGTCATTTCATTAATCTGGAGAGAAGGCCAGAAAACAAGTGAATAAACACCCAGCTTCACAACTTTCTGCTGCACTGTTTACTTCCCTGCTAATGAATGAACAGCTGAAAAACAGAATTATCCTAACTAGGGACATTCAAAGGGATGTTATCTCCTCTTTGTCAATGGCTGGTGCCTGGCTCAGCCAGTGACTACACTGCAGGATGCGAGGATGATCTCTGCATGTTCCTCCTGTAACTCTCCCAGTGAGTGCAATGACAGCATAAATCATGAAGCAGTCACAGAACAGTTTGGGTTGGAAGGGCCCTTAATCCCAGAAAAGAGTGGAAAGGAACCCCCATGCAAGTCAATAAGAAGAGCACAGGAATCTTTTACCCTTCCTATTAAAAACAATTACTAGAAAAATGTGTGAGAAACACAAACAGCTGTGATGGCAGACACAGGGGCCTGCCCGCAGCAGCACAAGGTCAGACCTCTTGTGAACCAGGCTGGAACTCAGCCCATGCTCTGAGTCCTGGGCTTGGCTCTGTGCACGTGGCCAGGGCTCTCCATTTATCACAGATATGGCCAGCAGCCACCTGAAATGTCCTGCTCCCCCTCCAGAGCTGTCAGAGCAATCCTATCTCCAGTGACATGAATAAAGACAGAAGATCAAGGACTAAACGAGAAACAAATTACCGTAGCCTCAGTTCTGCCCTCTCAATTGCAGGAATTCAAGGTCTAGCTGCCATCATGGAAGCCTGGGTTTGACAGTCCTTGCAGCCCTGCAGCTGCAGGTACAGATGAACTGGCGCTCAGTGCAGCCCACACTCCATCCCAGCTCATTTGAGATTCACAGAATCAACGAGCTTCCCTCAAAAGCATAGACAGAGCTAAACCTCAGGACCATTATTTCAAACACTGTAAGGTGTTTAGTAAGTCCCTTTCAACTCTCAAGGATAGGAACGTGGCACAGTTCCTTCATAAAACAACTATTTGATGCCCAGACATGGCACCCTAAGTAACATGCAGATTATTATAAACTATTTTCAACATAAGGCATGAAGCTAAATTTGTTTGTGCACTTTACATACTCTTTCCCCTTTGTTGCTACATGTGCTTGAGATTTCGGAATTTAGCCTAACGTTTATATTTCTGCACTTTGATTCACAGTTGAACATACCCTGCTCTGATCCACATTCAAAGAGAATCCATTAATTTTTATATCAAGGAGGGTGATGTTCAACCCCTCAGCTAAAAACACAGTCCAACAGAACATGAAATTCAACATTTGGCCATTCCTTGATGACTTCTTTTCCTGCTCCCACTGCATGTCAGGACAGCAGCTTGTACATGACTCCTCATGTGAGTGGTGTGTTTCCATTTCTGTGACAATTGGTCACACGTGAGGTTTTGTCCAAACCGTACACAAATAGAGGAACCTGCCTAAAAAATATTCCTGGTGTGTGACATTGCCACAGCACATTGAGTTGTGTCACCTGGACTTCTCAAGACTTATAAAGATGGACAGAGAGCCTCCAAACCTGCCTGAGACGTGATGCTGGCATCCTTGTGGCTGGCAGCATTTCAGCTCAAGAGTCACTATTTCATCACATTCCTGGACAGCTTGTGACACACAAACCAACACAAAGCTGGCATTCAGCAAGTCAAACAGCCTTTCCCTAATGTAAGACTATTTCAACAGAACATAGCTTTCTTATAATCCAATTGTTGCAGAAAAAAACCCAGAAGAAACCACAAGTATGACATAGAAGTGGTCATGATCTGCCAGGCAGCTTCCCACAACACTGAAGTTTCCTGCAAAGCTGAGGTGCAGATACTGAGCAACATTTACAGACTCACCACTAACTCCCTGTCCTGCCAGGCCTCACATGCACGTGCAGAACAACCCAGGCAGCTCCAGCCAGGGCTCTTCCCCTCTGCTGCTCTCCTCCTCTTCCTCGGAAAAAGCAATGCCCAGTGGCACAGGGGAAAGAGAGAACAGAGACGTGGAACCACACAACATTCACCGGCAGGGAGAACCTTACCTGCGTGATGCTGTGGGAAAGGGCAAAAGGGAACTTGACAACAACATTTCTGGAGGCTTTGTGCCAGAGTATTTCTATGTACATAAATATATATTTGTACTTCTGAATTGAAAGCATGCAGGTCACAAAACTTGAAATACTTCTGTGTGTACTTTATTTTAGGACTCTAACTTCAAAGATGAAAGCAACACAAAAATCACTCTTGTCATGGACATCATCATCATCCAAACAGAAAATTAGCATGGCTTTTTTTTTTTAATCATTTAGGCAGGATGGTATTTCTGATTAATAGAAATTTGAATTAAATTTCTCCTTTCATGTATGCAGCAGTTAATTCTAATCAAGCAAGCTCAAGGTCTTCCGTTGCCTGGATAGTACTAATTAGATTCTTCCACATAATGACTTCGTCATATGCATCCATACATGGCATACAAATATCAACTTTCTTTTTAACAAATACAAGCTTTCCTTTCAAATTCTCACTGGAAATAATTTTCCAGAGGTGGGAACAATATCTGCTCCAAAGGAAAACACAAAATCCCAGGAATCCTACAAAAAAAAGTATTAGGCTTAAAAGAAAATGCTTTGGACTTAATTTACTCAGTAGAGAACACGATCACTATGAAGGTTTTGCACAGAAATAAAAGTAACACTTCCTATTAGACTGTGGTGATGGGAAGAAGGTTTGATGTGTGTGAGTGGCTGCAGACACTATAAAACAAGCAATATTATGAAAGTAATGACTGATGATTGCCGAGTTCCTGTTGGCCAGGCACGTCACTGTCCAGCGGGAGCTGACGGCAGCTCCAAGGAGCAGCAGCAGATGCCTCGTGACACAGGCATGCACCTTCTGAGCTAATCACTGCTTACTAGATGGTTGTTCCAGGATCCTCAAGGAACAGCTTAAAAACTGACTTTGTGCAGGAATGACAAATCATTGGAGAAAACATCTGATAGCTCTCCCGAGTGCCAGCCAAGGTTTGAGCTGGATGCAGAGAATCTATTATGAAACAAGGAGGCAGACCGAGCTGAGTCACTTTAAATCAGGAAATGCAATTCCTTCCTACTCCTCAGATTTAAAATATCCTACAGCATAAAACTGCTATAGGATTTTTTTTTATGTTTAGGGAAGAAAGTGAAATACTGCAGTCAGGTCTCTTTAAAGGAAGTACTTGTGACTTCCAAGCAGTATAAAATACATCAAACTATTGTAATCAAGGAGGAGAAGAAAATCAAAGGATTTAAAAGGAAGATAACCAGACCACCTCATTTTACTCTTTGTAGTTGGGTGCCTTTCTTTGTAGAGACCTCCTCTTTTCCTCAGAGGGTGATTTTTCCTACTATTAGCCATTGCTTGGAACTTCCCTCCTTACCATTTCACAGACAATGAAGTTTCTTGCTTCCTGCCAGGTAGTGGGATTCCTTGAAACTCTTCCAATACTTTACACCACAAGGAGCTCAGAAATAAAAGAAGAAGTGGTACAACTGCAATTGAGCCAAGAAAAGAGAAAAAAACCTTGCAGCATGGAATGGTAGCCTTGGGACAACTAATTAGATTTTTATTCAAGGCAAAAGTCAAACACGCAGTGGTAAAGTGCAAGATAGAAATGCAAAATTCCAAAAGCAAAAATGAAAGGTAACTTCACCTTAGAAGGTTTCTGCAAGCAGCTCACTCAGGCAACTTTAGGAGAGTAGAAGTTAATCTGCAAAGCTTATTTATTCAGTTATTAGTTGCTCTAGAAAAAAAAAAAGCACTATTTATTTGGTTCCCTACCAGCATTTACTCAAAAGTTTCATTTATAAACATCAAGCTGATCCTTGCTTTAGACTAACTCAGGAAAAAACCCTGGAGTCTGTATTGTAGGTCTATCTTTAGGAAAACATAATTATTTCTGAATCCGGGAACTGTTCTGGGTTGGAGCAGCAGCTAATATCCTAACCAGAATTTCCTTGATCATTACTCAAGCAGTAGCATTTTTATTTTAAAAAAACCTTAGTCCTCCTCCCCCACCAGTATTTCTCTTCTAACACATTCCATTCTAATTTTAGTCTTTTGAGAAGTTTCTTTTCTAGATCAACCCACTCTTTTTCACATTTAAATAATTCTCAGTTTTTAAAAGAGCTCAGTTTTAGCAGGTGTTTCAGTAGCTAAGCAATAAGAAGTCTCTTGGGAACATCTTCCATGTTTCCCAAATGGATAAGCCTGGAAGTTTGGGGAGAACATATTAGGCAAAATAACCACGTTGTTTAAGAGTTTCATTCCAGCTTTGAAATTCAGAGAAAGAAATGCAGTCCCCAAATGAAGCATTTGTGCTCCCTGTCAACAAATGAAGAAACAGCTGCTACACTGGCAGTACTGGGATGCACCTTGGAGGCAGGAAAATTTAACAGATACATTTAGAAGCCTATTGTGGAAGCAAATAATGCAGCTCCTCCCTTTTGGCATTATTCAGCCTCACTGCAGCCCCAGGACCAAGAATGCTCCATGGTTTGCAACCATGGCCCCACTGAGGTATCAAAGCAGCAGAGATCTCACCAGGGCCTTGGGCCTGCAGCCCCACACAGCTAAAACATGTTTGTTATCAGCAGCTCTGGGAGCTGGACTAAAGGTCAAGATACCCTTCCCCAGATAAAAGAGAGCCTGGCCCCTTCTGTCATCTCCAGCTATTTGAAAGACACCTTTTTCCTCCTTTGGCTCCCGGAAACTAAAACCACCGGAGTACATTTCAGCAACTGCTTCTTCTTGTGGTCCCAAAGAGCAGGAGGAAGCCCACTGACAGTGATGCTTCTGTGCCTTCATGCAGTTAGAGCAGACCTGTGAGACTTTGGCATCTGGCAGATTCATGAGGCAGGAAATTTTAAAATAAATTTAATGCTAGGCATCATTTACAGATTTACCAGAATAGATGTTCATCTACAGTCACAGGGTTATCTTCCACATTTCCCTAGAGTGCAGCAACATCCTCCTTCTCCAGTGCTAAAAAAGACTAATAAAGAGTTGAATCTATCTTGATATGTCTGTACAGAGGTAGCACTCGAAGTAAAAAAATAAGTTGGAGTAAAATACAATAGCAGACATTTCTCATCTTATTCTTCAACATGACATATCATCCCCCATTTCTGCTCCCTTTGCTCCATTAAATTCCTCTAACCACACAAACTGGAAAAAAATAATCCTATTTTAAAGCTGGACTTAATTCTCAAAAAGAATTTTCTTACCTGGTGCAAAGATTTCAGGGAAACATTTCTTCAGCAAATGTTATTACCTAGGCTTGCTCTAACCTCAATTTTCCACAGGTGAGATACACTTAAGTACGGAGCTGATGACTTGAATGTTAGCTTGCAAGAATTTTTAACAAGATCTTTTTGTTTTGAGGTTTTGAGTATGTGTTCTCTGTCTCTCATTTGCTTCATTGCCTTCATCCTTTTTAGGCTCTCTAAAAGAGAATTAACTATGTCCATTCCCAGCTGTGCCAGGTCCACTACTGAGAACAGCTGGGTGAAGAGGGGAAATATTGGAACCTAAAAAAAAAGAAAATTCTGATATTTCCACAGTAACACTCCCCAAAAACATTTACTCCTAGAAAAAAAGGAGTTCTCCTGCATGTGAAGTCATTCCCTGCTTGCTTCCCTCTCTTTGTCCCTGAGGTTTGTTAGCTGAGCTGGCTCTGTCCTTAGGCTAAGCAGGAGAACACATCAGAATAGCTGAGCACACATTAACACCTCCTCCCCACCTGGACCACAGGTTTAAAACAGTGCAAGTGCTCGTGGTTCCCTGCGAGTAATTAAAACCTTTGGCTCTCTCCTCCTCACTAAACCTTCCTCCTCTCAAAAGCACCTTTGTCTAAACATGGGCCAAATAAAGTGTGAATTGAAAAGAGGACAGGGAAATTAGATCAAACTGAGTATGAAGCATTCTCATTATCCCTCATGTCAGACAAGTCAGAAGCACTTACGTAATTGGGCCTCCGGACTCAAGGCAGTGAAGTGTTAAGACAGAAAAGCAATCCCAGGACTGCACGCTGGGTTTTGACAAATAGAAAAACACAGAATTAGGCCAAGAGCTTACCATTAATGTCAGTTTTTAATTGTACCATGTCAAACCCAGGTTCACCATGTGGCACATGTGGTCAAAGAGGTAAGAAAGTGTGTAGTGCAAAAGCTGGGAAAGAGAGGGAGGGAATTCCTGCATGCCTGGGCACACATTTGCGTGTGGATCAGAGCAAGAGCACTGGTGAGAGCACATGAACCACGTGTGTGAGGAGCACAGTGCAGAGAAACACAAGGAGAGGCAGCGGCCCATGAGCAATCACTGTGAAAAGGGATGGGGGTGGGGAGTTGTGCACAGTCCCTTTTTTAGCTTCTGCTGTTAAAATAAATAGACCTTTTAATCTGTGTTCTCCTTGAAGCCTTCTCTATTGACCATTCATTTCTTCTGTCCCTTCCCAGCTCTTTACCTCCTCTATATGGCTGATGAATATGCAAATGTATAATCAGTTCTGTAATAGCCTATCCTTTCTAAAAACTGGCTATAAATTTGGATCCTGAGCAGCAGGTTCTAAAAAGCCTATTATATGACATGGCTGGGGGAAGAAGAGGCAAGACCCAAACACCACCATCAGCTCACCAGAGCTCTTTATAACGTGTGTGAATGCAGGGAGGAGGAGGGCCCTCCCCAGAGCCTTGCTGGCAGCCAGAGGGGCAACATCTTCTGCAGAGCCACAGGCCCAGAGCAGGGCCTGAGATGCTGCAGGGCCTGGGGAGCTGATGGCAGGCTGGGTTTTGGGGAGCTGATGGCAGGTTCAGATTTGGGGAGCTGATGACAGGGTGGTTCTGGGGANGTTCAGATTTGGGGAGCCCTCAGTGCCAGCAAGGCACAGGGCAGGTGGTGTGGCAGGGCTGGGTAGAGCCGAGTCCATCGGATGCTCCGTACACCCCTACATCTCCATGGAGCACACAGACCCTGCTGGGGGAATGCCTGCACCCCAAACCTGGTCCCTGGCAGCCCCTCCCAGCTCCAGGTGACACAAAGCCAGGTAAAACACGAGCTGTCCTGCTCCACTGGGCTGCAGAAGGCAACAGAGCCCCAAGCAGGGCAGCAGTTTGAGGCTCCAAACATTGCAGGGCAGCTGTTTCTCAGCTCCCAAGGAGTCTCCTCCTTCCCTCTGTACAATAAACACAAACCCTTCTGTCCAATACTTGCACACATTTCCATGTCTGCCATTTTGAGGCCCTCCTCTGGCTCCTGCAGGGCTTTACAGCATTCCTGGGTGCTGTCGCTGCAGGGTAGAAGGCAAGAACTGTTAGTTGGAGTTTAACGAGATGGGATTGTCCTGCCACACAGGGACAGAAAGCTGAAGGTGCTGTGCCAGGTGCCTCAGTTCCAGCTTCTGAGCTGCAGCAAAGACTGGAACCCCACAGGAAGGAATCAGGCCCAGATGTGTTTTACAGGTCCCCATGGAAAACTACCCAGGAACAGACACATCTTTGAGCTGCAGACTGAAGTGACAATCCAGGAGGCACCAGGTGGGAACTGAGAGCTCCTGCTCAAACCTTGGCCAAGGCAGAGGCAGAAAGTTGGGTTGCAACAGTTTCAGTGGCGCTGTCCCCAAGGCAGCCAGGACAGCACACTATACACAGCTGCCCAGGGAACATCCTTCACCTTGGTGGGGCACAGAGATGGAATGGCAGCAATAATGGACATACCTCCCTCCAAAAATTTGGATAAAGAGACAGAAACTTGGACCTGGCTCTAACTCCAACAGTTGCACCTTGAACACATCACAACTCTTCATTTGCAGGATTCATTTGCAGGTAGTGAATAATATTTGCATAATTCATTGGAGTAATATGGCAAAATGAAAACATACAGGACATGCTATAATCACAGATACTTGAAACATGAAATAATTTAAAAATACAACTTTACAGAGATTGATATTTAAAACCAAAACCTTGTGATCTTAGAAAATGTTCAGAGTTGGGCAGCCTTTGAATGTGGCCATCATGGAACACTTTCCTTCTCCCCTTTCCTGTCACCTTCAACACAGATGTATCTTGCAAAGCAATGCAAACTCTGCAACAAGTCAACAAAAACAGGGATGACAGAGGGAAGGAATGTTAAAAACTGATTTTAATAAATCATGTTACAAAACCCTAGGACCAGTTCACAAAGGAGAATTGAGGTCTCATTCAACACTCTGAAGATGGGAACTGGGCTCCCCAGGTGAGGTCCAAAGCCTCAAGCTGAGCTTTGCTGTGTGTCACTCCCATCTGACAATTCAGACCCACTCTGTAGCCCTGTTTTCTTTTTTGTCATTTTACATTCTTCCAAGCCTATTAACACACCACTACTCTGTGTGCCTACAACAAAGGTGTATTTGCCTGCATCACTGGAAGCACATTATTTTCATCCCAGACTCTGATAACACTCTCACAAATATTTGCTTCACCTAAACTAAAAATAAAGCCAAACCCCAAAATACAGTGAGAGAAAATATTCTGATCACAAAATAAAACATACCAGCAAACCAAGGCCAGGTTCCCATGAAATAAGAAGAATAAAAATTGGAAAAAACCAGTGGGTGAATGCACTTAAAAGTAATCTTCCTTAAGTGGTGAAAATCTTTGGATCCTGAAACACCATCAAATCACCATAAATAAAGCAGCACCCTCTCCCCTCCTGACCCCAGGAAACAAACCAACTCCAACACCCCACAATTTGATCAGCTCATCTTAGGCACAGGATCTGGAGATAGCTACTAGAAGGGATGCTGGGAGACACCAGGGTCCATTCAGAGAACATGCATTTGCCACTTCCCAAATTTCAGAAGTCTCTCTTCTAAAGCAGTCCCTTGCGTGTCCAGCTGCATGCCCTGGGGGTTGTGGGTCCAAGGGGAAGGGCAATATTCTCTGCAGGGTACTTTCAACTAATTAAATCCTTACTGAAACTCTTCACATAAAGTACTAGTTGAATTGAAAACATTACAAGAGAGGGGTCTGACAGTGGCAAAGACACAACGAAGTGGCTACAGTTCAGAAAACTTACTTGTTATCAAATGGGAATCCATGACAAACTCAAATCTCCACATGAGACTACATGAAGACGTTATGAAAATGGAAATGTATGGATGCTTTTTCCTGTAACAAGAATAACTGTTTACAGTTTAGGTGATATTCTGCAACTATAGGAGGTAAGTTTGGAAATATAGACTATTACCAATTCTACTAAACTACTAAAACACTCTTAGCAGAACACTTGGCACTTTTCTATTCCCCAGTTTAAAACAGCAGCAGAAGTTACTCTTGTAGATGGCTGTTAAAGCCTCAGTGCATTAGTATGCTGAGACTGCCTCCTGTTCTCTTCTCTTGTCCTACACAGTTAAAGCCAAACCAAAAACCTGTAACATTTCTGGCATTACTGTACCTTCCCTTGCAATATGCAACAGAATCATGTCAGATCCATTAGTCTTCAAAAGCAAAGCCCTGATTCAAGTTATCAAAACGTTATCACACTGTTCCCTCTTTGCAGGATAACATCTTCACGATCTCACTGCCTTCGTGGCGTGGACTGAGGTGATCATATGATTTTAAATCGCTCTGTTTAACTTTTACCCTCCACCCACAGGTCCTTGGCTTCTGCCCTCACTGGTTGTTGCAGCCCGGGGCGGCAGAGGAGGCGCCCGCCTGCTTCTGCTTCTTGCGGCGCTTGTTCAGGAGGCGGTTGTTGGACGTTTTCAAGTCTTTGATTTTCACCTGATCATAGTCCACCCTCATGGTAGCCAGAGCACTGGTCATCTCCTCCTGAAAGCAAGCAAGCAATGCATTGAATCCCCTGAGGCAGCGGAGCACGGCCACCGCACAGCGCAGCCCGGAGAGGGGACACAAGGACACTCTGCCACCCCTGGCCAGCGAGAGCTGAGCCCTCTGTGTGCACTGCACCAGGAGCAAAGGCCTCCTTCACCAGGGGCTCCGTCAGCAGGAACTGTTCACACAGCATTTCACACGTGAGCACACGGGACCACACTCTGCTGGCCTAAATTCCACCGTGTCCCTGTGCCCAGCAATTCTCCCTGGCTGGCTCTGCACCCCCTCAAAGATCTTTAAAAGGATGTGCTTCAAATTCACACACCTCTTTAGTCTGAATTAATGCTAAAGTACAGGCACATTTTAAACTTTTTAATAAGGTTGTGAAGAAAAATCTGTTTAAGTAAACTAATGTCTAAGAATTTGGTTCAGGAGAGGAAAAACAATTCAATATCATGGGAATGTTGGTAGCTCGAGGGAATACCTCTGGGACCTATACAAAAGCACAAGCATAAGAAATTCTCAGAAACATGGAAAAAAAGGCAGCTAAGTGAAAATATCTGCTTGATCTCTGACTCAGAAGGCAAAAGTTGCCTAGGTCCTAGAAAATTTTACCATTACATAGCTCAACAGCTGAGACTACACATCAGTGATTTAAATAAAATCAGTAATCAATAAAATATACTACAGGAATGTTGCAATCGTCAAAATGCTAGGAATTTGAAGAGCAGAAAATTCAGACTTAATTGTAAAAGCATGTCAGCCTGTTCAAGGCCAGCAGGAAAGAGTTAAGACTTTCAGTGTGCCCTACAGTTTCACTTTGCAGGAGGCATTCAGCAGTCATTGGTACACAGTAATACATTGGTACACATTGGTACAGTAGGTGAGGCACCTGCTTAGATTAAGGAAAAGACAATTTTTTTTCCCCTCTTTTCTTCCCCCCACCAAATGCCATAACAAGACAAGACTAAGGTTATTCAGCATTGTTCCACAACTCAAAAGCACTGCAGAAAACCAGAATGCAGCTCAGCCCTCCCACCTGTCCCCCCACGTTTTCATCACATTCTTCACTGTAATGAAGTTCAAACTGCCCCAGCACTGTCCTTCTCCTCCCTGGGTACATGCAGTGGCTCAGCAGGAGCATCATCGATGCCTTTGATCATAAACACCATCTTTGTTGATATCTGGTGCAGCTGTAAGGCTGCCAGATGAAGCTCAAATAGCATTCCTTCTTTTTTTAAAACAGTTATTGTATACATTACTGTTCTAACCAAGACTGTTCATGCCTTCCTTGTTTGAGATGATTGTATTCAAAATAGCTACAGTATCTAAGGAAATGCACATCCCCAGAGATGGCAGCTCATTTCCTCTCCTATCAGACTTGACTTAAAGAAATCTGAACTTGGATTGACTCACTTTAACTTCGTCCCAGTGGTCTTTATCCTCTTGCAGGACCCGTGCAGTATGAAGAGGAGTTGGTGGCACTGACATTGATCTCTGAGAACAAAATAAAATATCAAAAGAAGTTCTGAAAAACGACATTTGGGAAGTGACTTCTTGCTCTTCTCTGCATATGAAGGGCATAAAACTTGATCTAACATCCTCCAATGGCCCTCATTATTCCTGCTTCCAATCACTCCACAAGTGAACTTTGTGTAGTAGGAAAGGACTACACTCCCCACACAACAGTGTCTTGAAAGAACAAAAGGAGGGAGAAATCAGTGCTGAGCTTCTTTTGCTCTGCTCCCTTCCGGCCCAACCAATTTATGCAGCCAGGGTTGGATAACTTCTTATGTACATTTAAGATTTTAACTGTCATTTCACTATTCATTAGTCAGTCTCTTAAAGTGGTTAATTTCACCTTTATCTCCTAGGATTTGTTGTAGGAGACATTTTCTTGTACGTGTGCACTGAGATTACCACTTCATCAGACTAAGTGAGCCCCAAAAAGGAAATGACACAATTCTTCTGAGCAAGGCACAGCTCAGAAGACAGGGCATCCACATGAAACTGAGATCTGTGCTCACCTGCCATGAAAGATCAGGACATACTTTACATTAGAATAAGGGATAATTTCTACAGCATGAAGCACAGTTCCCTGGCTAAACTCAGCAAGAATCATGGCAATTCTTGCCAGTCCATAACCCAAACTATAATTTCATTTGGATACTCTATTTTTCTTATGCTTTCTACCCGAACTTGCTGTTTGCTGCTGTGGCATCCTACAGCTGCACGTCAACAAAGTCTAAGGAGATCCCTGTAAAACAAACCCTACATTGGAAGCAGTGCTTATGCTCCCCTGAGCTCAGAGCAGCAGTGCAGGAGTCACAAAAGTGAAGCAGAAATCTTGACTCCTGCATCCTCTGGACAAGGACCCCAGCTGGCCAGGGTACAGTTTTATCAAACACAGCTGGGACAAGAGAAATGGAAAACAAGCAGACTGAGTTCACTGATGTCCCCACCCTGTGGAAGGTGCTCTGCTTTCTGCTGGGAGCTGCTGCTTGTTAAAAAAAAATCTTATACATAAGGAACTAAAGGAGTCTATGCTCCACCTAAAACTGACAATTTTTGCCTAGTTCACAGTAAAATACTTCTGCCATCCATCTCATTAAAAAAAATGAGGGGAAAGAAAAAAAAAAGAAGCACAAGCACCCTCAAAAAAAGAAGAGACACAAGCACCCTCCTCCGCTGCTTGTGCAACTCCCCAGACATGTTTCCACTTTGGGATTTAGGAAAAGGGAGAACACAGACATTCACTGTATGGGTCTTTCCCTCTCCCTCCTCCTGCCCTCTGTGAGCAATAGGTTCAGCAGAAAAAAATGCCAACCTACAGCTTTCTTCCAGGAAGGGTATTGGAGCAGGGCTGTGTGCAGCAGGGTCTACAGACCTTGTCCCTAATCTCCTCCTCATTAATTGGCTCTGTGCATATTCCAAGTAACAAGTGTCACTGTAGGTGGCAGCTTCCTTAGCTATTAGGCACTCACTCCATGAAATTCCTCACCTGCTGACTTCTGAAACACCTTCTTGGGGCTTCAAACACTTAAAGCTGGAAGTATTTATTCTGAGCAGTGATTACATCTTTATTTGGTTAAAAAAGACTCAGAAACATTGTCAGGGGTCTGTTCTACAGAGTCTTTACAACCTCAGTTTCTCAGCTTTCACAACTCTGAATGACAACACATTTCTACTTCACCAGGATGTCCTACAGCTACATTTCCTTTGATTCCAAGGGCTTTCAGATCCTGCAGCAGGCATTGTAGGAATGGGGACTATCAGCCAAACCTCTGCTTCTGCCCCATCCTCTGAGGATCAGCATAGACACACCAGCACTATGGGAACAAAGGGCATTCTATAGCAGAAGTGATTCTGTTCCTAGCTGATGGTTTTTTGGGCAGCAAGAACAAGACTGGTATCTTTTTAGACACAAATGTGAGAAGTATAACCTACTATTTTGAGGGACTCCTACAGAGCAGAGATGGTATCATGAAACTCAGCCTTGTAACTTCTGGGATTTCTGTCTCTTATTTGAAATAGTCCATATTGTATTAATAAAGTAATTTTTTCTTTCTTATGTAAAAAATTTCTTTTAAGGAGAAGTAAATTCAACCAAGTCATAGAATGAAGCCTGAACTGAGACCATTAACAGCTCTGTGCACCACCCTACCTGGCAGTCTCTCACAGGGCCATAAGAGACCCTTGCTCCTCCCCCATGCATTTCCAAACTCTGACAGGGATGAGAATTCCCACTGAGCACAGGAGCATGTTCACACTAACACAGCTATGCACAATGGTGCCTGAGACCACTAATAATAGATCTTCAAATCCTGCACTGATGAAGTAAGCACATAGAGTTTATTTTTATGTTTTTAAAGAGAGTAACACATGCATATGCTGCAGAGTCAACAGAGACTGCCTGCTCCCAGAATACAGAGACATCTTTGGCTGTTGCTTCCAAGGACACCACTGTGGGTGTCTCCCCTTGTGTGTCCTCTGGTAACACCAAGAAGAATTGTGGTTTTACGGGCAGGTGACCCTCTCTGGAGGGCACAGGAGGTTAATTAAGGGATCAATAGTAATAACAGTCCTTCTCTTGCTGTGCTGTGTGGAGTGACACCTAAGTTCTGCATGTACGAAACAATTCATGGTGTAAAAAGAGATATAAGACTCACATTAATCCAAGGGTGATTCATAAACTGAGAGACTGTCATCCTCTCTGTTGGGTCAGTCTTCAGCAAATGGCGAATTAGTTGTTTGGCTGAAAAACAGAACCAACAGGGCATGGTGTAGTCTAGGACTGCATTCCCAAATAACCTTGGGAACACAAGGACCTGCTGAATGAAAAAACACAATTCTGCAGAACTGAAAACACCTCCCTATTGCTGCGACTGTGTTAAGAAGCCATGTACCGTGGGGCAGGCTTCTGTGTTTAAAGGGGCAAAACAGGAAAACATCAAAAGAAGAGGCAAGAAGGAAAGAAAAGGACTGGGGATTCCAGCTATGCTCTCTACATCACCAAACCAACTGCTTTGACAATGATAACTGGAGGAAAAGAGGAGCACAGGAAAAGAAAGCTGCTAAGCTGCCTGTCTCAAAGATGGCGACAAGCTGGGCATTATGGGCTGAATGAAAACATAAGCTGATGTTTTGAGAAATGATGGAAGACAACAACTAGTACAGGCTGTGGAAAAAAGGGACAATGAACTTTGACAACTGAGAGGCCACTAAAAAGACAAAAAAGTTAAATAAATGGATTGCACAAACAGGCTTTGCAGCAGCTTTCTGTGAACATGGGATCTGCCAAAGCAGGAGCGCTAATAACTGAGATATGAGATGGTGAGAGTCTAGACAAGAGTTTCATTAATGTGCATGGACACACTGGAAACACTGCATCCAAAGGAAGTTATTCAGAAGGACTTACACAAAACTTCCTTGGGGAACCTAGAAAAACTTCTAAATAAGAGTTCTCTTTCAGGAACATCACGTGCAAGATGACTAAATGCTTGTAAGAAGTTGCCAGAGGTACAAGTTTAGTTTATTGAGAAAGGCTGCGAAGGACAAGGACAGCACAAAGCAGGGAAAAAAGCAGCAGCCTTTTGAAGGTGCCTCATCAGCCTAAAGAACACCCACAAATGAGATGATCTTAATAGGATCAAAGGTAGAGGGCCCCTATCTCCCTCCACGCAAGCATACAGAAACCCTACACACAGTCCAAGAGCACGTTCTCTCACCAAGCTCCTCTAGCATGTTTTTAACTGCTGGAATGTGAACAAGACCCAAAGCAGAGAAAACACTTAGCCAGAAACCCATGACTAAAACATCTCCCTCAACAATGTTCAGCAGGCTGTGCTGCACACGCAGCCACGAGGTCCAGCGAAGGGTGAAGATGCCACAGAGCCCAGCAGGATCCAAGGATAATTTGTAACTGCTAAACAGCAGACCAGAACAGGATCACAGCAATATAAAGGGCTTGTAAGAAAAACAGATAAGGCCAGACATTGCTGACCCTTCTCTTTAATATGACAGGCAGGTGAGACCTCCAGCTTATGAGACTGTCAGGATAAGAGGGAATTGAAAATACCCACTTTCAGGACACTGATTTGAGCCCAGCAGCTTTTGATCAATGACTTATACAAAATAAATTGTTGACCTTGATTGAAGTGGTGGCTGGCAAATTCCCACATCCCAAAAAGCTAGCATGAAAACTTGCCATCCTGGCTGGCTGGATCACCAAGGAGGGCAAAGACTGAATAAGTTCTTAAGACAGTTTGCCGTTCTTCCAGCTCAGCTTGCATTGGAGCTGTCCTGGCTGTCTCCTTTCTCAGGATTAGAGACTTGTGTTTCCAGAGGGTTTAATCTCAGCATTCACTACCACTAGCTGGATTTTCAAAGAAGGTTTCCAGTAGTTATTTAGTTTTTGTAGCACTGAGGTTGCTGGCTGGTATCTGAGTTCCCAGTCATTCTCTGCAGCACCTTACAAAAAATTGATTTAAATTGTAAAAGAAAGGGAAACAAAAGCTCAGACAGATTTTCAGAAATAGTCTCTTTGTAAGCAGTGCAGCACTGCACACCACCATGCTCACACTCATCAGCACCAGGGAGCATTTTTACCTTCCTCTGATACTTCAGCCCACTCTGGATTGGGAAATCCATATTGCCCCATCCGGATTCTTCTCTTCATCCCTGGAGAAATGGCTTGACCAGTGTTTGAATAGAATGGAGGGAACCCACAGAGGCTGTAAGAGTGAACAAAAGAATTTTCATAACTAGGAAAGTCCTTTCATCTCTTAAAAAGTTTTATTCAAGCTTATGTTCTACTGCAGGCTGCACAATCCAAGTGAACAATTACTTGTGAGTGCAGATTTAACAACATGTAGTCTCTTCCTGTTCACCAAGTTTCTTCCCAAATACTTACAGAATATATGTGATGACACCCAGTGACCACATGTCACATGATTTGTCATACTTCTCAGGACCAAGGACTTCTGGGGCTGGGGGAGATTAAAACCACAAATTAACAGAGTACCAGGTATTTCTCTTCATCTCCATCACCTCATAAGTAGAAGCACTCTTCAACAACAGATATCAGAGGCATTAAAAAAATGCAACTCACTGCAGGAACTGGGTAGCATTTTCAATTGACAAGTTCCTAAAGGCATCTAAAGTAACTTTAAAAAGGAGGAACAGAGCTGGAAAAATGCCCTACTCCTCACCTTGGTGTCTCTCTGCTCAAGGGAGTACTAAGATTACCAAAAAGCAGAAGGAGCTACAGCTAAATGTGTGCAGGGAGACACTGCACTGAAAGAGGCAGGAGCATATGTTCCAGCAATCAGAATAGAAGGGCCCTACTGGAGCTGTGATAAAATTTTGAACGATACCTGGGTGGTGTGTTTAGCTCCAGCAGCTACAGGGCACTGCATTTTTCTTTGGCCTCCAGAGCATTATATTTTTTCCACTAAGTAACAAAATTAGACAGAAATACATTTAGAGGGGATTTTTTTTGTCCCCTGAGGCAGGTAAACTGGTAGGGAGCTTGATTTTGTAAGGAAAATTATTCTTTAAACATACGAGCAATCATGCTGGTTTATAAAAAGGTGTTGAGAAGGGAAATGTCAGCTTGTTTATACACAAATATAAAGGCATAAAAACACACGTGTGTAAACTCCTTAACATTTTATCACTAAACCCAGCTTACAAAAATACAGAAGGCGGCACCAGAAAAAGTGTATTGCTAATGTGATGATCTGCTCCCAGTGAATAAGTCTATTTCAATACAGAAAACTAGACAAAACTTTAATCAGAGAAGTAATTTTTCGAACAAATTAAGTCCTTTTTCCAGCAAAGAAATTCCAAGCATGGACTGCCCCAGTCATGCCATATGACGAATGACTATTAACTCAAGACTAAAATGAGTGCATAAAGGACAGTCTGCTGTGACATTCATTACACAGTGCTTCACCTTTGGACAAAATGAAGGAAAAATTCTGCTGCGAGTAAGTCACATTGGTTCTTTATTACCGATTCCTCAATGTGCCAGCTTAAAGAAGTTTTACAGCTGAGGCAATACCCTTCTCTCTTATTGCATTAGTTTAAGCTAAGGAAAGTTTTGCAAGGAAACACCCAAATATCATGAAGCTCAATTCAAATGACGGCTTTTATTGCATGATTCAGAGGAAACATCAGGATTACTTCAAGTGCAATCAGAAGAAATTCTCTCTCTCTCCTTGTATATCCCCATTTGTATCTCCTGTGAAGGCTGTTTCCTCTGCAGCCAAGGCAGAAAGCAGGAGCCCTGAACTGTACTGGAACCAGACTAGGTTTGGGTTGGATGCCAGTTTAAATCCTGCAGGCTAACACTTTGCATTACATCCACAATAGAAGATTTCCCACCCACTGGGTGGGAAGAAATGGCTGAAACACAGAAGAAATGTGTCTTGGATAACTCACCCACATAGTAAGGAGTGTAACAGGGGGTCTGCAGTGCATTTACAGTGGTTTCTTTGGCAAAGCCGAAGTCTGTGAGTTTGAGCACAGTATCTTTGTCTTTAGATGTGTAAAGCAGGTTTTCAGGCTGGAAGGCCACCAAAAGAGGATTAACAGGACAGTGAAGAGATGTCTCTAATGAGCTGACAGGTCAAACCCACCATCAACATTTAGGTCTTCTTACTTCTATCACATCCCCACCAAACACACAGGAAGTTCCCTCCCAGCATGCAGCACTTCTCCACAGACTGAGCATCAACATCCTTCTTAGTGAGGGATTTGGGAGAGCAAACCACAAGACCCTGTCCAGTGAGGCATCCAGTCTGGCTTGTTGAGTTTCTCCCAGTTCCTACACTTCCTGGGACTGATCTGTGTGAGGACAGCAGCTGATCTGACCCCAAAGGGGCAGGACAAGGGAAATCCTCAGCCAAACCCTCCACGAGCAACTGACACAACTCCATCAAAATTAACTGATACAGACAGTCCCTTTGCTGCTCCCCCTCCTCTGTCTCCTGAAACCTGAGTTAATTTCCACTCTTGCTCCACACTCCCTGCAGGCAAAAGTGGCACAGAGGGAAATATAAGCTCTTGTGCCCAAGCACAGGGACAACAGGGTATTTCCATTATCTGCAATTAGTTCAACTCGTTTCCCAGTTTACCCCCTGGTGACACCATGATGTGTCAGTTCTCCCTCCAGCTAAACACACAGAAACATCTGTAGAAAATCCACCAACTCAGAGCTGTGGAATTGATCTGATGCCTCAGTCTATCATTTCATGTCCTGCTCTCCAGCACATTCCATCCCACACCATGTCCCTGTGCTGGAAAACCTGGGGTGCAGCGAGCTTGGCTTTGCTTGTGCTGTGCACTCCACAGCATGAACACAAAATACAACACTACAAACTCTGCCAAACCTCCACAACGAGACTGGGGTTCAAACTTTAACTCATCAAACACTGGCAAAAACTGGTAACTGAGCCATTAAACAACTGAGATCTCCCTACTTCCCCAAATATTCACACACTCATTGAAGTGGCTTAGATGCATGAAATTGGTATTATTCCTCCCAGAAGTTTCTCCTTTTTCTGAAGGGGGTTTTGCTGTTTGGGGTTTTTGTGGGTTTTTTTTTTGGTTCGGGGTTTGTTTTTTAATGCAAGTATGATGCTGAAAACAACTAATAACTTGTAAAGACTGTACATAGAGGCATCTATAAGTTAAAAGTTCACTTGAAGCAGTGCTATTTTCTTGCTAATTAATGGACTGCAAGTGGGCAGTACCTCTTTAACTAAGCATCTGACTATCATGAGATTTTTCTGCATTCCATACACAACTGGAAGGCATTAGCACACATGAATATTCCAACCTTGAACTAGTTGCAAACTAGTGAGCAAATCCTTTCTCACACTGGCAGAGGAACAGGAACACTTTGACCATCTGACTGCACCCCCAGTTCTGTTAAAATCACTGCTGCCCAGGTTTTTTCCTGCCGTAAGTTCTGTTCCCCTGCCCACACACCTTGGGGCCTCACCTTGACGTCTCTGTGCGCGATGTTCATGGAGTGCAGGTACTGGATGGCTGTCCCGATGTCCCTCATTATTTCAGAGGCCTCTATAAATACAATTTCAGAGAAAGGTCACATTAACATTCCCACTGTAATTCAGAGACATGCTTGGGAATGCTTATGGCTTACAAACAGCTTGCTGGAACACAGGGCAAGCGTCAAGACTAGGGAAACCCTAAAATTAGCCCTAACAGCTGTGTTTTGGGTTTGCAGGCACTAAGCCCCCGACTGCCCGGCTGCTCAGTCTCCTCCTGAGCAGGCGCTGCAGCCCAACAGCTCAGACTCCTCAGGAGCTTGGAAATTCATGCTTTAATTTGCTCACCAAAAAAAGCAGCAAGAGCAGAGCAGGTACACAAGCAGTGACTGTTAAGAAAGGAGCCCCAACCAGAACCTATCTCTGATTGCCCAGGACATTTCCCTGGTTGTTTGAGACAGAAATTTAACTTTCAGCTTCTAGTTCAGGGGTAGGAGGAGGATCTAACAGATTTTCTAAAAATAGAGCAACATAACAATAAAGTAATTTTAGGATAGGTCACATCTTAATTCCTCACTGTCTTTAGAAGTTTTTCATCAGGAGGAACAAAATCAACAGTTCTATTCAGCAAAGCCCAAACTGACACCTTTGAAATAACAGGTTTTGAAAATTTAACATAGCCCCAGTGGGAAATTTTAGTGGTGAAGAGCTGCCTTGCAACAGCAGTGCTCTGGGAGTCTGGAAGGGTTCAGTTACACAGGGAGGGGTTTCAGAGCAGGGAGAAATGATATTCCCATGTGAGCATTATATCACATCTCCATTGACAGGGAAACAATAGAAACTTCAACCTGATCCTCTGGGTTCTGCACAGGCAGAACTTGTACTGCAACCTGGAATCGTTTTTCACATGGCTTGAGATTGAAACTGTACAATCTCAGACAAGTACAATCAGAATGCAGAAACACTCCTATTCTGTGGGGAAAACCTTGGACAACCTCCTCCTTCCTGGTCCTAATGGGAAGCTGTGGCTATATAAACAGGCAGTGAACCTGGGGAATCCAGTGGCACAGGGCTCATTTATCTCAGGAAAGAATGAAGGTGGTTTTTTTGTTTAACACTCCCAGGTGATTTCTGAGTAAGTATTTATAATGTTATACAATGCTGTATAACGTAGAAAAATAATGTTTTTAGTAGAGCGCAGTCGCTAATGTTCATGGAACCAGTTTTCTCCCTGGAATTCGTATTTTAGAGAAGAACAAAAGAAGTTTCTAAAAATGCTCATTTTCCCCGCACAAGTCTCTTATAGGACTAAAAAGGATTCATCCCAGGCTAGGAAACACGGGAGAAGAAAACAGACTGGCCTCTACACCACACCTGCAAAATAAGCCACAGTAATTTACAAGCTTGGGTGTGTATTTTTCTGCTTCTAATCATTTTGTCAGGCCAATAGTTACAGACACTATCACCTTACAAACATTAATGGTTTTACTCTGAGCAGAAACAAGCTCTTGTCTGCTGTGAGGGGGCAAGGAGAACCATGGTCAAGCAGACCTGTGGTTCTCTGTCAGTAATAAATAGCAAAGACAATAAAAATGGCAAGATTTGTCGAGTGCAAGCTCTGTCCCTGCCTCATGGCAGGGCTTTACACTCGCTCAGTCTCTCCTACAGACAGGCAGGTTTGTTTGCAGTGTGGTTAATAACACTTCCTTTCAAGTAGTGCTTTAAAACCCTTGAATAGGAGATGTTTCATCAGATGTGATTTGCTCATTATACTCATGACCCAACAGTTGGCTGTGCAGTGATGCTGCTTGAGGAACAGCCAGAGAGAGATCACAGCAGGAGCTGCACTGATCCTGTCAGAGGTGGTCTGGCACGAGACCCAGGATCAGAGGAACAGACGCTCTCAGGGTACAGAAATGAAGAAGCTGAGCAGATTTGTAGAAAGATTTTTCTCTAAACCTTCCACATTTTGCCTGAACTTGGCCAATTCTTTTAATTCCTGGTTCTCAGGACTTTTCTAAATCATTCTTAACACACAGTGGGATAAATAACAATAATAACAACAACAAACACCACCATAAATAAAATCAAAGAAAAATTCCTAAAGGGAAACTAAGCCAGGGGACAGAGAAAAGGAGAAGAAAGAAAAAATCTTTCACAAACTTTAAAATTAAACCTGTGATGTTTCACCTCTCTCAGTGAAAGCTTGGTCTCCTCTCTCCTGGATCCTGCTAAACAGCTCTCCTCCCTCCATGCTGAAACAAAGAACACAAAAAACCCCACCTTATTTTAGCAGAAAGGACAAAATTAACACCTGACCGTGCATCCATATAATCTCACGGAACCACAGCAGGAACAGATAAAGATTACAGGCTGCCTCCTATGCCAGTGCTCCCTAAACATCACGCTCACTCGCATCAATGCAGAAAGCCATTCTGGTATGGAATAAATAGGAAACAAAATAAGACCAGGGAGTTTATGCTTTCACCCTGTCACAGGGAACACAATACACAAAGCTGGGAACTCAGATACGCCGGCACTGGGAGGCTGACAATAATCTTGTTTCATGTAAGGGGTGGAGAGGAAGAAAAAGAAAGAAGCAAAGACACCTAAAATAATTATTAATTTGTCCTCAGTGAAGAAGACAATAAGTGTGGTATTGCAGACCAGGGAGAGAATAGGGAAAGTTAGAGTCAAAATAGTTATGACAAAACAGATCACATTGGATCATTGGATTTACATCTGAAGTTGGAAGCTGATCCCAACCAAACGAGAATGTATTTGTAGAGACATCTTTCAAGGGTGTATTAATCAGTCAATGCTTTAATAAGGACAATTGTTATGGAGCACAATGAAAATGTATTTTCTGGTTAAGGTTCCTCATTCTTCCATCACACAGGATGGCTGGAGTAGCTGCACGTTTCCTTACCAGTGCAATAAAGGGAACAAAAGATTTCCTGTGCGAACCAAAATCATGCTGCTGAGAAATCCCCTAGGTGTTGCCACCTAAACCAACACATTCCCCCACTCCCTCCACCCCTCCAAAGGCAGCGCCTGGAGAGGGGCTGCTGCTGTCCATACCATTCCATGACAATGAGCAGGCATCTCTTCCCGTGATGGATATTCTCATACACATCCAGGACATGGACAATGTGAGGACACCCCGACGCTCGCCAGTGATACTCGACTTCCTGACGGGCTTTGGGGTTGTCGTACAGGAGCTGTGGAGAAAGAGCAGAAAGCAAACTCAGAGAGGCACCATTGTCCTGCTATGAACTGGCACCAACATGCACTGGGGCTCAAAGATGAGCTCCTGATGAGAAAACCTTCTCCAGTCAAAGGACGAGAATCTATCACAACATTTGCACCTTCTCTGGGCTGTCCAACTTGTTAGATTGACGAACACAGAAACAATTGATCCTTGGAACTGGAAGGGCCTTGAGTGACAGTGAGGAGGGATTTTGAATCTGAGATGGGGACAGGTCTATCTCACCCACTTCTGTATGGGAAACAGCCAATTTTTCTTAGTCGTTTGCAATACTTTCAAACAGAGAATTCCCCTGCTAAGGACAAAAACCCTCCCACCTGCCCCCAGCTGCTGGGAGAAGAGATTTCCAGGGTGGTGCAGTGCAAATTCTTTAATTTCAGGGAGATCTGAAGCAATGCCAACTTTTACAGTGACTCTGAATGTGCTGTTCAAATACTACACACATTTCTGACCCCACCAGGGTAAGAAAGGGACCTTTGGCTATGTAGATGCTTGAACCTTTTTCTGTCACATGCAAGGCCAGTTTATTTTAAAGGCACTGATCCCTAGAAGGGCAGCAAGAGCTCGTCCTTCCTGATCCTACAACCCCGTGCACAAGAAGTGTGTCCCTTCCTGTCTGAAGCACTGCTCTGTACCCGACACCACAACTGAGCTTTTGTGCAGTAGGGGCACATGGCTGAATCGTGCCTGCTCCTCTCTGCCTCGGCTCTCCAGACACCACTAACACTTTGTGACAGAGACTCCCTTTACTGCACATTTATACAGCTCCTGCACAATACAGCTGTGATCTGAGTTTGATACTTTATGCCCTGTGGTAATAATCATGGTGATGATGGAGCAGCAACAAAACTGATGCTATATAAAGCATTGTTAAATGTAGTGAAACAGAATAAAAAACAAGCAAAGAACAATCACCTCTTATATATTTGTGTTAGAAAAGGCCCACAACAGCTATGGGGGAACTGTTTTCAGACAGGCAAATAAAAGGTATCATTGCTGCACTATTAGGCCTTAGCCTGAAGCTCTTTCCAGTCACGTTTGCTATCAAGTCCTAGTGAAAACACAATTGCAGGATAATTGCTGAAAACAAGAATTAACACGTAACCTGTCATTAGGGCCCTATGAATCAGAGCAGGAAACTGAAATTGTTTCCATCCAATAGCCAAGTTAAGCCACAAGTGGTGTCACAGGCACCTTCAATACAGGCAAACATGTTTTTTAAAGGTCACAGGAAGGAATATGCGAATTCTGTTTTCTTTATTGACTTCAATGCAGATAATTTACATCACTGGGAAAAAAATCTTACACCTCTTTGCTGCTTCAACCTTCCTTTCAGCAGAGCAGACCCAGTAACATGGCAGGAAAGGTCTGTAGCACTCCATACAGTGCTGGGGAAGTGCTCAGGAATGACTGGAGAGAAGGTAAATGGCTTCTCCTCCAGGCTGGGAACAGGAAAACGGTGACAACTACTCCTCTGCTGAGCGCACATTTTTGTTTTTCTGTGGAGCACAGGGAGGTTGCAGGAGGGGACAAGTGGGCTCAGGAGGGCAGCTGGCTCTGCAGCTGAACGTGCAGGAGCCCCACACCATGCCCACCCCGGGCCCCTCAGCTGGGCTCCAAAGCTCCCGCACAGCACCAGACTTTCAGCAGCCCAAGGACTGGAGGAGCTTCCTGGCCAAGTTCATTGCCCTGGCAGCCAAGCTCCTTCTGCACGGCTGTCACTCTGCACCCAGAGCACACCCTTTGGAGATCACTGTCCGCCTCTTCCTTCCTGCTCCAGCCTGGCTACGGCCTCATTTCCAACACAAATAACTTCCTAGAGAAAGAGATGGCTCCAATTTGGACAAAGAGCCCACTAGCGAGTCCAAGCGCGGTTGCTTTGCTTCTTTCAGCCATCAGCCCATTCAGCAGCCTTTCCTTCACAGCCACTGTGTTCCAGCTCAGTGGGACTGTCCATCAGCATTTTCCCCTCTGCCCTTCTGAGTTTGGGCTGTTGCCTAGAGGTCTCTTCAAAAGTTCACTAAATTACGTGTGCCACAATAAAGCCCAAACACCCTCAGGACTAACCAGGCCTTACAGTGTTTATTGCTTGGATATTACTGGATTAATGCCACTTCCGAGCAGAACACTTCCAAAAGCTTCTCCTCTATCCCATGCTACTGATCAGACATTTTAATTCTCTATACTAACGCAACTGCACTATCATCTGTGTCTTTGTGCTTGCACAGTGCACAAAGATGCTGTTTTTCACGTTTGTACCAAGTGCTTATGAAAATTGTTTCAGAGAATTGAATTCTCACTCTCTGAAGTGCTATTACAAGGCATTTTGATGCACACAAGGATGCTGCAGTTTCTTTTCTCCACCCTTCAAGGAAGTTTTGTACACTCCTTAGTGCCAAGATTGAATGTACTCATGTCAAGATGACACCTGGAGGAGCAGAGAAAAGGAAATTCAAAAAGAGCACATACACGTACCAAGTAACATCTGATATACCAACCAACTGTTAACCTTTGGATTTCTCCTTCTGAACTTCAAAAATAAATTAAATCTTCTCTTTATGTCTAAAACTGGAAGGCAGAACTATACCTTATAGGACATCTTAGAGACACAGACACTCGTAAAATGAAAGTGGAGTAGGGTCGAAAGCACCCATTTCTGCAAAATTTAGGTGATGATTTAGAAACAGAGACTAGAATTTTAGACTCGTGGTTAAATATCACAAACTTGCAAAGAACCTAAATAGACATTTTGCCATCTTCCTGAGCCTGAAGAGTGACTGTGCCTCTATTGCTGCAATAGCTTTGATAAGACTTCAACCAGGTTCCCTGCTATTGCACAGAAGTGCAGAGGCAGTTGTGAACACACCCAGAATTTCAGATCAGTTTTCCAGTGCTGCTGGTTTGAGGGAAGAGCAGCTTTGGGAAGAGGAGCCCCCAGTCACTCCCCTAAAGTTCCCTCAGCGTTCAGCTGAGTCACAGCTTGTCACAATAGGCTGTGGGCAGGATCATGAACCAATCCAATTTCAAAACCACAAAAACCCCAAGAGAAATGCTCCATCTCCCAATTTCTCATGAGACCAGATGACACAAAGCACAGCAGCCTTTGCACAACTGCGAGGGGATGCCCGTGTGCGTGTGGTCAGACAACACAGTTCGCACCAGGAGCTGCTCAGTGCAAAACTGGAGTTTTGCTGGAGCTCAGCATCACCGAACCACTGCCTAAAAGCAGCAGATGAAACAGGGAGGTGGCCAAAAACAGGGGGGATGGACGGAAGGCAAGAAAGTACAGGATGTGATTCACACAACTCTCCTCAATATCCGGAAAAGCTGAAGAGGGAAAAGAGCAGCACAGTGGGAGTGCTCAGCCTGTTCCTGAGGAACACCAGGGCAGATGCCAGCAGACACTCCAGGATGTGCTGCCAGTTCAGGGCCTGGGCAGTGCAGAGAGGCCTGAACTCTTATTCTGGGGCATTGGCCTAACTCGGGTTGGGGAGCACCTGCCAAACAAATTCGACACTGCAGTTTGGAAGGCTGGCTCTGTGGAATTTCTCCCTGTGCAGAGTTTCTTGATAGAAGAAAAAAAAAAAAAAGCTAAAAAGTGACACAGTATCTTCTAATAGCTTTTCCATTGATTCAGTGTGGTGTGCACAAGGGAGGGCAGCAGGAACCCTCATACCTTAATGTTCTGATCTATACAAGAAATAACCTCAGGGCTCCGGGGAGTGGCAAGTGATCTTCTGGACTCTGAAACTGTAACAACTGACAGGGAAGATATCCATGGGCATGGGTAGGGAACAGGCCGAGGACAGGAAATAACCACTTCTCAGTGACTTTCTCTTTAATATGCACTGCCAGATTACACAGATTCAGACCTGCTATCTGCTCCCTACATAGGAGATCAAGACCTCCACATATGCTTTTTTATTTATTTTAAACTTCAGCAGTTCTTCCTAGTTCCAAACAGGTGCTGTGCTTGGATTAGAGGTGTTACAGGCTCAGTTCTCATCTACTCCATGTGCTACAATAAAGCAGCATCAGACTGGAACCATCTCTTTCTTATATGCACCAGTTCCAGAATCTGAACTCCCCTCCACTAGACAATCAGTTTTATAATCTCTATGCTATTTTCCTCACAGGAAGGCTTCCCATTATTAAAACAGAAATGGAACCTGCAGAAACTTGCAGTCCTAGGGGTCCTCAGCATGCCATACTGACATATAGGCACTTATATCTAGCTTATTTCTGTTTCTAGCTGGGAAGTAAAAGGTCTAAGGGGCTAAATGCAGGGAGTTTTTCCTTGCTTTCCTCTTTGTGTGTGGCTGTTACAAAAATGCTGAATCCTACAAATAAGCCTTGGGAACTGAATTCACGCTGATGCACAGAACCTGACACCATTTGCAGCAGAGCAGTTCTTCCAGTTGCTCTTTATTCAAGAGGGGTAGATGGCAAAAAGAGGCCTGGATAGTGTTTCTTTCATCCCCTCCCTCCCCTATGCTACTAAAAGAAAGGGAAAACAAAAAAAGAAAAGAAAAAATAGCTATCATCATGGCTTTGGACATTTTGTCCTTTATTACATCCTGATTATTCCCACCACATCTCTTAATTCAATGTTAACAACCTTTATCTGTTTCCAGGTCTCTTCAGAAGGGATGAAGCCATCCTTTGTGTTAGAACACTCATGGAACTGAAATGATCAAGGTTTCCTTCCTCACGCATCAGCACTGCCCGTCAGTCGAGCTGCAGCACGAACCACGTGTGTGCCTGCAATGGCAGCTCAGCGCGTGGGGAATCCACTCCTGCAAACCTCCAAGAAAGCACCGATTTTGTTCTTTAAAATGAAAACAATACAACACACTTCTGCCTGAATTATTTAGTACTGAAGCATCAATCTACAGCTAAGGGATAAAACCAGGGCAGGCACAGGTTGAGGGTCATGTGTAAACCTTTCACTTTTTTGCTGTTATTTCAAATCCAGTTTAGGCTGCTCGAAATTAAGCCTGTGTGGAGGCTCCATTGCAGCAAACTGTCATCCCGATTCCTGCAGAGCTGTCCAAGCTGCCACCACAGCTGGCATTCCCTGGCCTCTCCATGGGGGCTCAGACAGACAGCCAGTCCCAAAGGTGGGCTTCTCCAAGCTAATAATAGGAACAACAGTCGAGCAGCACAATTTTCCAACTCTCCTGCCCGTGGTATCGAATCCTTTTGCTCACCCTACTGAGGGTCAGGGTTGTACTGCCTGCACCAAAGGACCCTTCTCTATCCACCTCTCCCCTCCACTCTTCCAGTCTCTACTCAGCTAATCCCTGGAAATGGCAAAAGCTGCAGCAGATCTTTGGGACCTTGCCAGCACAAGTGAAAGTGCAGAGGACTCAGGGAGGATTCTCTGCAAGTGGAGTCAGAGCCACACTGAAACCAACTCTCTGCTGACATGGTTTCAAATTCCTTAAGCACATGTTTTAAAGAGAAAACAGGAGAAAAGAGTAGAATGGACAAAGATAAAGACCAGGTTAACAGATGGGTTTTTTTCTAAGAGTTTGAGCACTGGACGTACAGCAAATCTGCTGAAGAACTTTGCTCACTCCTGCTTCTCCATCCCTAGAGAGCACACACCACATAAATATGATTTTGCTCCAAGCCTCTCTCCTGCAGTGAACCAACCAGGCCTCTCAAAAATAACTTTGGTGTGGTTTCTGAATTTTATTTATTGTAGGAGGACTCAAGTCACCACCAGGCACTCACTATGACTCTACAACCTGAGGTAAATAAATGAGACGTAGCACTATTAATGCTCTAATTACACATGCAACTAGCCATTCACTCTGCAAAGGTCAGCTGTCTTTGCTCATAAATGTTAGTGGAGATACAGGGAATGCAACTGAAATGGCAAAGCTGGGGGCCAGGATACATTTCAAAGGTATCCCCTTGCACACGTGAGGTTGGCATAAAAGGAAGCACAAAAATGAGCCAAAATGCCCACAAAGAAAAGTGACTTTCCTGATACTCTGATAATCCTGCATGAATGTATCTGAACTGCAGTGCCAAACCCATGCAACTGCACCTTCAATACCATGGGGTATATATAGATTTAAATAAAAAGCATGCTATGTATTCTGCTAGAACCCTAATATTACTTTCTATTTTAATACTGTGCTTGTTTTGTGCGGACGAAAAAATAATTCCTACTGGCACTGTAAGATTCCAGCTATTCTCAGTTGTGACAGGCTACAAACCAGCTGCATGTGGCTCCTGTTGTACTCAAAACACTGCAAATGGATTTTAAAAGAAGAATAAATCACCAACAGCTACTAACATGCTGCTACCAGACAGGAACATCCTAAAACACCTGTTTATACAAGAAGGCCTAGAAATCAGCTCCTCTCTTTACCTTCTCCTGATGTCAATTTCTACCACAAAATGCTGTTTAGCCAGCACTGACAACTGCATTCAACACCTGCAGTCAATATTCAGCAGCTGGGGAGACCTGCTGTAAAGCCCTTTCTAAAACCCAGACATGCTAATCTGTGATTAAAATAAAATAATCTCCAGCCCTGCCAATATTTTTACTCTCCCTAAATTTCCAAATTGAGCAAAAGGAAATCTAAAATCCCAGCTGAAAATTATGACACTTCTTACCTTATAATTTCACTTGAGTGTCTGATATGAGGTTTGCCTTTGAAAAGGGAAAGAAAAAAAGAGAAAAAAAGAAGAAAAAAAACCCCCTCAACACAAACTTCACTCACAAACTTCACTTCCTGCCAGCCAGGAGTTCATAAATTCTGATAACAAGGAGTCAGCTTACTTGTTTCAGTAATTTATACAACTCAATCCTTGGCTGAGCAAAATGAATGGACCTTGCTTGTGAAACTTTGCTGTGTGAGAAAATTCCAGCAGTACAAAATACCGTGGCACTTCCTCACATCTTCAGCCAATCAAACTTTCCCTCTGCTTCGACTTTAGCTATTCACAGAACACTAAAATAAATTCAAGACTACAGTCTTGATCTTCTACGTGTCCAAGATCTTAATGCTTTGAATCAAAGCAAATAAAAGATCACTTAAAACTTTGAGATGTACACTACAGCAAACAGTTTTGATACCTGCCATAGTGAAATTCCCCACAATGAGGACACCTCCTGTCTGCCCAGGAGTCAGAGTTGTCTTGGGGCCAGTCTGAGACTGAGACACAGATTTCCACAAGAACCATGGCCATCACAAAAAACTCTCTGTATTTTCTGAAGTGCCAGCTGTATTTCCTTATCTTTGACGTTCTTCTGTGCAATGACTGTGATGCAGCAATACCTCCAGAATACACACCAGCACTTTTCATGGCCGTGAAATGGGCTGGAATGTGTGTCTGCCTGCATGTGACCCTCTCACACGCTCCCCAATACCAACAGTAACAGCTCCTAAATTCCATTTTAACCATCCCTAATCCCCCCTCCTCCCAATAATGCTATACCATACAATTTTTGTCATGTTTTGCTATATTTTTGTCTTACACCTCTGTTTTTCTTTAATAAAACCAAAACTCCCCAACAGCATACCTAACTAGTAGTAATATTCTACACGATTTCCACAGAAAAAAAAGGGAAAGAGCAAATATAGATGTTATTCAGAGTCCTCTAATGCCCATTTCAGTGCTAACTGCCATGAAAATCACCTGTACTGCTGTGTGGGACAGCAGGGCGATGATACCAACATCAGCAAGCCATGGCACAGCTTTGCTGGAGCAGGATGTGGCAGAAGGCACCGAGAAGATCTGAGTCTGATGTTCTCTTTCCTAGCCTTCACACTAACCAGCAGTACGAAAATTAACACGGATGTGATAATACTGATCAAGGTAGAAGCAGAAATTAGGAACATGTTTAATCTCATTAACCACAGATAAGAGTAGCTCTGAGAGAAACCTGAGCTGTCCCCCAGCCTTTCTCTGTACTTCCTGCATGTGTGACTACAGCAATGAAGATTAAATCACTCACAAGCTCCCAGGAAGGCTTTGACAGAGGCTCTGCGGGGTTCCTGCTGGATTCCTGCTGTGGCCATTTGCCATGTGTCTGTCTTTTCACCCTTCTCTGCACCTCAGCCCCACTTTGGAACAGTTGACATCTTAATGAGCTTCCCCCCATACCTGCAGCTCTGTTCTCCTCCACGGCCCCACCATTTGACAGAAGAATTCAGAACGAAGGCACTGTCCTGTCATACCACTGCCCGCACACCCAAACTCCCTTTTAGCTGACTTCCCACCCCCTTCCACATGAATTTCAGGTTGCCATCCATGCATGCAAAGCTTGGCAATGTGCCACCCCAGGCCAGCTCTTTCTCAGACAGAGCTGTTCTTCCTCGACATCTCCTTCCTCTACACCCACATTTGTGCATTCTGTCGCATGACCAAGCAGTGTCTCTCTCCTGCTGCATCGTCTGTCTCAAGTATTCCTAAATCATCCAAAGAACCCAGAAATTAACAAAGAACTCTCAAATCTTCCTTCTCCCATTCCATGGGGCTCATCTACTTCATTTAAGCACTACCTTAGGGGGGGACTTGCTAAATCCCTAACATTAGTGGCACTGACAGCAACCCTACCTCATGTCTCTCACAGCAGAGATACTGAGATTTGACCCAGTTCTCGGGAATCTGACTGGAGTGACTCTGGCCAGCGCAACATCAAACATTCAATCCTAAAAGCTGTCACCTGTGGCAACTTGACTTGTCTGCAAAAATAAAACAAAGCCCTAAAGCCTTCAGCAAGGACACCTGTAAGATTTCTCTAGTGCTTCAAAGCACTGCTATATGTTTTCACACTCGTGTCTGTGCAAGCTCTGCTGTCGGCATTTTCAAGCAAAGATCTGTATCTGTTTCTCAGTCACAACTCAGTAGATAGCTCTGTGGATGGAAGCTTAATGGCCCTCCAGGCATAAAGATCCCTGGAACTGCATATTGTGTACAGCAATGACATGACAGAGAATAGTGACTGTGAACAGAAACAAAACTCTGCGGCATTCAGCAGAGCTAGAAATGCAAAGGAAGCCATTAAGAGAAAAAGTAGATTGTTCTCCCAAGACTTCGTGTCCTTATTTTGTCTGAATATATGTTCTAAAGCTAACTAAACCATTACACAGAAAAGGCAAGGGAAGAAAAGAAAAATACTCTGGGGGGAGGGGGAATTCAACAGATGGAATCAACACAGGCAAGTGACACTGCAGTAAAACTGTTATTTCTGTTACAAAGCTCATTGATGGCTTTTGCTGGGTGCACTGGCTCAGCCACCCCGGGTTACAGCTCTGCTTTGCCACAACGGCAGCAGAATCCAGAGCGACTTTCCTCCCAAGCCCCACAGCACAATCCTGGAGCAGCTGATGCCTTACAGAACTCATTGCTTGATTAAGTGCTCTTTAATATCCACAACGCTGGAAAACACTTCTTAGAAGGCAGCTGGGATCTGCCAGCTCATACACAGCCATAGACCCCTTCACACTTCCTTTCAGAAACCTGAAACACCCTGCCAGCCACCATTAATTGCCTCACTCTAAAGATCTTCCCTATCCATACCAGGATATGCTGTGGAGTAAGAGGTGTGAGCAGAGGGCTCCTTCCCCAACATCCACGTTCCATCTCTTGGACAGAAGTTAGAGAGGAATGGTTCACATTCCCTGCAACCAGCTGACAGGAAGCAGTCAGATACCACAAAGGTAGAACAGAGCAGCTTGAATGGAAGGGTGTTTTTTTGCCAAAATCAAGAGCATTTCCTTCACATTCCTGAATAATTTCCTCTCTCCCCCTGCCTTGTGTTGGCTGCCTCATGACTGTACATGAAAAAGGAAGAGGAGGAGGATCTCAGGAATATTTGGAAGTCTGATGTTTTGATGTCTCATCTAAAGCAGCACCATGCTGAGAGGACTGCACAGGGGTCAGAAAAATGAGATGTAGCAAAAGCATTGATGAAAACCAAAAATCATTCCAGGAATGAGATCCTTTTCATCTTTCCAAGCTGAAGCATATCCGTTTCCCTTTCTTAAGGCACTGTCCTTCCCCTCCTCTCCCTGCAGCAGTAGCTGCCTGTGGTGCACTGCAATGTTGGCTCACTTCCACAAGTCAGCGTGTCTGAGAGAGAGTCTGGGTTGAGGCAGGGGGAGGAGGGAGTGAAAAAGCCGGGGCAGCAGAAAAGGGACTCAGAAGCCACCTGCCTGCTTCCAACTAACATCAGTACCCTGCAAACAGCTGGCCCATGGAAGTGTTCCTGACTCCTGAGGTGATGATTTCACAGGAGCAATGCGTGCTCATCCAGTCTCATTCTCCTGGATGTGACACACCAGGGAAACAGGAAAACATCCCCCTGCTAAAGCCATGTTAACAGGGAAACAGATTGTCCGAGCGTGCAGCTGCTGCTCCCTCCACAGAGCTGCTCCAGCACTTCACAGCAGGCAGTGGCAAGGGGAGAATGCACTCAGCCATGATGCTCTTCCCTCTGCTTGGGAAGACAGATCCCCAGGTGGAGACCGGAAGGGTAAGGGGAATTTGCAGATTTTGAACATCATGCCACACCCCAGAAGATCTGGATGACACCTGCTTAATATGCAGGATTTTGTCCCAGACCTGTCAGGTGGCGGTAATTTCAACTTCCATAGGTTAATCCTTCTCCCATCACCAAAAACGCTTCATGTTTATTTATATATGGCCATATAACACTTTCCCAAGCAGGGGCTGCTTTGAAAACCTTTAGAAACCGTCTCTTGATCCATCTTCACCATTTCATAGCCAAGGAAGGGGGTTATTTGTTTGTAAATTCACAGACACACGTCTGACCCTCCTGCCCCCCATTAGTCTCTAATGGAAGTTACAAGGGCTGCCCACAACCAGCAGGAGACCAGCTCCGAAGAGCATCCCAGCATTCCTGCCACCACAGGCTTCTCCACTCCCAGGGCTCTGCTTTGGATGAGGGAGGAGAATCCCTGAAGGTCCAGGGAAAGAACATCAGGACAGTGTGGTGATTGTTCTCACCACACAACTGTGCAGGACGAGCTCAAGCAGGTAATCAAATGCAATCCCTTTCAAAACACTTCTTAATACTAAATGATGATACCAACTACTGCAGATCTGGAGACATTTTTCAAACCTTAATGCATTAAGCCTCAAAACTCCTGAAGTCTCAAGTTTCTTCTTAGCAGTGACTATTCTAAACTAAGAGGCTGTGATATTTTGAACATGGGGGGTTGCTCTGCCAGAATTCATAATTATCTATCAGTATCTGTATTTCCAACTGCAAGATTAGAACTATTTTAGTCAAAACTAGAAGTTTCCACATGAAAATATACAGCAGATTGGTAGAAAAGCATTCATAGGTGCTTGACAGAACCACCATGGAAAACCACCAAGAGACCCTGGATTTCCAGATCAAATAACCAACAACCAAATTCCTATTAAGTCTGGCTGCAGAAATCTTCTTCTAGATCCTTGCTCTGTCTGAATTAGTTGAGGGTCTTCCACTTCACTACCTGAGTCCTTCCAGCTCTTACAGAGAACTCTTTGCATGCCTACAGTGTGCAGTGTTTCCCAGTTTTCATCCCTGAAACACGACCTGGCAAAACAGGGACATAGCCCTGAACTCCTCAGAGCCCAGCTGAGGGGGAGCCACTGTCTATTTTGGGAAGGGTATGGCTGTTCTCACTTCCCGTGAGGAGTTTTAAAAGTTCCTGGGTGTTTCTAAGTGTGGGGGATACAGTGTGCTGTATTTGATACATGCAGCCACAATATCATTTCCTTCTCAGTTTTAGGGGATGTATTTCCAAAACCAATTGTCACACAACAAAAGAAACGGTGAGCCTTAGCAAGAAAACCTCCTCAGGGACACATGGATTCATTACAGGGTGAGGGGGATTCAGAAGAGAGCCTGAAAAAGGAAGACATCCCTAAGGCAAGTTTCATGAGAGTGGCAGAACCAGAGAGCTGCACCCAGGGCTCTCAGGGGATGCCAGGCCAGAGCTGCATTTACTTTCTAGATTACACACTGCCACAGCAAGAACTACTGGAAAAGCACTCCTGCTATTTCCCAAAAGACTGTTACAGAAATACCTGTTTCACTCATGTATCCTGGGGAGCCTTCTGTGGAAAGACCACAGGAACTTGGGACTTGGAACGTGAAAGTGAAGCCTCTTCACAACTCTGAAACGTGCTTACTGAGGCAATTTCTAATAAAGGGTGATTCAGCCTCTGAATCAGAAAGAAAAATTATCTTGCCTGTTGAGAAAGATGGAATAAGGTTTGGCTGCAGGAACAGGACTGAAGTCTGGATGCTCAGCTCAAATGACTAAGTGCCTGTTTTTCATGACCCAAATTCTGGCTACCCCAGAATAGCACCAAACCCACAAACCAAAAAAATAACATTATAAAGAATAAAGTTTCATACTCAAATTAAGCAATTATTTAGAGAAGCTATAAATGAAACATAAACCAATCCAAGAATGCGAATCAAACGAAGTGAGCCACAGAGCCTGCCATCCTCCTTTAGACACATCTGGAAACTCGAAATTCTAACATTTACCACAACCCCACCTCTTGCTCTGCCCAAAAAATGTCTGGCTGCAACTTTTAAAGCTGCACAGTGCCCATGTCTTTGGAAGCTTGTAAATAAATTCTCCCCACCTTTGAGCTCTGTTCAACTCTGCAGGCCTTGGCCTTGAATCCCTGGCTGTTTTGCAATGTGTGCAATAACTTTGTTCTCCTGGATACAGCCACACAGTTGTCTTACACACCTTGCAAAAGGTACAAAGCCAAACAGATATCTGGCAGAAGAAAAAGATGGAAAGATATTTAAATCCCAGTGCTCTCTGGCACTTTAAAGGTGAAATTTAAAGGTTGCATTCTGCAAAGATACTGTCAAATGTAAAGATTACAAATTTATAAATAGTCTATAGTGTTGTACATTTCTGCAATATTTCTCAGTACAGACTTCATCTAGGCCACATCTGATAACGTTATCTCCTTTGACTATGCAAACCTTCCAAAACACATTTGTTCTTGCCTGTCCTAAAATCCAGGGCGCCCAGTCAATAGTCACATTCCTCATCCTATCTTTCCCATCTCCATGCTCTTTGCCTGTTAATACTGTTGCCATAGATTTTCTTATTATCAATAATCTCTTGTGTTCAGTGGGGATTTATTATTTATTGTACCTTTAGCTCAGACATCTCGTTTCCAAGTTTTCATTATCTGGGTAAAGTTAGTATAGAATTCACTGTGGCAGCTACCAATTCAACACATGGAAGAGAGCAGGCATCACATCAACAATCCCACATCCTCCCTCCCTCTGTCCCAGCCCTGGAGCCTCCCATCTCTCCTGCAATACCCCAAAAAAGGACCCTTTTCATTGCTCAGAGCACACAGGACTGCTGGTTCCAAAACTCCAGCTATGTTTAAATCTTTCAGATCCATTAATATTCTTTTACACAGTTAAGCTGTTAATGCCAGGCCAATAAAAACTGGAAAGGAAACCCCAGCCTATCCAGTTTATTTTACCACCAGGGCCATTTGCAGTGTGTCTTGTGACCACAGAAGCACCTGCAAAAGAAGTTTTGGCAGCTCAAAACCCTGAAGTTCTGATCCAGTTTAGGCAAATGAGGTAACTTTTGTAAAGAAAAATGAAGAAATAAAAACTGAGTCATCTTCTTAGCATGTTCCTGACTAAAATATAAATCAATTAGCAGTAAAGCAGACAAGGCCCAGGTTGCAGGTTTCACTGGAAAGGCTTCAGAGAAACAAAGGAAGAAGAGTGAGGCTTTATTGGAAGTGACTGATGGCAGCATCAACAATAACCCAAGGAACACACAACTCCCGAGCAGTGCTCCTTGAAGGCTGTTGTGTGATACTCTCCCCATGTGGCACTGATGCCAAGTTTCCTGCAGCTCATGGCCCTGGAATCACCTGTAAGATTTCACCAGGGATTTTTCTGATGGGATAATGTATTTACATGCAGGCAACCCACGGACTGCTATGGCTTGGTCAAGAGCCTAAGCTCTTGCCATCAAGAGACTGGAGTCAGGAATCTCAGATCCTTTTCTGGGGTCACAGACTTCTTTTGGGACAAAACCCGTCTCTGGATGTCACTTTCTCACGTTTTACTGCAGTGGGGTGCTTTGGCATAAATTATTTGGCAATCTTCAACAGAGATGACAGAAACTGTAATAAATCCTAATAATATAAATTCTGTGCACACAGCAGAACTGAGCAATTCCATCAGTTCTGCTGTTTCTCTAAATCGTTTTCTCTGAACCATTTAATACCCTTTCAATAAATACATAATAAATAAAATGTTGCAGAAAAAATAAAGAACCATTAGCCTATCTTCTACTTGTTAACAACAGGCCTTTGAGATAATTACCAAAAGCAAAATACAGATTTTATAATATGATTAAAACTGCCCTTCTAACATCAGTGAACTTCAGGATTAAGGTGCTTGAGGAATGTGAATATTGCTCCCTTTGTATGTATTAAACACAATATTATTCCACACTATTGCTCCCCCTTGAACTTCATCCTTACACCAGAGTACAACCTGAGCCCAGTCAGGATGCAAGGTGGGATGCAGAGTGACAGGAACTGCCATCTGCAGCCTCTCCCATCTCCTCTGCATTCTACACAGACACCAGAAAGCACAGTATAAGAAAGAGGTGTCTTGTGGTTTGACCACAGCTGAATGCTACCCTCAGAAATCCGGGTTCTCCTCTCGTTCTTCCTGATGTCTCATGCAATGCTCAGGAAGCCAGCTGAGCCACACAGGTACTGTCTAATTGCCTGTTCCTCATTTCCCAGAGCCCGGACTGCAGCCGGGTTTGCCAAAGTCCTGGGCACTCCCAGCTGGGACACAGCTTGGGTCTAAAAAGCTTGACTGAGTTCAAGTGCAATCTGTACCTGTGGGGGGGAACCAAAACCCAGCCACCCTCATCTGAGATATTTCATATGCAGCTCACAAAATTCAGTGGAATTTTACAAGTTTAACCTATTCGTCTGCTGCACATACACAAAGGAGAGACAATGCAAACTTCTCTTAAAGCCGTGTTGTGAAAATAACAGTAATCCAGCCATTAGAGTGAAAACTCCTCAAAGCACAACCAGGAGGAAATGAACAAAACAAACCCAAAACTTGTTTCCAGAGCAGGTCTAAGCTAACCTGAAATAAAGAAATCCATATGCTGAACAATGAAACCAGCTACTGAAATAAATCATTTACAACTCCAATATTTTTGTCTGGGCACTGAAAAATCCTCAAGCGGGATAAAAAATACAGAGTGCAAGACAGTCAGAAGTATAAACACAGCATGGATCCTGACATCTCCTACCTCTGAATGCTCAGTTTACCAACCCAAAACTGCTATTTATGAGGGAGCTTTGTGTATGTGAGAACAGACTGATCATTACAGATTTGGAACTTGGCTGAACTTGGGATGATTTTAAGGGTGACAGGGCGAGACACGCCTGGAACAAAATTCACCCCTCAATAAACCTCAAATCCAAGAAACAGGCAAATCACTGGACAACACATTTGTATTTTACGAAGCCAAGCCAACTTTACTGGGAAAGGTTGAAAAATTTCTGCCCAAACAACTCCTGCAAAACTATTTCAGTTCAGCACAGGAAAAACCATCCTTCAAATCTGTCAGAATACTAAGATGCGTGAGGCCACACAGACCAAGGCAATCCCACCAGGAAGCAAAGTGCTTGGTCCAGCCCAATTCTGCCTCTTTCCAGAGGCACAGTGGAGTTCCCTGGAAAGAGCACGCATAGCATTGACCTCACAATAGCATCATTTTTCCTGACATCTATTTTTTTTCTTTTTACACGAGATTTATCACATTAGTCACAGACCTGACGTCCTCACCAAGATAAACTACTCTCTCAACTTACAGATATTTTGCCTGAGCAAGGACAATGACTTTGGTGGTTATTTTTGTTTCTTTCCACAATGAACTCTGATACTGCCCCAGAGGCTAATTACATCAGGAAAGTAATCAGTATTCTGAGATGCCTTTTCCTGATGCTGTCTTCAAACCACATCTATTCAGCTTTCATCACTGCTCTCCCTCCAAACACCCCTTATCCAGAACGATCTGCTTTGGAACAATTCAGATGGTTGATGTTTCCTTGATAGGCAGTATCTGTCACTTGATGCTGAGATTTGCAGGCTGCAAAGGCAGTTCCATCCACACATTAAGTGGTTCCAGCACTATTGTAGCGAATCAGATAAACCCTGATGCACCAAATATAACTGAGGGTCTCCATAGAAAGTTCTTTAACTTCTTTAAAGCCACTGTGCTGTCATTAATTAATCCCCAGAAGGGATAAACTCAAATATCTGCATGCATTAGGCTCAATATTTTACTTCTGCCTATTTCTCACACCTTCTGGAGAAGTACACGTCTTCCACTTTGTTTTGATTTTGTAACATCATATTGATGACTATACTGCTATTAATCTGTACCTCATGCTTCTGCTTGAAAATCATTTACAAAAGCAGAGGAATCAATGACTTAATACAACCCTCAGCATCTTTTACTGCAACTTCTTCATTTGCTTTGCTCAAATACAGCCTAGTTTTTCTGGTGTAGTAAAGAACCAAAGACTTGAATAAAAGACTTGCTACCTTTATTAATGCCTGATTGATCCAATAACCAAAACTAGGAATTATCTTCATTTCAGCATTATATTACACAAAATTGTACCACTACACTGCCTTTAAAAAAAATGTAATTTTCTACCACTCTGATTTAGTTTTATTTTGACTGAAATCATAAAATCAATAATTCTCAGACTCATTTATCTGATTGCTCTCTTCTTTCAGTAAGGGCCATTACCTCCATGGCTTTTAGCCCCACTATACCTATTAGTTAGTTTTATTTTCCTCAGTTCTACTGGGCTATACCAGATCATTTGTGTACCTTACCTTTTTTGCCTTACAAAGTCTATGGGTAAGTAATTTGCTGCCTCTTTTTCTCCCATTTCAAGCTATCAATAAAATAGGTGAAATTAGAGGATACTTATTTCACACTTCCTGACTTGTGGGGCAATGAATAATGCATTATATTTTAAGAGGAGAATTTTAAATAAATGTAATCAAACTAAAGAAGTCCAAGACTATTTGGCCAATTCTATGGTTTTTTTATAATACTCATGTCTCTTGCTCCAGCAGAGAGACCTCGATTCAGCAGCAGTGTCAGGGAAGGGGAAGCAGGCTGATGCACAGTGCACAGAAGCAGCTCTGGGAGCAGCCAAGCCTCCTGTGAGCCCTGCCGTGCTAACAGCTGGATCAGGTATTCAATCAGCCAGCTGCAGACACAAATCTGTGCTGCCTTCCGTAAATGAAGGTTACAGACTGCAGTCTGACACCTGTATTCAGTGTTGGGTTACAGCCCTCCCAGAATCACAGAATATCCTCAGTGGGAAGGGACCCACAGGGATCATCCAGTCCACCTCCTGGCCCTGCACAGACACCCCAACAACCCCACCCTGGGCACCCCTGGGAGCGTTCTCCAAATGCTCCTGGAGCTCTGGCAGCCTTGGGGCTGTGCCTGTTCCCTGGGGAGCCTGGGCAGTGCCCCACCATTCCTGGGGGAACAACGTTTTCCTGATACCCAACCTAAACCTCCTCTGACTTCACATCATTCCTCGGAGTCCTGTCACTGGTCACGAGAGTGGAGAGATCAATACCTGCCCCTCATGAGGATGCTGAAGACCCCAGTGAGATCCCCCCTCAGTCTTCTCCAGGCTGAACAAACCAAGTGCCCTCAGCTGCTCCTCAAAAGGCTTCCCCTCATGAGGAACACTCACGCTGAGAGGCTGAGCTGGGCACATCCTCAGCATCCGTGGGGTCATCATCCAGAGCACCCTGACCAACTCAGCTGCTCCCAGCCTTGTACCTGGGTCACCTCAGCAGAGCAGCCATTTGGGACGGGCTGCTGGAGATGCCTCCTGAGTGGAGAACATGCACATTGGGGGAACAGATACGCACATCCCAGAATACTCCTTGTCCTCGTGTAATCAAAGCCTGTCCTTTGCATGGAGCCGTTGTGGGGCAGTGATTGTGCTCTTCCCCCAGAGCAGCTCCAGAGGCAGCAGCCACTGTGCAGAGCAGCACAATTCACAGCACAGCCTGGATGGAAACAGCACAGGGAACACTTCCCACTGCTCCTCCAGCCTTCTAAAACTGCAAGGAAAAGTAACAACTGCATGTAAAAAGTACTTTGGCCAAAGAGCAGAGATACTAAACGTGCCTCATAGCTCCTCCAAGTCCTCCATGGGAGCACTTGAACAAAATAACAAAATAACTTTGGCATATTCTGCTGAATAAAAGCCTCATATATCCGAATTTTTCTACTCAGGTTTTTGGCAAATTTTAAGATGTAAAATATAATCCTATGTGGATAGACAGGAAGATGTAAATGTTGAAGCTGGAACACAGACCTCAAGGGGACAGTGTTAAATGAAAGAACCTTGGGTTCCCGAAGGGTCAGAGGCACAAAGACAGCACAGTTACGAGGAGCAGCAGCAGCACCATCTGCTTTGGGACTTCTCTTTCCTGTATCTTTGATTTACAGAATGTACGGAAGCCTGAGCATTCCCAAAAATGGCAATGCTTACTGACTTCTACTTTCACAGTCAGTGAGCAAACAAATAGAGCTTCAAAGCGGAACTCCCGATTCAAGCCAAACTCCAACAGGCTTTTCAGGAAAAAGGCAGAAAGGCACCTAACATTTTTGGTTTAGTTACTCATCCTACAAGTTTGGGTTTGTTGTGTATTTGCAGTCACTAACAAGCCTCTAGTGGGCTACAGTTCCCATTAATTAATGCTTATTTGTTCCTTTTTCTCTAAATAATACAAATTTTGGCTCTCATGTTCTTACACAAAGATATATACAAACATGAAAAAAAGGGCAAACCAATGCATTTTATTTTGAGCTAACAAGCTCTATGATTTCAGAAAACAAGAAACATGCAAATAATATACCAGTGCTTATATTTCTATATAACTAGTAAAAATAAAATAAAATTAGGGGAAAAAGCCTCACTAAATGGGGAATGGGAAGCATATCAACTGTAAAGAAAAAGTAGAGATAATACAGTTCTACCTTGCCTCAGAAAAAGTTCAAGTGCAAATTCTTGTTTTATTTTTAAAGCAGTTTTACTTTTTCTCTTCGTTGGTGCCTTATTAAAAAAAGTTACATATTGAAAACCCCAAATTTAGTAGTTTGGAAAAAATTAGCAGCAAATTTAACCATACTTCAGAAATACAGTTTCTATTTATTGAATGCTAAATGAGTTTGAGAGAAGAAAAAGGGAAAAAATGTAGAGAGTGATGTCTCACAGATTACTTTCCCCTCATATAATTTTTAATAAAAAACCTGAAGTTTTGGGGTGGAAGAAAAAGTTGACATTTACTGACATTTAGTAGTCAAAATGTAATCCTTCCAGAGAATGAATAGCAGAAAAAGGTGGGGGTGGAAGAGAAGGGAATCAACTTCTGCTCCGATTACACGGAAGAAAAAAGTTAAAAAGCATGGAATAAACTGAATGAATGCACAAACCCACGAGTATTTGCAGATGAAGTTCTCCCAAACAAGGGGGAGGATGTCAGAGGTTCCAGGAATACTGATTTTGGGCTCTCTAGAAATAATCCCTACAAAACAAGCAGTCGGCTCGGGACCTTTAATGGCCATCAGTCACACCCAGCTGGGAGAGATCATCGCTCCTGATGTCCCAGCCGCAGGAGTCAGCGACCAGTTCACACTGACAGCTCACAACGTGCACGGGATTATATCTGTGTGGTTAGGAAAGTGCTCTATAAATGTCATTAACCCACTTTCTAAAAGTAAACAGAAAATTAGAAAATCCCCACCGACTGCTCTGTGCAGATACAAAGCACCAGTCAAGAGTTCTGTATTATCATGCAACAAAACGTGCACAGGAATCTAAAGATTGCTGCAGTCCACAGGTAGAAGGTATTTCAATGAATAACTTGCAGATTTAGATTAAATGTGGTATGAAAGTGTAAATTATCTCATTAAAGTTAATTTATTTTTTAATTAAAGTTTAAGTATCATTTGAAGGTTTGAACAGACACCTCAATACAGCCTAGTTTCTCAGTAGGGTCACTGCATTAGAAAAGTTGTTCCTCCTATGAATGGTTGCAAGTCAAGAAGTTGAAACTGAGGGAGTACTATCCCGGTGAGCTCTTTAGCAAAAAAACCAAACCTGGTGGACTTGGCAGCTTTAAAGGATACTGGTCTTCAGAGAAGGTGAGGAGCCCTTGGTAGTAAGAAGCAACACAAACCAGAACCTTAATTTATATTAATAATACATTAACAGTGTTAATCTCAGGCAAAGAGCATTTAATGCTCTTGTGCACATAAAGGGGGAATGACAAGCAGTAGTCTCCTGGTAATCCCCTAGCAGCAGGAAACCAAGGGATGATAGGACACATTAATGTTATTAATTTTTAATATAAAACTGAGCAATGCTCCACAGCGAAGGTTCTGTGTTATGCACACGAGAAGTTGGTGACCAGTGGTGATATTAACAACACTCCCCCCACCAAGCCATCCCTATTTTAACTTGCTGAAATGAAGATTAGAAGATCAAGTTGAAAAGACAGGAATTTCCCTTTTGGTCTGACAAGTAACAGCATCCTCAAGAAGCAGAAATAAATAAATATCTGGAACTTGCATGACTGAGTTAGAAAGCAGTTGCTGAGCACACAATACAGTCACAGCACACTGAGTGGCCTCAGGAGTTCGGGTTCACATAAACAAAACCAGAGAATACCAATCTCCTCAGGAGCTTTGATGCTTGGGATAGATGGGAATGAAGACATGGGTGAAGCTCCACACTGAGCAGGATCATGGATGCTTTCCCATGCTACCCACAGAGGTTTTTGTCACACAGCCCTTTCTCACACTGACTGCCCAGGCTCCAAGCTCAAGCCATTCTCTTCCAGAACTGCCCTCCTGTGAAACCTGCTCCCTTCTTGTAGGATGGAGGAAAAGTCCTGCTTTGGTTTTAAACCCAAGCAGTCCTACACAGCTATTTAACGCGGTGCAGCTATTACCTCATATTGCCAAAAATGAAGACTGCCACAAATACCAAGAACCATTTAACAATAAATTACTACTGCTGTGTTGGATGTTTTATTGAACCAACACTTGTGAGAACTTTTCCCTTATTTTTCCTGGGAGCCTTGGCTTTTGTGCACAAACACACAACACAGCATTCACCTACCCTCACACCTCCACAACTGATTCAGACAGCAGAGAGGTGGGGAAGACTCAGAACTAATTGCTCTTGTATAAAGTGTTTTATCAATAATGTACACTGCTGTTTTCTCCTCCTCCCGAGTGCAGCAAGAGGTCAGTTTTCAGATCTCGAGTGTCTTGTCCCATATTTCAACAGTAACAGACACAGAGGCCCCGCCCAAGCCAAGGTAGTCACACCTGCCACAACTGAGACACCCTGGCAGGCAGGGTTTCTGAAATCCAGCTGGAAATTAAAATCACTCTCACACTCCCTCCGCCTTCAAGAGGCCTTGAACAACAGCATCTCAGCACCAGGAAAAAGTTATTACAGGGCTAAGAGACTGGAGAAAAATTCTACTTGATACCAATCCACCAGAAGTGGGACTGTTTCTAAATTAATTGACCTTTCCCCATGCACCACTCTCAGTCTGTTTCACCGCACTCTGGTGCCAGCAATTTTGAGAGATGCTACTTTGTAGGTTTCCAAACATTAAAAAAAAAAAAAATCAACTGAAAACCCTCCCAACTAAACACGATAAATCTGGAAAACCACCTAATTCCAGTACACAAGACAGCTATGCAGATATTTTGCCCTTTGTAAGCACGACTTATGTACCACAAACTCTGATGCAGAGCCAGACTTGATAAGAAAGTGAAATAAAGAGTAAGAATACAACCAGCTACCAAAGTAGTTTGCAATTCTATTCCAAGTTCCAGATACAAAGCTTAGCCTTTAAAAGTCAATAGCAGACATGAAAAAATTGAATTAAAACCATATCTGCATTGGGGTGCACGATTCCATCATATATTTAAGCCAGTTTAAAGTATTAACTACCCATGTCTCTAAAGTTTCGGCTTCTGCTTTTAACTGTCTTTAGCAGTTGGGTTTTACCCTAATTCATTTTAAAAGAGAAAATAAGGAGCAGCATGTGCCCGGAAAGAAGCTTCAATAACATTACACTGTATTTCCACAGGCCAAGTCTCATAAAGTGCCTTCCAGCCCTGCCCTTCATAAGAGGGGAAAAAAGGATCTAAATATGAATAGCTGTTGCCAAAAAAACCTATTTCACCTTATGTTTACACCCAAGTTTACACAAGTACGACTTGCCCAGGAAGACACACCCTCACACGAAACTATTGTGCAAGGCATGGACATTACCCAGAGGCACAGGCACCAGCAGAACTGAGGCCACAGCTCCATTTCCCTCTCCTTAGACAGGACGATATTGTATCCCTGCAGCAGCAGCACACTTAACACAAGAGAAACAATAATATGCCTTCTGAAGCTCAAAGTTTCATTACTTATCCTGACAGTTTTGTATTTATCAGTTGTAACAACAGGATCTGGAAGATCACAGCCGAATTTGTACGGTGTATTGAAACTACAGGGGGTTTCTCCACGTTTGAAATGCTCACAGAAGCTCTGTTTTCTTTCAAGATCTTCACAGCATCACAACCTCTCAGCTCCCGGGGCAATGAATTTCACAGGTTAACTGTGTTTTAGAAAATCCTTTTAAATAATGCCATTTTCCAAGGTCAATAGCAGGGAGGCTTAGTTCCCACCCTAAGGAAATGGGTGCCTCGGAAAACCCAACCAAGCAGGTTTAATTGGAGCAGGTTTCACATTACTGGGCAAGGTGAAAGGACTGACAATTTTTCGCGTTATCACTCACAGGCAGACATAGAACATGGGTCAGAAAGAACAGTGCTCTGCTCCCCTTTATCACAAATTTACTGCTACAGGATTTGTATGTATGCAAAAGCCCTATTTTGTCCACAGAAAAAACTCTTTAAAAAGCAGAGGACACAGCAGCGCCCTCAGAACAGAGAAAGGGCTTGAAAGAACAGGAAGCTTCAAAGCATCAAGGAACCATCAAGCCCCATCTACCTCCCAAGTGTCAAATTTTGACCGTAAATTGATTGGAAAGGGAAGAGTAGAACAAAATGAAAGGCTTTTACTCTTCACGAAGACAATGGGGACGTTGTGCTGTAGCGTGGCTGCAGCAAGGCCGGTACCGTGGCACAGCAGCTGAGCCAGAAAATGCAGCCCCGTCCCCTCCCCACCTTGGAGCTCTGACATCTTTGGTGCTAACAACTCGTTGCTGTGGAAACCAGACTGCTTCTGACAAAGCCACATTGACTAAAAGCAACATGTGGGAAAACGGAATAAGGCCCTGACAGAAATTAAACCTTTACACGAAAAATAAATACAATTTTGGTTAAAAATTAGGCAAGTAAAGGAGAGCATTTCTCAGTGTTAGAACAACAGGCAAGGAGAACACCGGCAAACGCCAGGCCTTGTGGCACTGGAAAGGGATTTTAAAGACATTTCATCCCTGAAATATATGGCAGATTCATGGCTAAGGAGTACACAGGAGTCCAACACAGCACACAGGTGTGTGAGGCAGCTGCTCCCTATCCAGTTTTTAACTGCTCTCCTTTGAAAACAAAATTACACCCAGCCCCACCCCACAGTATGACAGAAGCCAAGGCTGGTACAAATCAGCACCGAAGGGCTTTCGCAAGGCCCACACTGACTCACACCTGGGCAAAACACTCACCCAGCGAAAACCTCAACACAACAAACTCCTGGCCATGGAGATCACGAGTCGCTCCACGCCCTGCCATTCCCAACAGTTTATAGATCTCAGAAATTCCATCCAAAAAACCCATAAGCAATCCATTTTTTCCTGATTTCTTCCCTTACAACAGGCTTAATGAATCTGTCCTCAGCCCTCGTTGACTCAGATCCCAGGAGCTGCTTTAGGGCCTGTTACTTGGAATGCCAGCATCCTTAAGAGAGTATCCAAGAAAAAAAAAATCCTGGGAAAAAGCCCATGGAGAAGAGCCAGAGTTTGAACTGGCAAGACTTAAGATCTGTGCACAGTGCAACTTTAATAAGACTGGCTCCTTATCCAGATCATCTGAAATTACTCATAAAGATGGCACACTCAGGGTGGTTTGTTTGGTTTTTGGGGTTTTTTAAAATAAATTCAGCAAGCAAAAGTCTCTGGAGGAAAATATAATTTTTATACAAATTTAATATTTGGGTTTTCTCTTAATACAGGCCATGAAAGCTCCAGTGCAAAATGCCAGGTACCACAAAGATTCAGGAACTCAGAGGCCACTCGTGATTTACATGCTGAGCAAGAATCCTCTCCCCCTTCACTCCCGAGGTATTAAAATGCTGCAGCGTTACAGCTTAATCTCATTTACGGAGCTTTGAATCATCTTAAGTACTTAGGAAGTCTGTGTAAAATACCACAATCCCTGCAGTTTATACACCCTAATCCAGACAGACCACACCAGCAACTTTCACTGCTGCTGATGGAAAGACGTTCTCACGGTTTTGCAATTAAGCAGGTCATCTACTCTCCACCTGCAGCACTGGCCACATCCCTGCCACTTCCCTTCCCATCAGTGTCGCTGTGTCTTTGGAGAGTGCAAGAGCCACACCGACTTCAAACAACTCTGCAGGACCCAAAGACATAAAAGACATAAAGCTCTGCAGACAGCTGTGCTGTTGCTAATAGAATATTATACACCATCCTAAAGTCTGCTGTTCTAAAGACACATTTATCATGGAAAACCTCCAAAACAGGGAAACATATTCAAGTCGCATGAGAAATGGTAACTTTTCCAGGGTCAAGCAAAGAGCAACTGCAAAAACATTTAAGGATGCAAAATTCTGTATGATGGTGTAAATAAATCAATGATTGCATCTTTTTTTAAAGAAAAAGATAAATCACTGTATACAGTGAAGGGATTAAAACAGAACAGTCTTCATAGGCAAGATATTAATCCATTAACTTTCTCAAATTCTCATTGGCTCTTGCTCTGAATGACAGTGACACCTTCCTTCTCTGTGCTTCCTGTGAATTTATCACAGCATGAGCATAATCTCTGCTTTCTGCTGAAACTGAACTGGCACAAATGACAACAAGAAGCCATTTATTCTCAGGCCAGGCCACTCTTACACAGAGAGCTGCCACAGTCAGAGGAAAACACACTAAGGAAAAAGGGATGTGTGTGAGCCCTGACATTCAGGTGTGGACCTGATTCTTCCCAAATGTTATCAGGTTTTTCCAATCTGGGCATCTCTCTACATAATATGACCATAAGTAAATGTAGCTGAAGTACACTTGTGTTGTAAATTAAGTTTAAAATTCTTGCATATTGCTCCTTTGCACTTAAGCTGATTTGCAAAATCCTGTTACCTGTAACGAGACTCCCACTAGCACAAATCAGCGAGGTTTTCCTTTGGTTAAATGGCACAGGAGGATTTATACTCTAAAGCGAGGAGAGGGAGACAGAGAAGAGCACTCCAGTCCGAGGAGGGTGTCAGGCGATCAGTGGTGTCACACGTGCTCTGCTTTCAGCACCTTCCCCGCAGCTGCAGTAAGACATTTATCTGGAACATTATCAGGTCTTTGAACCTGGCAAGGCGGGGAACACGCCTTGATCTTCCTGAGTTTTGCTGCAAGTCAAGGCAGGGTATAACTTGTGCCAGCTTGCTGGGAGACTGGGGCAGAACACAGAAGGTGCAAAGTAGCATTAAAGAGTTCTGCTTTTTCAATATGACTTAATGGTTTATAGCATTTGCCTCTCTGTTTCTGCTTTTTAGGCTGAATGAACTGCCATTGAAAAAAGTAAAAATTTATTGCATATGGTTTCATTATTTCAGACCAAGCCCATCTTTTTAATTTTTAAACTATTTGCTGTATTTCAAATAAAGAGCAGACCAGTCAAGAATGTCAGATCTTCAAAGTAAATCGATAAGTCCTTGTTTTTTTAAAAATTAACTAGTTCAACTGACACTTTGAAAGGTGCCAGTCTGGCCCCAATAAGTACAAAGTGCTCAAAGACTCTGGTCTTGAATGACTCACTGGTTTAAAAACAATTCTTGTAGCAGTAGAAACGACCCACTTTTTAATCGTCTGGAAGTTATTTTAGGTATTTTATGCATATTTACGTAATAGTCACCAAGATTGGCACTGAAGGATAAAATTCAAGGACCAGTCTGATGCTATCCATATTTTAGGCACTCCTCTGTAGACGGGGCTGCCATTTAACTAGAACTCTTCTGAACTCATATCCATTCTATGCTGTCTCCAGCTTTGATCTACAACACAGCTCCTGGACTTTGTTACTCAGACTAAGCTGTGTTACTGACACTGAATTTACTGTAGCATGGGATAAACCAGCATAAACAGGCTGCAGGAAACATGGTAGATAAGAGGGAACTACAGAATACTTCACTGGAAAGTGTTAATTTCCTCCAGAAACACACAATCATTCCAGAAGAGCTGCTTCACCCTGGGTAAAACCTAACCAACCATTACACTTGGTTCCCCCAAATTCTCATCACAGTTCTAAGCTTAGTACACCATTATTCTTCCTTATGCCAAAAATGTTGAAATGTTTCATTCCTAATCTGGCATAATTCTCTCCTAAAAATGCAATCTGCAGCATCTAAGAAGATTGTTACCAATTCCTATTCTACAGGCAATCATCAGCCTAAAATAACCTTCACTTTTACTGGGTGCAGTGCTTTCTCCACTGCTGCATCATTTTCCTTGGTCATTATCTTACTTCAGGCAGCAAGCAGGGTATTTTACAAGCACCAGCAATTTAGATAACTTGCAAAACAAATACTTTGGACTGTACAGTCTCCTGTTTGTGAGCAATCATGACCTGGCTTCAGGGTAAAGTAACTGAAAACAGACTATGCCGCTATTAGCTTTTGTCATGCATAATTATTTAATGTAATCAGAAACATTAAAATTGAGTGAGAGAGAGAAACATAGCTCAAGACTAAATGAAACTGAGGCAGAATGCCTGTCTTTGTCCACAGCAACTCACCTATGGAAAGCAGAACAACATTCTCTAGATAGTCCTATGTGTGGGTCCCAAGAATTATTTTGGGAAGGACTTTTTTTGCAAAATTTCTTTCTCCATTACCTGTTTTCTTTCCTTCTGAGAAGAAAGTTATGCTAATACTCTTATGCGTAACAGCAGAGACTCCTACTCTACAATTATCACTTCTATCATTCACTAAACATTCTTTAAACCTAAAAGGCAAGGAGGGTGTTCAATTTTGTGTTTGCTTTTTGCTTTATTTAACATTTGGGCTATGCCTATTTGTCTTCAAATCAGCAAGTTACAGTCACTTTTCTGCTGGCACTCAGCAGCACAACACATTTTCCATGAGGCAGGGGATGGCTTAACACACTATTTATTCTAGAGGATAAGGTCTACGTATAGATGTGGCACTTGGGGACATGGTTCAGTGCTGGGCTTGGCAGTGCTGGGTTAATGGTTGGACTTGATGATCTTTAAGGTCTTTTCCAACCTAAACGATCCCATGAAGTAGCAGGTCCATTCATACACACTCCACCTGAACCTGGAAGTGTCGGGGGGCTGGAGGCACCTGCAGTCCTCAGGGGATGTGCCCAGTGCTTAGGGGAGAAGCATTTTACCACTGCTGCTCAGGAGTTACTCATCCCAAAAGTGCCAGTGCATCCATAACCAATGTACTTGGCTTTCCTGAAGTTCCAAGGGTCTTTGTTTCGTGGCTATGCCTGAACCATCCTTCATTTCCTTCTGGGAAGAAGCACCATCTGTTTACTGAAGATGGATAGTATGGCAATGACGTGTAACACTGTTTTTACATCCTGAAACATCCACCAAAATCCTGGAGCTGCAGATGCAGAGAAGCCCCAACACCCTGCAGGAGGCCCTCTACCTCTCTGTTCTCTCTGTTCTTATTATTTCTTAATAGCAGCTCTGAGCCCTTCCTACCATCTTCTACAAAAATAAAGGAGATCATCAAATACGCTGGAGTATTATTTTGACACCACTTAGCAGGAATTTGTGCCAAAAAAGAAGTGAGGGAGAAGGAAAGAAAGAACAAGAAGCTGTAGGTTGGGGTTTTTTTTAATGGAAGGCAAGTCCCAGGAGTTCACATTTATCCTCACAGGTAACCAGCTATTTCGGTCTCCTCCTCTCCCTAAAAACAGTGAGGAGTGCAAACACTAGCAGAGAACACTCGGGCTGATGTCAGTGTTAAAGAAGTGGAGGTTAAATTTGCCCTAAAGCCCCAAAAGGTAAAGTGAACAGAAGGGGGCAGGCTGGCAGAGAGGAGATAAAAATAGAAGAGTGACTAGACTTCACTTGACAGCTATTTCTGGATCAACTATGGAAAGAGATCTGAGAAGGTTTTCTATTTGTAAGGGAGACAGAGACCAAAACATAGTTGCCTTCTAGAAGGCCACAGTCCTGCACAGCAGTTTTGTTTATGCTTCTACTTTTCTAAATCCCCGTGTTCTCACTATTTGGAAACAGTGCTGTTCAGCCAAAATGTCATTATGAGTCTAAGTGAGAAACCAGATGAGATTTTCTGGAGCAGGACAGCAATGCGTGTAGCATTTCAATTTAACAGAAACAAAGCTGACAGCACATTGTGAAACTGGGCAGCAAATCACAATGCCAAGCAAACTAAGCCACAGAGTATTTTAGGAGAATAACCAAAGCCCTGCAGTATCTCCAAAAGGATGTCTTGTGTTTTCCCACTCTAAAATGGTTCGTGAAATTCTAACCAGTTCCAGTTATGGATGTGGACTAATAACGACAACAACAGGGACCTCCCAATTACAGCATGGAGTGCTTGACTGACACATGGCTCTGGGGATGAATATTTTTGCCTGTTCAAGCCCTTTCCTCTTGAGTACCTCTGTTAAAATTCCTTCCATTGAGTAATTTCTATCCCGATCCTGGCTGTGCTGGCTCTGTTCCCATTTAAAAGAAAACCTGCAGGCAGAAAGCAGTGCCATCTGCCCAGTCAGGAGCTGCTTTAATGGGCAAGTTTGATGTGAAGGGGAACGGCCTATTACACTTTATCTTCAGTAGCAGGAGTGATGTTCTTCCTTTCCCAGGAGCAGGTTCCAGCAAGCACTCTCATGCTTGAAGTATTTGTCCACAAATATACATAAATCTCAATGGATATGTGCAAGCAACCTCCAGAAAAAAATCCATCCAGCAGGCCTTTTTTTCATGTTCAACTTGCAATTCAGTCTTTCCATTTCTCTTTACCTGTCATACCAGTTGGGTTTGTTCTGTGACAGCTTCATCAGCCTCCACTTTCTATTCCTGTAAGTGAATGATAACCCTGCCATCACACCTGAGAAGAACGAGCAGTGGCAAGGCCCTGTTGTCCCTACACAGAGAATTCTGCTCAGAAGCTGTTTCTGAATATTTTTTCTCAAGCTTCTTGTCCCTTTTACATAACTGCTTTGACTGGATGATTTGCTCTGAAGTGTCATCTGGAGCAGGTTTGGGACTTGTGTGGCCCAGTTCAGCTTTCACAAGAAACAAAGGAAAAACTTCCCCTGAATATTTTCATCCTTGCAAATATGTTCAGGGCTGGGAAAATATCTTTCTATTCTCGCCAATTAACCAAGCAGAGTTTTTATCTCCCCTTGTTGGGTAATCTTCTCACTAGACCATCTTTGCAGAGAGCAGTGGATTCTCTCTGGGCTGCTGGCAGTTTTACTTAATTGCATGTTTAACTTTTTATTCAGCACTTAAACCCATAACGATGAGAAATACACACATGCAAGCAGCAAACTATTATCTGCCATCCAAGCTCCCTAGAGAACTCATAAACATCTTAATATTGCTGCCATACTTCTGTCCCTTTCAGAAGTGCACGCATTCCACAGCTGGATGGGAAAGGGGATGACAAACACGTGTACAGGCTAAGTTCAGTGATATATCAGCCATTGCTGACCTGTAATGGCTGGGGAAGTGGAACTCTAGTCCTTAATATATATTAAAAGTCCTGAAAAAAATCAGCCAATTCAATCAGTGCTAAACAGACGCAGGTATTAGAGACTCCACCATAGGTTCCTCCAACCCATCAAGCAGAAGACATTCTATCAAAGCACAGCAATTTCCATTCCCTTCTCCCTCTCCCCAACTCTGAGGGCTAAAATAAAAAAATACTTTCCAGATGCTAATATTCACTGGAATATATTTCCTTCTTGATTCCAGAGCTACAAAATCTGGAACATACTTGTTGCTACTGGATTGTCCTCTGGCATGGCAACTTCTGTTTTAAAATACTTTCAGCCCTTATGACTTCAAACCCTTTGAAGTATGAATAATCTCTAACCAGCAACAAAGCCACTGAACCCTTCAGAAACGGCAGATCAGCTTCAGCATTGACTATTATCCTTCATCACAGTATGCAAACTTTAGAAATTAATGTTGCTAGCACTCCAGAAGGGCCTGATTAATGGATCACCTCAGAGTTGCAAAAACGTGACACTCCCCGAGGCAGGTGCAAAACCCCAATACTCGCAGTCTGTTTGTCAAAACCTCCAGTTTCTCCATGATAAACTTCCGTGAGTCAGCTACGTGAAGCGAATACAAAAGAGTGTGATAAAGTACATGAGAGTGTTGGAAACACATGAATTAATCAGCAAATTATTGTATTATAAGCTTCGCTAGTTCCTCTATTAAAATTTTTCTCAATACCCAAAACTGCCAGGTATTTCCAGGCTTCTCTATCAAAATGCAAAGGCTTTGGTGGGGACAGCAGTTCTGTTTGGTAGAGATCATCTCCAGGCTTTGGCAGGCCCTCCAGCTGCCCACTGGCAGATCCACCCTGCTCCCAGCACACATGGAGTGTGTTTAAGGAAAGGAAGGATACCTGAGAGCCTCCTCAGATTAACAGCAGCAAGGAATCTGTAACGTCCTTAAGTAGTTCTCATGACAATTACTTCAGCTGCTTTTAGTCTTCTCAGTACTGAACCATCTTGGTTCTCATTTAGGCTGCTTTTTTTTCCTAATGGTGTGGTTTAAGAGCATCAGGGAAATTTTCAAGTTTAAAAGCTGCAGAACAAAAGGCAAGTAAGCTTTATGCTCTCTAATGAATGGTTATTGCTCCATTTATTTAAGTGGTACCTATCACCATAAATATCTACTAAACTCACTTGCCATACTGGTGTAATTAGCGCTTTCCCAGGAAATATCCTTTGGTAAATGGATTGCAAAATAAAGTAGGAAAATAAATGAACAACTAGAAATGTTCCTTAAGAAAAGTCGTCAAATGGAGGAAAGACTGAAGATCAATGAACATTTAAATATTTCACAGCTTAGGCCTATTCATTGCACAAGATCCAAAATAGTTTCCTTCACGAGTATTGCATAATATGTTCATTCAAAATCTAGCAAGTTTTCTCCCAGAACACACCAAGGCACAGTTCTCTCCCCCGCTTTTTTGTCTTTAAAATATGAACACGAGAATTTCACAGCTGATAACATTATTCTGGAAACTACACAGAATATTCTGGAAAAGGCTAAAGCTGGGACTCCAGTTTTGCAATAGCAAATGTTTCCACATATTCAGATTCTTCATGCCTCACTCTTTGTGAAAGGTAAGCAACAGAACAAGTAGCTTTTACAGGGTTCTGGGAGTGCACTCTGGCCTCCGAACCATAAATAAGGGAAAAAAGACAAAACACACATACCTTCAAAGCACATTTCTGGCCTGTCTCCTTGTTGAAACACTCCAGTACTTTGCCATTGATTCCTAACCCTAGCACACGTTTGGAGAGTTTGTAGTCGTCTGTAACTGCATGTTTTTTTATCTCTAGTTTGACATGGGCCGTTCCCCCAGGCAAGGATTTCACGCTGCTCTTGCTCTCCACGTGACTCTCTGCCTGGGATTCCTGTTCACCTTCACCTTGTTCCATATCAGGGAAGAGTCGGGGATGACAGAGATACCCGACAGATTCCTGCGGGGTATCCTCAGCAGAGTCCCTTCTCTTAAGCAATCAAACCCAGTGCTTCAAACAGTCCATTTGCTCGCCATTTAGTCCTGAGTAAAAATGTAAACAAGTGTTAGTAATTGATGTCAACTGACTGTTGCCCCACCTCAGCGCTCTTCTCTTGTTTTTAACAAGATGACCAGGTGCTAGAGAGAACAGAAGTGGAGGGTCAGCTCAGGAAAGCACGCTTTGGCTTTACTGACCCGTCGCCCACTTCCAACACATTCAGCTCTCTGTCGGCAGGTACAAATCACTACTTTTACTGCAACAAAAAGTAACTGAGTAACTGCTGAGTCTTGGAATAGCACTAGAGCTAAGCTCTGTACAACAGAACAGAGCTTCAAGCTTATAAACCCGCATCAACCACTTGTTGCCTCAATGTTTTATGTAGAAATCCTCACAATGGTCCCCTGCCTCATCCCGACACTCCCAAATTACGCAAGAGAACCACGAATACCTGGATTGAACCCCAGAGTGGCACAGCCTGGGCAGGCACCGAACCCTGGGACAGTGCTTTAATTGCCTGGGTCCACAAGCGAGGGGCAGGGACCAGCAAACCACCCAAAAACTGGAGTCCGTGGAGATGCCATGGCGCGGCTCCCAAAGCCGAGCGGGTCCCGCTGGGGACTTGGGGGGATCCCCGGGGCGGGTGCCGGTGCCAGCAGCCCCGGTACCACGAGCAGAGGGGCCGCTCGCTCAGCCCCCCGCGCTGAGGCGGCGGCGGAGGGCGGGAAAGCCCTGAGGCGAAGCCGGGAGAGCGGGGGGCGGCGGCGGCGGGAACCGGGCGGGGGCAGCTCCACGCCGGAGCTCGATTACCTGCCTGTGGCGGCGCGGCCCCAGCCGAGGCTTCCCGGAGCGGCTCGGGGAAGGCGGGCTCTGCNAAGCCTGATGGGGAACAATCCCCGCGGCGATTTTAAGGTGATTTAGGGCGGTGATTTTAAGCACGCTACTGATCTGTTGGGGTGAACGGCCCTGCCAGAGGGGCGAAATGAGGCTGCAGCGGCGGCGGCTCCGGGCTGGTGCCGCAGCGCGCCCGCGCGGTGGCACCGCCGGCCCTTCCCCGATGGCTCCTCTGGGAAAGGGAAGAATCGCCACGCTCCATCCAAACCCTGCGTTAAACAGGCTGTTGCAATTAGACTCCATAGCGGGCAATGATCCTTCAGGCGCTTGGCTGCCGAAAGGGTGCTCTCGCTACATGCAGTCACTAAACGCGACCCAGGACGCGGTCAGTGTTTCTCGGCACTTTCGGATGCGCGGTCAGGATACTAAAAGTGACGGTTCCCACAGCAACTGTCGCTCATCGCTGGTGCACAGAGTGTGGTTCCAGGGATGTGAAATGCTGAGCTTTTTTCCCTACATGTGAAGATGAGTCATGCATCGAAATGGAGCTGTATTCGTATCACTGGAAGGAGCTTAAAGTTCACATGCTTTACAAGTTAAAAATACATTTGTCATTTTACGTAACATAATGGCATCTGGAGTTCTAGCGGTTAGGAAAATAATTAAAAGGGCTAATGAGCCCTTTCTCCAAGGAATGAAAAGTAGTTCAACTTAGCAGGATGCAGATCTGCAGTACATCACCATGTGATGTGATGTTACAGCTATTCTGCCTCAGGTTTCCCTTCTAGGCTTTCAGCAGTTCAGCTGCTGGAGGGCCTGGTCCCCTGATTCAGTTCACCTATTCTGGGCTAATCAAATCCCTGAGGAAAACAGCTATTTCCAACCTTTTCAGGTTTGGCTGCCAGCCGTCTTAGTCTTTGCATCACCTCCCACTGCGGTAGTCTCAGAGAACTGTATATGTAACTGTGAGTTCCCAGGTTGCAAACCTTCAACAACATGGTTCTGCAGTCACCAGCTTGCTCTGATTTTCCTTCCCATGGCTTCTGCCTGTGTTTGCTGTTGTATTTGTCCTGGATGGTAACTTCCCTCTCTTTGCAACAGGTAACTATTAGTCCTCTTCCCCGCTCCCAGTCACTGGGGGCCAGACCCTTCAGAAAACTTCTAAATCTCTCCGCTCTCTTCTGCATCTTTTATTTGAAAAACATACTTGCTTACACCCATCTGAAGCTCCCATTCCTGGCCCCACTTTGGATCTTTCCATGTAACTCTCACCCAAAAGCCTATGGCTGCCCAAAGCAGGCAGGAGTTACACTGACTAGCACATTGAAGCTGGTAGAAGGCGATTTATGGCTCTATTCTAGGAAATATTAAACGCTGCAAAAATTCCAAGCAGATGTCTACTTAAGGGGTTGCTATTTTTTACAGTGTGTCAGAAGTAAGGAATTTCATTAAGAAACTATGAATCTTTCTAACTATTACAAGAATGAGTTTCTAAAAAAATAAGCTGTGCATGGAAAGCAAGGAGGAAAGATGAGGGAATAAGACAGGATGTGTGAAATTAGTTGGTTCTATGTGTTTCAGTTATGAGCCATCTCCTGATGAGAAGAGTTAAACTGGGAGGATACAAAACACATTTTTCAAGTCATGGGGTATCTCACTGGATGAAAAGGTTGTTTGGGTTCACCACCTGATATTGCCTGGATATGCTCTTGGCAAAGTTCATCATTTTACCAGCAGCCAGCAATAAGTTTAAACAGGGCAAAACACCTTAAAAACCCAGTGTGAATCATGGTTAATAAGGCCTTACCTCAAACCTCTGCTAATTTCAACCACCATAAAATCCTTAAAAGCCTTTCTAGCACCAGCCCAGTATCAGACAGCCTCACTCTACACAAGGATGACCCCAAAATAAAAAACAGCTCCTGAAGCCTCTCTTTGTGCTCGTGGCAGGTGGAGCTCCATTAGCATCCTCTGGAGATGCTGATGGAGAATGCACTGACAGGCCCACTGCAGTTCGTTGAGCTGGGGGATATTTTTCATTGAAAGAGATGTTTTTATTTATTTATTGATGTTTGCTTTTTGAAGTTTAAAAAACCCCCTGAAACAGTATTATTACAGGCTAAGAGCCCACTACAGCAAAAGTTCTTTCATCTTCACAAAAATCCCTAGCACTGTAAATTAAACATTAATCCTATTTTTACCAGAAGTCCCCAACAGCAACAACACAAAACAACTTAAATTTCAAAAGAGAATTTGGTAGCTCAGTTATGCCTGCTTTGTCCCAAAATAAAAAACAGCTTATAGGAGAAAACAGCAAATATTAAGGTCCTGTTCTTTCAATAAGTGTTGGGGCATCAGCCCCTTTCCTCTAATCAGTGTCTTAACCTGGTGAAGCTTTTTATTTTAGCTAGCACACAGTTTGGATACGTTCTCCCTGATTTTATCATGTCTTGGATATCACAGATACCTGCTTTACAGACAGACAGCACCACTCTGTTCAAACAGAGAAGGTTAATTCTGGCTATTCCACTGGGTATTTTCATTGCCTCTTTGCTGTGCTGTAGCAATTCAATAACTGGGATCAAAGACCTTTCAAATGTCTCATTTCCTAATAAAACCGAAATGAAATAACTGAGTTTGCTGTCATCTGGAGAGCTAGGGAAGCTGACGTCATCACATGTTCTCTGAGGGATGGCATATCGTGAGGAGTGATACCTGAATGGTAAAGGCATCTCAGTTTCCTTATATACAAAAGTGATTTGCTTGGGGGTCAGCCCTTTCATAGCAATGTCTCATGGAAATCCCATCAGCTATGGTAAAGAAATTATCAGCTGAAAACTAGTGACTTGTTTTTCTGAAACTTTGCTTCCTCTGAGTAACAGCTCTATATTTTTTTCTGCTGTTATGAGAAATCTACGCTCTGGGATGCATTATATAGATGTCACCAAAGAGAAAATCCTCTGTACTGTCAGGTTGAAGTGAGGACACGGCTTTGTCTGGTTGGGCGGTTGCAACAACCTTATTAAATCCCCCAGGAAGTTCTTCAGAAACTGCATCTGTGATATTAAAAGAAAGAAAGGGCAGCTCTACAGAGTAATATTTTGATATGAAGGAGAACAAAAGCAGCCTCTTGTAGGATCTTTAATTTAGTCTGTCATGTACACAGTGGTCTGAAACACAAACTATATGCATGTTTTTTTGCCTGTCTTTTGGCTCTGCTCTGGAGGTGTCTGTCTCAGACTTATCAAAAAGGCATGAAAAAAAACCAAACTCAAAAAGCTCATCAGCAAACAGCCTGGCTCTTTTCTCTCCTGGCTGACACAAAAGCTCTTTCATAGGCAATGATCTTTACTGATGCTTTGTTGCTAGAACAACTTCTCTTTTATTCTCAACACCCTCTGTCCTAACCTGGGATTACAGCATGGTTTCCAGGAGCAATTAAAATTCTGGCTAGGAAGCAGCTTCTAGTTATGGAAAGGGAAGTCTCAAGAACACCACTCTCACCATCTCGAGAGCCTGTCTCAACACCTGACTTCGCTCCTCAAGATTAATTCTGCCACATTACCACATAGCAGGTATTTTCCTATAGAAATACCGATGAGGATAGAAAAGCTGCTTTTATAAGCCTGGCCTCAGACACCCTATTACAGGTACCTTGTCTTGGTCATTGAGAAGGTTTTGGGAGGCTCCATCCATGTTCCTCCACAGTTTATTGATGGGGGAGTCAGAGAGATACCAGTTGGACATTTCCATTTCAGCAGAGGGCAAAAAAAAGATACCTTTTTTCACAGAAGAATCATAAATCAAAAGCATAAAAAAACCTTCTAATCTGTCTACAGGAGATGGTGCTTCATTTTATGCTGCAGTGGAGCAGAAGAAATTAATCTCTTTCACTGAAACATCCTGCAACTAATGGGTATGACAGCATTGCCTGGTAGACCTGGGGTGGCCTTCCAGGCCACTGAGGAATACAATTTTTGCAGCATTCGAATCAAGCAGCAAAACTCTTAACAGATGCCACACTGCCATCACCTTCTAGGTCACCACATGCCACAAGCCTTGGGACAACAAATATGCTGAGTTCCTTATAATAACCCAGGGTATTTTTTCACAGCTTGAAATCAAACCCCTTCCTTTCTGCACATCTCACTTCTCGTGGAGCCAGCTCAGATGTCCCTGTATCCATGGCACAGCCCACCCACACCCCGGAGATTCCTCCATTGTTACTCACAAGATTGGGAAATCAAAACCGCAACAGTAAATTCACCACCTGTTGTTGATTACAGAAATCGGTGTGTCCTACCCGAATAACGAGCTGGCCCCTCGAAACAAGGAACAGCTGCTTGTTGTTGGTAGCGTTGGGTCAGTCAGCGCGATTCCTTACAGTACAGCTCAGGGTAAGGGCCAGGCAGTAACCAAAAGGAGCGACTCACTTTCAGTCTTCCAAGCTACTGGTGAAGGTAAATCCAGTCCCCAGGCACACAGACCCCTCCCAAGAGTTACGATTGTGGATGTCACTTTTCATTTACACCAACTCTACAAGATCACAGGAATGTCCAACCGCACAGCAGAAGCCGTGTGACACCCGCACTGGGAAGGGACTCTGGTCACCGGTTTTCCCAAGCACACATTTAGCGGCAGATGGTGCTGTTGTGTCGGTGAACTTTCCTGAGGGATTAACTGCCTCACGATTTCTGGATTTTCTTCCCTGACTTTATTGCGAGCTTTGAGCTTTCTTTGATACCTTTCATAACTAAAGCCTAGCGCTCAATGATATCACTCAACAATATTTCTTGATACTGCCTCTGTAATGTCCTTATTATTCAAGACGGAACTCTGGAGAGCCATTTATATGAATATAAAGTGGGTTTAAACAACTAATTTGTGTGAACGGCAGCAATTTATATTGAGTGTGCAAGGCCTGGGACACTGGCACATCGAGCACACTGAGCTGTTCCCCTCTTGGGGCACAGCCGTGTTCCCGAGGAATGCCAATGACCAGCACAACGTTCATGTTGAGTGATGAAGCACCGCCGAGTGCTCCTGACTTCAAACCCATCACTGATTTTGTAGATAAAATAGCCCAGGCTTTAGCCTGAATATTTTTTTGAGGTGGTCCCCTAAAGCAGTTCCCAATGCAAATGCAAGCTCCTTTCATTGATGCTCACACGCACCAGCTCCTTCGAGACAACGCTCATCTCTCCGGGTCGTGCAGGACGGTGAGCAGAGAGGCTCGGGTCCGCTGACAGCGGCTGGAAAAGCGCTGCGGGAGAGCGGGACGGGTTCCGGGAGCAGCCGCCGCCTCCGCAGCGCAGAGCTGCCGGCGCAGACCCCGCTTCTGCGGGGGATGTTTCCTCTGCACAGCTCTGAGCGTGGCTTCCCTGCGCCCGAGATAGAAATGGCTGCTCAGCTCCCGGCACAGAGCCTGCACAAAGCCTCCTCCAGGCGAGGATCACTAGATGGAGCCCGATTCTAAGTGAAAAAAGGATGCAGACAGCTCCTCACTGCCGGCGCCGGGCTGCAGCGCTCCTGCCGGCACACAAAGCTGGCATCTCAGCGTCCCCTCCGAGGCTGACGACGAATTAAATACCTTCTGAATGTGCAGGTTCACTGTGGTTTGCCGGAGACAAGAGCTGCTCCCACCTCTCTAGTCTAGATCTGTTCAAATCCATCCTGCTGCTGCACCACTCACAGAAGGTTTAAACAACCTCAGAATTAGATTTGAAGGGGCACAGGCACGCAGGTGTCCTCTGCAACCCTGAGCACTACAAAGGGGCCTCCGAATGATGGCCTGAATGTTGTGCTTGCTGGGCACAGGAAAGGTGAGGATTGAAATTCCTCTGCCAGCCGCTCGCCTCCCCTGTGAATTCACACATATTTAGAGAAAGTGTGAGCTGAAGTCTGTCTTAGGCTCAAAGGCAAACTCAAGGAGTGCCTGCAGGCTGACATTCCCACTCCTTTTAGATGGCCCTCAGAGTACTTGAATGGATGGATACTCAGAATACTTAGATGGCCCTCAGAGTACTTAGATGGATGGATACTCAGAATACTTAGATGGCCCTCAGAGTATTTAGATGGATGGATACTCAGAATACTTAGATGGCCCTCAGAGTACCTAGATGGATGGATACTCAGAATACTTAGATGGCCCTCAGCACCTCTCTCTTCACATAGCTGGGTATTATTAGCAGCACTCATTACTGCACTGCCACTGATTCAGGACAGAAAAAGGATGGAAGTGTGCAGGAGGCTGAGCAGCTGCCAAATGAAACTGCCGGGAGTGAAAGGCTGAGTCAGGAGCCGAACACAGCCTGCCTGCTCTCAGGCTCATGCCTGAGAAGGGAACACCCTTCTAACCTCCTCCTATCAGCATCCTGCCCTGCCCTCTGCTCCCGGCCCCATCCACTTCCGAACGTTCTGAATGGCACAATGATTACTAGTATTTTTAAGTATTCAATCTACTCCAATGGAGGTGGCAGACAGACCACTCTCATTCTCTCTTATCTCTAATAAGCGAGGAGGTGGCAACTTGAAGCAGGAAAAGACAAAAGCAACCTAGCTTTTGTTATAAAGTGTTCAAAAATAAAAGGTTCAATAACCCTAAAAGCAACCGAAATATTTCCTCGTGGGTTGCCAGATTTTAACTTGACAATGATCTATAAATGCAGGACAAAACAGCGGTGGCGTAGCCTTTTCCAGGAGCCTTTGCTGAGCTGATACCTGATTCACAGGGGACTCCCAGGTGACCAAGAATAAAGTGGGTTGACAACCTATGCAGGGTGATAACCACACAATCGCTGCCCAGAGCGGCAGACACACAGCACACCCTCCTCCTACTCGCCAGGTTCCACTGGAAATTGCCCCAGTCTCTGCTTTCCCCTGCAGCCCCGCGGCCTCGCCCCTCCCCGAGCAGCCGCTGCGCCGGTGCCCAAGCGACCCGGAGAGGCGCCGCCAGCTCGGGGAGGACGCCGAACCGCCGGGGAGGGGAGGCGTGAAATGACACCGCAAAACTACAAATGCTTAAAAACAAATGGAAGGAAACCAGCCCGCGACTGCGGGCACAGCGAGGGAGCCGCGCACAAGCCCGGGCAGCNCCCCGCTCCCCTTCCCTCCCCTCCGTCCCCCGGCCATGGCAGCATGGACGCGGCCGCGCTGGACACAGCTATTTATACCTTCTCTTTTTTTTTCCTCCCTCCCCTCCCCTCGTGGCTGATATAGGAAGAGTGATGCGAACACAATACGATTCCAGGAATCCCTCACTTCCTGGAACAGATTAAAAGGGACACACAAAAGATTACTAAGGAGGTTTGCTTTTTNTTTTCCTTCACGGAGCTTCATTTCTCCGGAGCCAGCACTGAGACAGGTCGCTGCTCCGGCTCTTCCCGCAGCACTCGGGGAGATCTTATTTATTGGTACCTATTTATTACTATTTCAGAGCGCTCTGAAGGAAGATTAGTTCCTCTTTAAATATATGTAATTTCCTTTTTCTCTGGTTATTTTTTTTAACCTTTTTTTGGCTGCTGTTTTCTGAAAAGCAGAACAAGAATACATTATTTTTTCTAAAGCACTGAGAGTGCACGCATTTTCTTGGCCAAAGTTGCTGAAGTCTTTGTCGGACAGCTCGTCTCCTGTTTGGCTTTTCCAGTGTCTGAAACAACCTGCAGAAGGGGTTTGCTGGGACTCGCCAGCCTTCTCTCACCGTGAACCCCACGTAGAGGCTGAACTCGCTGCTCCGGGGAAGCAAAGAAGGCAAGAAGAGATCATTTCCCACCTTCTTGAAGACTTAATGCTTTTCCCTTGGTCCGGGAGTGACATGATCCTCTGTGTTCAGGGGTAAGATACTTTGCAGCCTTCTGTGAAATGCTGTGCTTTGATAATTGTAATTAGGAAGGTTCTCTGGGACAGTTTCTCAGCTCGTGTGTGTTGCCATGTGTGACTGTGATGGAATGGGAATGACTTCAGCTGGCCGAGTGCTGAGTTCTGTCTGTCTGTCTTACATGTGCGTTTTAGATTCCAAGGCCAAAATCATGGAACCATAAAGTATTCCTGATTTCCGTGCTTTCTGCTGCTTAAAAACGACACGGTATTCAAACTCTTTGGGAGAGTAAGAATAACTTGGAGTGTGTTGTTTGGTTTGGAGGATGCAGCACCAGTGCGGACACCAACCCAACACCATAGGTGCTCTCTAAAGTCCTCATGGAAACAAACTGCTTACAGGGGAGAACTCCCCTGGAATTTAGGTGCTTTGGTCTATTACTAAGGAGATACTTATGCTAAAATAATTTCAATTTTGTGTAAGTTTAAGTGTACGTACATACACACAGCATTCTGTAGAGTGAGAGCCACAGGGGGCACATGGATTGTTCCACATCTGTGTTCAGGAGAACAGGTGACATCCAAGTGCCTTCTCTGGTATCAGGACTGACGTGTTGGCACTTCAGTGTCCCTGTGGCCAGCTCTGTTCATCAGCTGAGGAATACCTGGTGTGCAGGAATCACCTGGTATTTTTACACATGCTGCATACTTGGAAATTGTGAGCATTTGTTTCAGTCTGAGCCATCATGTCAGATTTTCCTGTCACTCTAGTATATGGTGGATTTTCCTCAGAGTAAAATCTTCCTTGTCTGCTTACAATGACCGAAGCACGGGGATTTTTCTGCCATTTCCCCCCCAAAATCTGTTCCACAGATAAGGAAAGCTTGTGCTTACCACTAATTTCCTACTCAATGCGGTTTGTTTTCACTCTTATTTTCAGTCTGCAACTGCAATTCCTATAGCTATGGTGAAGGGGACTCAGTTTTCAGCTTGGCCTTTGGGAAACCCTTATCTGAAGCTTTTCTCCAGGGTCAACATACCAGAGCTACTGCTTCCCTTACCCACCAAGAACTTGTTATGGAGCCAGATGTGTAGATGTTTTTCTTTTAATGTCTATTTTGAAGACCATTTATTGCTCCATTTTCATTATCCTCTAGGATTTCATATATCCTGGACTCCATACTCTGTCCTATTCAGACCAAGCTCCCTCTGGAGTGCTGGGATGTGGCTGATGGAAGGGAGAGCAGCTCCACGCTTCTTCTTGTAGTGTTCATACTGTCTTACAAAGTTTAGCTTATCAGCACAGTAACTACAAAGCCAACACTAAATGCTGTCAGACGTATCTGATTCTCCTGAACTTTCTTGCTGTTCCAAGGCTTTCTGAAACACTAATTGCCAAAGCACAGGGAAGTTCATTTGCTGTTTCTCTGGAGAGTGCACCCAGACTCCCAGCCAGACATGCCAAATTTCATGTGGTTGTTTGCTTCCTCCACACAGCTGTTGTACGAACACTTTGCTCCATTCAGTCCTCATTCTCCACATCTTTCTTCTACTTTCTTTCTTGCAAGCACTTTTTGCAAATCCTTTTTTCGCCCCACCAAAGGGCTGAGTTTTTCATGTCGGCAAACCTTTTTCAACCTGTCCTTATCGCAGCAAACTCGTCTTAACCCTCTTGCAAATGTTCTTGCATTAGAAGTTGTAGTCTGCTGTTACTTGCTGATCCCTCAGCTCTCCCTTTCCTGTGCTTGGAGCTGCTCTGCTCCCAGCAGCAGCTCTTCTTTCTTCAACCTACGTACAAAGATGTTTAGGACACCAGCACTTCCCAGTCTGTCAGAATTTCTCATCCTTCTCCTCTCTTCCACCGTGCTCCTTTGAGCCTACAGCCACACTGGGAGGGTTTGTAGGGGCATGAGGATGGTGTATAGAAGGAAAATAGGAAATGTGTGAGCCCAGCCCTTCTCCGGCCATGGTGGAAGGATCCCCACAGTGCCTGCACAGGGTCTGGGCTCCTCCAGCCTCACATGGCACAAAGTGTAAGGCAGCAGAACACGAGTGCAGTGGGAAACTTCATCTCAAGCACATGGGCTCTGTAAAAGAAAACTACTGACAAATTCACACAGTTGATGTGGTTTTTGGAGGACTGAACTGTGAACTGAGCCCTTGAAAGTAACAACTTTCCTTCTGATTCACGGCAGACATTTCCTTGTTTAGCTTTGCTATCTCTCCCTTCCTTCCCCACCTCTCAGCCAATTCCTAATTTCCTCTCTGAAGTTGGTATATAAAAAGAAAAAAAATTTCCACGCTATAAGAAGTTTTCTTTAGGTTCCAAACCCTTCTGGAAGAGTAGGCCAGAAAAATTTTCCAGGAGAAAATAAGTTCAGAGAGACTTGGCACTTGGACTGCAGTATTCAAGTTCCAGAGAGTGAATGGTGCAGGACTGAATTTCCTTATTATCAGTCAGTCATTTTCAGCTCAGGGAACAGTCGGTATAAGAGAGACACTGCTCTGCCAGCAGGCCTGGGACACTCTCTTTGCACAGCACCAATTCTTAATTAAGTTCAGCATAGGGAAGGATCAGAATCACAGAACATTCTGAGTTGAAAGGGACCCACAAGGATGATCGAGTCCAACTCTGAATGACCTGTATGGGGCTCAAATCCATGACCTGGGTGTTACTTGCACCATGCTCCAAGCAGCTGAGCTGATTTATGGTCCTTCTTGTGCAAAAGGGGGGGTAATGGAAAATTGGGAATCTTCTTTCCCCAAGGAGACAGGTAGCTGGGCATTTGTGAAGACTGTGATGTTAAGAGGGAGACGTCCAAATATCTTGAAAAATGGAGCCCTCAACACCTACAAATGCATCTCCAGGAGGATTTAAAAGAGAACTAAGAGCTTTCCCAACAATGACCTCCAGGTATAAAAATATATCCAGATGCACTGTTCTGTGAAAGCCCCTGAAAATGCAGGTCCTGCGACCAAGGGTGCCTGGTGAGGACAGGGGCCAGCAACCACTTTTATTCAGCCTGGCTTTCTACCCATTAATAGAAGTTAAGAAACGTAGATTAGATGCCATGAAAGCCAAGCAGGTATCCTGCTTCTGAAATGTGATTTGACACATGGAAAAAGAAAGAATGTTCTTTCCTAAACACCAACAGAATAGCAAAGGGTTTGCTGTGTATTGCAAGGGCAAGAAGTCTCTCTCTGTAGATTTAAATTTACCAGTGGTTTTATAAAACCTTACTCCAAACCTCCACAGTTTGTTTAGAAATGCAGAGCTGTGGAACTGATCATGGCTCTCACTTACAAGGTGTGAAGCTGCTTTCAGGTTCTCTTTAATCTACTTTCCTCCTACCTCCCTTCTTGTTCTCTGTCCCATACTTGAGCGTCAGCAGTTTGAGGTGGTGGAGTGCAGCTATGATCAGGTGCAGATCAGTTTACAGCGCATTTATTTATGTACCTGAAGCATTCCTGTTCACAGGGGAAGAGCACAGGGAAAGAGTAAGATCTGGAGGGAAGCACTCATGACTTCAGAGTCTTCTTCTGCTTCTGTTCAGTGATGTGGGGAGGTGGCTGCACCCTGTGCCGTCACTGTCAGCTCCTGTGCTGTGGCAGTGTCACACTGAGGACTCAGTGTTTTTCTCTCAGCCATCTTTTCTTTAAAGTGTCTGAAAGAACATCTCAGGTGTGTTGGGGATGATGGGGGGATGTAACTCTGGACAGGCAGCAGGTCAGGGGACACAGAGGCAAAGAGCCTACACACACTGGGACAGAAACTAATTTTTGCTCAGGAGCTTGCCTGGGAATGAAGACTTTCCTGGCCTCTGACATCCATCCTCTCCCTGGAGCTCTGCTTTCCTTTCGGAATCCCTGTGCTGTAGAGGAGGAGCACCCATGACCCACGAGGGCTCCAGGCTCTGTGAAAATGCATTTAGAGGCTGAATAGCTACAGGGGAATACATGTTCTGGCAGCCTGGCCATGGCAGAGCCTCCTGCTGCAGTCCTGCAGGGATTACAGCCACACTGACTTCTCCATCGAGCTGCTGAACGGTGGGGTGGGTGTAGTGCACAGACCTCCCTAAAACAAGAATTCCCATTGTTCTCCTACACGATCAGCTCACTCTGAGTTCTGACAGATTCATCTAGGATCAGGTCATCCTTGAGCAGAAAGTGGGTAGGACAAAACCCAAGCTATTCCCAATTCTGCTTCTAATTATATTGCAGTAAATGACAATCTCACTGGCAGAAACAGAAATGCTCCAACATTGAAAACATGTAAATGAAGCCGTAATGCTGCTTTAAACCTTACTGCCCCTGAAACTACATATTAAAAGGCAACATCTAAAAATATCAGGTTCAAATAATTGTAATTGGCAAGACTCACCACCTTTTATAAGGCCAAAGAGGCAAACTCACCCTCCCTGTTTCTGAGGGCTCATCTTTAGCTGCGTTCCTTCCTCCTCCCTTGCCTCTCTCAGAAGCAATTGTGCTGAGCATCTGTTTGTAAAACATAACACCTTGTAGTACAATGTAGCATGCAATGAACAGACCCTGCAACTGATCTCAAGGCAAGGAGAAATAGCAGAGTGTGTGTTTCATTTCAGACCTCATCCTTTGCTGGCGGAGGAAAAGATCAGGACACTGTCACTCAGGGGCATCGAGGAATTGTCAGAGCCCATCATGCAGCCTCTCCCAGTTATGGCCTTCCAGGAGGAGTCTGCGCCTGCCCTTGCAGCTCCAGTTCCAGACAGCAACCCACCTCAGGCACGGGACCCTGAAGAAGACCTTCTCTGCATTGCAAAAACCTTCTCCTACCTACGAGAATCTGGTAAGACTCAACTGCAAAGTCACATGGTCAGAAGAGTGCAGGGACCCAACTCCACAATCTGAGCACCAGGAAGAATCTCCTGATCCCACCTCAGACAGGAACCTGTTTCTGCCACAGCCATGGCTGTCCCTTGTGCACACAAGTGTATCTGCAGTCTCTACAAACTTAGATCATGAACTAATTTATTGCTTATCTTTTGTAACTGAATTGGGAGAAGGAATTGCAAAAAGCAAATTGCTTTTCCTCTGTAAACTGCAGCTGCTGCAGCAGCCGCCAGCCTCATCCCAAGCCCCAGCGCAGCCATGACAAGCATAGGCAGGAAGCCCTTAGAACTTGGTCTTGATTTCTGAAGGTCTTGCCAACCGTGGCTCTGGTTGCTTCCTGGGCCCTGAATGTGGTTGTCTTCAAGGCTTCCCTAAATATACTGCCAGTTCTTTCCCTAACAAATTCTTTCTTGGATGTTTCTGCAGGTTGGTACTGGGGTTCCATCACTGCCAGTGAGGCCAAGCAGCATCTGCAAAAGATGCCTGAGGGCACCTTCCTGGTGCGGGACAGCACCCACCCCAGCTACCTGTTCACACTGTCCGTCAAGACCAACCGCGGGCCCACCAACGTGCGCATCGAGTACACTGACAGCAAGTTCCGCCTGGACTCCAACTACCTGTCCAAACCTCGCATCCTGGCCTTCCCGGACGTGGTCAGCCTCATCCAGCACTATGTCATGTCCTGCACAACGGAAAGCAAGACCGAGGCTCCTTACCCGCCTCCGTCTCCTCTACCTCCCCTGCAGAAAGAGATGGCAGCAGCCGCAGTGCACTTGAAGCTCATCCGGCCGCTGGGCCGCAGGGACAGCATTCCCAGCCTGCAGCACCTGTGCCGCCTGCGCATCAACAAGTGCACGGCCGACGTGGAGCGGCTGCCCCTGCCCCGCCGGATGGGGGACTACCTGAAGCAATATCCTTTCCAGCTCTGAGGCGTGGCCGTTCTCTGTCAGGCACGAACGACAGAGACACAACCATGAGAACTCTGTGTCTCTGTCCCGCTGAAGGTGGGCACAGTGAAGACCTGATTATCAGCAGAGACTGCATCCATCTTTCCTCTCCCCTTCTCTTCACATCCATTCCAGCCCCAGGGAGGAGTGGGTTGTTTCAGTGAGCAACGGGGCACCAGCTGAGCTCTGACCCTTCGGCCATGCCAGCAGTGGCTGTGAGAAGCTCTGTGGGCATGGCCACACTACTTGAATGTCAGAGTTGCTGTGACATGGGACACGTTAATGTTGTTATTTTTGCTATTTATTTCCATGGCAGTTTCTCTCCTCATGGTATTTTTAAAGCACCTTTTACTTTTTTTTTTGTTTCTTTTGTGGAATTAGAGATAGCATAAAGGCTCCCGGCCAACTGGCAGCCAAAGCTCTGTGGGAATTTGGATTTGGATTCACATCCAAACAGCTTCTGTTTGAGCCTGTCCCCATGACAGGTTACAGGAGTCCACATCCAGATTCTCTCAGGCTTCTGGGGTATGTGAGACTCAGATAACTGTATCTAGACTCACCTCTACAGAGGTAAAGATTATTTGTTTTTTCTTCCTTAGTTACAGAGGGTATCACAACCTCAGAGCACACTAGGAGCTCCCAGAGATGTGTGCTGCATCATATGTGGACAGGAGACTTCTTTGAGGAAGCTCTTCTTCCTTTAGAGCTCTAAGCAGAGATCTGGATAGTGAGGTTGGGCCAGGGAGCACTCATCCCATTTTTTTTCCATCTTCTCCATCTCCAAAGGAAGTCTGTGACAAAACATTTAGAAACAAGTAATTAGAAACCAAATTTTCTCATATGCAGGCAGAAGGATTTAATTTCAGAGCACCTTGTGTTTGGCTTGTGTTTTCAAAGTGCTGTTCCCTGACCTTGCCCTTCCCTGAGACACAGGGCAAGACCAGGGTCTCCTCGAGCAGGGGCTCAGAGACAGCTCTGCTGGGCTGCACCAGTGACACGCACAGCTTCAGGATATTTATTTATTTATTTCTGGGGTAACACTTGGAGGCACCTCAGCCCAAAGAGCTGTCCCTGCTCCCTGCTCACACGATGCCAGACTGCCGCGTGCTCTGCTCCTGCCAGCATTAGTCACCGGCCACGCGGCTGCCGCCAGCTCCGGGCTGGAGCACACGCTGGAACCACAATCCAGCCTTTCTGTTTGCCAAGGTCCAGACCTCTCCTCCCCCCGGCTCTGACTTGCATGTTTGTTATCCAGAATTAGGCTTTTGGCTCTGGGTTTCCTTCTCGCACCCCAGCCCTTTCACCCCCTGCAGATGAGGCACAATGGCTCTTCCCCTGCTCTTTTACACACAGGAGGGACAGACAGCAGATGGGATCTGCCCCAAACCAGCACAGACAAGTTGCCCCTTCCTGTTCATTTGCTGAATCCCATCACCTTCCCAGCCTTGCCATCGAGTGAGAGTAGAGGAGGGAACAAACAGGTCTACAGAAATTATCATTTGGTTTATTTTGCCCCTAAGGCCCCCTGACTTGTTCTAGCATGAACGGACATTAAGGATTCCTTGTTCATCCCTCCCTGGGACTCTCTCTAAGGCTCTGTAAATCAGAATGGACAAACCCCCAGCTATAGCTGAGTGTTGGAAGAGAAGATGGAAAAAGATGGGATGGTGACCCAGGAGACAAGCTCAAAAAATGGGTGAGTTTCTTCCACCCTATCTTAAAGCTGCCAAAAGGGACAAGATGGCCTGATGTGCTTAGTCAGTGTCCTTTTTTTTTTCTCTCCACATTTATACAAGTTTGTGCTGTTGCAAGCTTTGTTTTTGATACTTTGATGATTGACAGTGTGCATGTGTGATGTCAGGTTTGCTTTTTGGTATATCCTTCCCCTTTGCCTCCTATGGCAGCAACCATGGGAAGGTACTGAATGGGAATGAAAATTTAGAAGGCAAAAAGGAGAACTTTTTTTAAAATAATATAAACAATAAACCACTGAAAAGGCTTCCTTTTATCCAAACACCTCTATCTGCCTGAGGACACTGGGAGCAAGGAAACCATGGCTCTCCAAGGAGCAGCAGTGATCTCAGGAAGCCCACACAGCTCAGCCACAGGCCTGGTAACTACAGCTTGGGAAAAATCAGTTTGGAGAAGTGTACAGCAGGAAAGGGCAGGTTGTCCAGCTCTCTGAAACTTGCCTCCTACTTGATCTGTTCTCTGCTGGTGATGGGGAGGTCAAGCTGTAGGTTTGACTCACTGCCCCACGAGAGCCCAGGAGCTCCTGGTTGACCCCAAACTGAAGGCTGTGAGCTTCCACGGGCAGGGACCAGCTCTGTTCTGTGTTTGTTCTGCATTTAGCACAGTAGGGATCTCTAGGTGCTACTGCAATACAACAAATAAACAATACAGTTACTCCAAAAAGTCAGTTTCTTCTATCTTGAGACAGTTTGTTAAAAATCACTTGACTCTGGATTTTAAATAAACATTTTAAATATACTTTAAAGCCACTCAATGTAAAAGTCTTTGGTAAAATCCAAATGGATTAATTCATTCTCTATTTAGAGAAACCCCCCCAAGAACACGGGGCAAACTCTTGACCATTTTTTTCAAACAAGACAAAAAGCCTTTTTAAAAAAAGGCCATTCAGATACTGGGAGAATAAACACCACAGTCCTCCCCAGTGTGGGCTTGGTTTCTACTGCCCACAGATGAGCAGTGGCAGATTCCAAGTCCCAAGTTAATAAGGACTGAAGGAACATTTTTTAATGATGTGGAAGAGCAGAAATGATTCTTGTATTGTTTCTGTGTGCCATATGCAGGGGAAAGAAGACAGAACATAAATGGGCAGACGATGCATTGGGTGGGAGATCCAGGGCAGATCCATTTTCCCCTTTTCTGGGGCTGTTGGGCTGCAGGGTCTCTGTACCTGTGGTCTGGCCCTGCAGCCTTTCCCCTCACATCACCTGAGACACCAGACAGCAGGTGGGGAAACCACAGGGATGTGGATCTGCCCTGTCAGTCAGAGGGAGACAGAGGCCACGCCATCTGCCCAGCCTCTGAAACACAGGGAACAACTGAGGCAAGGCCACTACTGGGAGGTGACTCCACTGTGGCCCCTTGGTGCTCCTCTTCAAGGAGAGATGCCAAGAGATGTCCCCCCACCCTGCCCAAAGCAAGCACCATGTGCTCCCAACCACTGGAAAATGGAAAACATGCTCAGAAAAAACCAAAACACCAACTTACTGAACTAGCTCCTCTCCAATCCTTCTCCTTCTGTGAATCCACTGGCTTCCAAGTTCAAAATACTGCTTTAAAGTATTCCTGAAGCATGTGCTGTGCTTCCTATGCCAGCCATGGAGCTGGCATTCCCTAGGAAATATTGTTTCCACAATCTCATCAGCGTGAGTCCATGGGTAGATTTTCATTGCACACCAACCAGGAAGTGTTGGCAATGCCATAATCTGTTCCAGATCAAGTTGTTAAACAAAAACCATCACATCCCTCTTGGTTTAATGGGAAATATGGAAAGAAAACTCTCCAGGGTGGAAGCAAAACACAAAATAAGTGGAAACATGAAAACAAAAGAAGGAAAAGCTGCATCCATCTTTAAAAAGAAACTTTGCAAACCCTGGAAAAACCTGGAAAGAAAAATGCAGCATTTCTGACACATTATTGAGTGATTTCTTAATTTCTTAGCTGGGCTAAACTCTTCCTCTGAGTGCACATGGGAAACTCTGCTGTTCCCTTTCCACAGGCTGAATGTGGGGATGATTGGCTTGAGCCAGGCTGGTCCAGAGCTGCAGTCACACACAGTTTTACCTCATCAGCTGTTACCTTAACAACTCCCACTCCTGCACCTCTAGCACATTTCATTAAAGAAAACAGGTTCATGTTCTGAAAACTCCTGTGCCAAACCTCTGTGCAGACTGAGCTGATTTTTACAGTTGAGTTCCACATCTCTGGAACCAGGAGCGTTCGTGGCAATGCAGACTGGCCTTTATCAGCACTGAAGTACAGCTGCAGCTCCTCTCCCAGTGACACCTGTATGGTTTGCTGAGCCAATGCACAACAATTTGGATTCTCTCTTAGTTTACAGTTTCTGTCTACAGATAGAAACAGGGGTGTGGAGCCTGCACAGAGTCTGAAAAGCAGACTGATAGGATTGGGAATAGAAATCTCAGTCCATGAGTGAAACCACACTCCCATGGCCCACTGCCACAGCAGAACTCCCTTGCAGTTTGTCAGGCACATATGGCATCATTTTCTGTCTTAAATCATCAGCCTTCTGAAAAAGCAACACGTGCGAGGGTAGAATAACCAGTTTACATGCACATATCCCTATCCTTTCTAACTTACTGAAATCTTAGTCCTTTCCCCACATCCTTTCAAGTGCCCAACATCCCCCAGTCCTAGCCAGGGGAACCAGCATCAAATCAAGTGAATCAGCAGAGTGTATTTACTTCTCTTAGGACAGACATGGTCAGGTGTTTCCAGTTATTGACCTATTACATGTCATTCCTAGTCCAAATTCCATTGTCAGTCTTACCTGCTGTCTATGATATTAAGGGAATTAAAATAAAAATTAACTGGACACTGTATGTGTGGCTCTTCTGCCAAACACATCCTAAAGTTCAAATCTGCCAGAAGCCAAGTATCACAGCTCTCTCCTATCTCTCCCTAATGGCTGCTGAGACCCTTGTGATCCTGATGGAATTGCAGTATCCTCATCCCCAGCCCAGAAATCATCAGCAGTCCAAAGGTCTGGAGTGGAGGGTAAAGCAATATCCAGTGAAGATGTCCCAGAACAACTTTGGATGCCAAGTAACATCCTCCAGCTCCCTCAGCTCCGGGCAGCATTGTCACAACATTCACATCACGTTGTCAGTGACCCCCACCCGTCGTTCACAGGGGAAATGAGAGAAAAACCCATCAGTCTGGGCAGTCCTTACGAAACAAACCAGTCAGAGATAAAAATAAGGCATTACTTAGAGATCTGCCCTGTCCTTGGGCAGAAACATTCATCCTCTGTCTGTTCGCAGCAAGCTAGCTTTGAATTTGGAGGAGGGAGTCCAAGGGAAGGCAGCGCTGCCAGCATTGCCCAACGCACGGCAGCGAGGAGGCCCCGGCGCTGCTCCGAGCGTTGATAACAATTTCAGACTCAGACATGTCTGTTCCCTGCCCACACCCAGGCCTGCCTCTGTGGGTTTTTTACAATGCTGGGTGCCAGAGCCCAGGGAGCAGGAACACGTGGAGGCACGGCTTTATCTGGAGGCTAATGCTGCCTCGAATGAACCTCGTGTTGATCTCCCGCTGCCGCTTCCCGAGAAACACAACCATCATGTGGCTCCTGCTGCTCACTGCACAAACAAGTGCAGCAAGCGGCCCTCGGGAGCAGGCACGACCCTGAGCATCCATCAGACATCTGTCATCACCTCTGCCACGCAGCAAAAAACAAGCTCAGGGGAAAATGGCAACGTGGCCCTAGCAATAAAATTAGTCTTTCAGTGTTTAATTATGTGGACTAAGAAGTCTACACAAACATCCTCTTCCAAACTTTAGCAAGAACTAGTAATTTTTTTTCTACTTGAAAAATAATGTATTGTTCAGAAGAAAAGGCTATTGGTGGGCAACATGTTGACCAGAGAGAAGAAAAGTAATTTTAAGGGCTTCACTGTTAGCCTGGGCATTAAAATTCAAAAGAAAACTATGGAAAGTAAAATACATTTTGGGCTTTACATAATAACAATCTTAACATAATAATTCAGAGTGTTTTTTTGGATTTGGAGAGGGGAGGGAAAACAACAAAGTTTCAGAACTCCAGCTAATATTCACTGCAGATGAGACAACAAAAAAGGAAGTTTTACTGTAAACCACTGCTGGCTTAGTCCTTCAATTCTGCTGTAACCAGTTGTGGCAGTGGTCACAGCTGGAGACAGGCTGTTGGGCCCCTCATTGCAAAATCATCATTTGATTAATTTAAATATAGAAAAGAACAGAACTCAGGGGAAACAGCCTGGCCCAGCAGAGGAAAGGGTTCAGTCAGAACTGCTCCAGTCTGACATACCAACCTAGATTTGCACAGAAGGGTTTTCTTTTGTGAACAAGAACCACCTTCCCCCTTTTGCTCCTCTTTCTCAGACCTCACTGGCAGGGTTTTCCCCTCAATGCCATTACTTCCTAAATACTGAGTAATGCAGCAGCTCAGATTTGAGTTGCAAAAATCAAATACAATGTTAGTTTTTGTCAAAATAGCTATTTTAAGAGAACACTCTATCTAGCCAGGAAAGGCATTTGTTTTAATGTCCCCCCACAGTACTATAGGGACAATAAAAGCTTGAAATAATACTGGTTACTTCAGCATTAGATTGCCCAAACAGATCATCAGAGACTTGGTATTTCTCAAAAATCTGATATAAATATGCCAGATGGAAGGACAAAGGAAGAGCTGGTCAATCAAAACTCAGAGGCAGAGCTCAGCCAGGACTGGAGTTCCTTGGACTCTGGCCTGGCCAGCAACTCCATCATGTGACTGCCTTGCTCTGGAAGACACGCTGCAACTTTTCCAACTGGGGCTCTTGGAGAAACGCTGCCCTTGCTGAAACAGCCCTGCCATGGAAACCTGTAAAACACAACAGGCTAAATCCAGGTTCCTTTCCCAAGGAGTGGGACGGGAATTCATTTACTTCAGGGCTGAATTTGGTCCACTTCATATTCCTAGTTTTACAGACAAGAATTTTATCCCTGGTGAAATTCTGACACGAATTTGTCTTCAAGGGAAATTGTAACACTGAAGTGCTGGTGATTTAACACAAGAAAACCCTTCCCTCACACACTGTCCCCAGCATGCACAAACCCAGCACGGAGGTTTTTCTTTTAAAAGCAGAAGGAAAGCCCATGGTGCAGTTTACAATTAAGTTCTGGCTTTCCTGAATTCACCTACAAATACTCCAGTCAGAACACGTGCAATGCCACTCTGGGATGTAAACATCAGCCTGTGGAAAACTGAGCAGGCAAGCCTGGATTGATCTCAGCAAACTCATTTCACCTAGGCGAGGACAGAGCTTTGTGTGATGACAACTCCTAAAAACAACAGATCTGGGTTATATCTGGGACAAAGAGACAGCAAGACCCCCTGCTCATCTCCTGGGATGTCCTTCCCTGCCAGCTGTCCTTCGCTGCCTGTTCCTTGTGGAACAGTGCAAAGCGGCAGAGATTTAATTGCTGATCAGAGACTGCAGAGTCTTTAATGTCAGGGCTGTTTCCTCCCTAGAACAGCAATATGGTTTGAAATCTAGCTTACAGAAGGCAGAGCTGTGTTTATACTTGTCAGAAGTTACCCAATTTGGCAAGGATTCTTCCCATCATGCAAGTGTCACCACAGCCATTGCCAAACGCTGCAGAGGCAGAGTTCAAAACACTACCTCCAAGCCTGGAAATATGATAAAGAAATATGTTGCCCAGTGCACATGCTATATGTTTGCACTTGTCTGAAAGTGCTCAGCACTAACAAAAGGTGTTGTTGTAATTAAAACATAAATCTGAAATAGCCTAAAGCATGACCTAATATTATTTATTATTTCCAGGGAACTTTTTGGAAAATCTCTGTAACTTTTTGAAAATACCTCACTCCTTTCTAAGCCCTTGGTTTTGGAATACTCTTTACATTCTTTTAAGACTCTTTGTAATTCACCCCTTTTTAGTTCTGCTCCCTCCAGTCCTGTGCTATGAAAATCATCTTGGCCGAGAGGCACTGGGCAGCATTCTGGGAAGAGCAGGCACAAAACAGCACTGCAAGGCTGGGGTGGATCAGCAGGGCAGAACAATCCGGGCATGGGCCAACATGGAGACTCCATATTACTCTTTTCTTGCCAAGAACACAGGAGATTGAAGGCTTCCCTGTGCATGCAGAACCTTTTGCTGCTGCTGCAAGCCTTCGGAGCGGGGTTAGTGGGACCTGGCAGGCAGCTGACTCAGGGCTATCCACAAACAGCCGCTCCAAGCCAGAGTGTGCAGATGTTGTAATGCCCTCCGTGCCCCGGGACACTGAAAACCAGCTGGGAGGAAGAGTTTGCCACGGAGCTTGCAGGGAAACACTTTGGTGCAGAAGGTGTGGATTGTGTTACACGGGGAATAGCTGCACTGTCCACTCCCCACTCCCAGTGCAGAGCCCTCCGATGACACAAACCAGACTGGTCTCCTGCTCCTGTGATCCCCACTAGTCATCAGTCTTCTGTCTTCATCCACAGCAGCTTCCATCTGACACGCTCATGCACCCCAGGCTGCACACAACCTTCTAGCTTGGCTCTGGGTTAAGGGAGGAATTTCCCTGTGCCTTGCCAACCCACGGCAGGCAGGGAGGAGGACTGATCCACGCCCACCCTGGTGTGTGGGTCCCTCCTGTTCAGAAGTGCCACATGAAAAAGGCACCTGAAGGCAGTTTTTACATCCCTTAGCTCTCTCCTGCCTGGCTGGAGACCACAGCCTGAAAGAGGAAACTTCACTACATAAGCCAGAACAAATCAGGCACGCAGCTGAAAACAAAATAATTTGTGCCAGTGTCAAGTGACAGTGACTGGTGCAGTAAGTGAACATGTCACATGCTGGCCTCTGCTGTTTCCTAACATAGAAGTGCATCGGCATTAACAGAAAACATGCATTGATCATCACGTTGGTATTAGTGCTTATACAAACCCTCATTCCAAAGGGATAGTTCAGCACAGCTACTGGAAGTGGAAATACTCCACCCATCTTGGATGGGAAGAGAGGTGGGTTCAGAGAAGTCCACTCCATAACACAACCAGATGACCCCATCACATACTATCAATCCAGACCTACCTGACTAATAAACAATAAAAATAATATATTATCCTGCTTATGCTTCTCTACCCAGTTTGCAGGAGGCAACAGGCAGGATTTTGCATGTTTACTTTGCAGTTTATTTTGTATTTGCCTTTTGGCCTATTATTACTCCAGTAATCACCTCCTTTGTCTCAGCTCTTCTTAGAGGAATGAGCTGGTGGAAGAACAACACTCCTGTCCAAGAACTTCTTAAACCAAGGACAATCTTTGTTAGTGAGTCAAAAGAAACATTCTCTTCATATGCTTGGGTTAAGTGAAATACGAAACTGTCAAAGAAGCTGGTTTTTCTCTCTTCCCATTCCCCACCAGCAGCATCCCTCTTCAGCCCATTACTTAAGTGAGTTAAAATCCCAAAGGCTTACAGGAAATACTGTATATCCTAGCATACTATAACTAGCATCATCCATTCTTCCTGGAGCAGAAACAGAAAGCTCTCAAAATTCCCAGTTATTGACAAAACAAACAACCTAACGCAAAGGGAACACGTTACAGGCACTGGTGATTCCAGGTAGCCCTGGATGTCATGGAACAGCCCGACAAACACCGTGTGACGCAGCCAACTGAGGTCACACTCCTCACGGGGCTCACTCTGCCCAGCTCCAGAGATATAAATATTCCCAGTGCTTGCCTGTTCCAGGGTGTTAGCTTTCCAGGATGGGCACTTCAAACGATGACGTCACAGAAACCAAAGTATAAAGGAATTATTTTTTTACCCTTTCCCTCAAGCCTTCCTAAGGCTGATATAATCAGTGCAGCAGTGCTTGTTTGGAGGCAGCTGATGATTAAAGCCTACAAAAGGAAGCACTTCAAGTTCTGTCAGGGAACACAGACTTTTCTTGTCTCTTTTGCCTTGTAGAAATTGCTTTTTGATGCAAAGGGAAGTAAGTCAAATGAGATTTATATGTTATGCTGCCAACTAAAGGAAAAGGGGAAACCTCAGGCCCTTCAGCCTCTCTGCCATGAGGTATTCGTGCCAGTTGGAATTACTGCCAAAGAAAGAGCCCAACTCATTACTGGGGAAGACACCCCCAAAACTCCACCTGGGTGAAGAATGCCAGTGAGCAAAGATGGTTCACACAGATTCTCTTCAGCTCCATCTCCCAGCCCCAGTTTTAAACCTTGGGACCAGTACATATGCCAAGATGACCACGTTAAAAATCAGCATGAAACATGTTCTGAAGTCCTGCCCCATGGACAGAAAACCCTTAACTTGACCCTCATCCTGAAAGAACCATGCCTGGGATACCTTCCAATGGAAAAGGAGGGTAGTACAAGGATACAAGAAAATAGTTAAAGCAATGAGTATTACTACAGCAAAATGTCAGACACTGACAATCTGCACTGAAAAGTCTCTGTATTTTTTAATTTTTTTAATTTGATTGTTTAGATATAGGAACCTCAGCAACACTTATTTTCTTCTTTTTCTCCTCCTTTCCCACCTGAACTATGTGCACGTTCAAAGAACATAAGGAAAACTGGCGAATAGAGGAAGTTTCCTCTTTGGTTCCTCTTTGTTTTGCAGAGATGTTGGGCCTTTGTGTGTCCTCCCCATGACCTCCAGTGGGGAGGCAGGAACAAAAAGGCTGGGGACACAAGGACTCAGTGTACATCTCCTGCATGCTACTCGACAGAAGTGCTTGAATGGGTGGAGTTTTCCTGTTATTCTTCATTTCTGCTCCCTGTGCTGGTGGTCTTCTTCCACATCATCAGAAAATACCTGAGTCATACAAAATTATCAGTGAAGACCAGCCTGACCCTAAGACACACAAAGGCAACCACAAGGTTCAGCAGCTGAGGACAAACGGGGCTGTTTAAGGCACTTCCAACCCTACACAGTTACCAAGCAACAACTTCTGTTTTCAAAGGACAGCTGTCCCTGCCGAAAGTGGGTCATTTCTTCTACATCAAAGTCAAAGCAGAACAACTGGAGCTTTTTTCACTCAAACCAGTTATTCTGCCAACACCAGGCAGCTCCTACTGCTATCTTACACTAAAAGCAATCCCAGTGCACCTTGTCAAAAATCCTTCGAACCACCCAAGAACAGAGTTTGAATCGTTCCTTTGTCCCCAGGGATGACACAGGGCTACACAAATGCTTCACGTTGGGTCAGTGGATTACAGACAGTGGCGTGGAGACAAGGGCTGCCCAGGGGTGGCCTGGGAGGACCCTGGGTGAGGGGCCAGGGGACCAAACTGAGCTCAAGTCCCCCAGCCTGTCTCCTCTGACCCAGAACCCCATTGGCGCCCAGCTGGCGCTGCCGCAGCGGGAACGGCCTTTACGGACAGTGGGCAAAGCGCCCGGCGCCAGAGCAGGCAGGGCTCCACCCAGGCCTGAAGAGTCTCACCCAGGGCAGCTTCCAAACGACCCCGACAGCAATCCTGGAGAAATGCTTATGGCAGCACGCAAAGGGGGTGGTTCTCCGCGCCGCCGCCTCCGCTGAGCTCAGCGCCACACCAGCAACCTCGGCACAAAGCAAGTCAGGCCCAAAGTTACTCTGTGCAAAGGTGACTCTGTCCTGCCCTTGCAACGCTGCCTCAAATCTGAGCAAGAGCAGTTTATAAGTGACCCAACCTCCCCTCTTCCCTGCACTGCCAGAGGAGACAAGTGCATCGGAGGGGTAGGACCATAAAGGAAAGCACCAGTGGCTTCTCTTGTCCCTATGGCAATCAACGCCACATTTCTGATCCTGGCTTTATACGCTCGGGAGGCAAAGCTGTCCCTGGGCTCTCACCATATAAAGTCTTCCCTTGGTCCTTTCCCTCTCAAACTGCAAACTCTCTGGCTTGACCTCTGACCCCAGAGCTCGCACCCTGTGCTCTGCTGCTCTTGCACAAACCCCGGTGCTGTGCTCAGCACTGCCCAGCCCTTCCTCCCCACCGTGGTGGAGGCAGCTCTGCTGACCAAGGAACCGCTGCTGCTCCCTGGGAGCTCATCCTGCTGGAGCACAAGCAGGGCACCACTGGAGCACCTGAACAGTCTGACTCCTCACTAATAAGCTAATGAGCTTTTCATGGAAAGTTGGATTCTGTTACTAATTACATCTAGCTACACCCTTCTCGTGACAAACACCTCTCCCACCCTGTGTTTACTTGACAGAAGAGAGTTAAGAGGATTTGCCTGGAAAGGAACCAACTACAAAGCAGCATTTCCTCATGCTGTATTCATATAATGTATCTGATTAGTTTCACTTCCCTGTGCTATTAAATGTCAAGTCCTTTTGTTATGAATACTAGACTTGTTTTTATATATATATGTACACACAGAGAGATATATACACACACACACACACACATATATATATATAAGTACTATCCTTTTTTTTTTGAGTTTCCAATGCAGACCAAAGGAGCTCAGAAAAATAAAATTTTAATTGTACTCAACACCCCCCCCTCCCCTGCTTGGAAAAGTACTTTTTGCCTCTTCTATATGTTGCACTAATACTTTGTAATGTATGAGGAATTCCTCCCATATTGTGGAAAATGTGGTGCAGCTCCCAGTTAAGTCACCCAAGTGTGTGGGAAAGGGCAGGTCACAAGCACTCTGTGCAGACAGCCTGACAAAAGGCTTTGATGTGAGAATGGAGGAGCCAGTGGAGGAAACTCAAGTTCCTGGGGCAGGAAACAAAAGCAGAGTCCTTTCTGATTTTCTCTAGCCAAGAAGCAGGGTTGTATTTGCTGCTGGTTGAGCAGGATCCATCCATGAATCAAGTGTGACATCAACAGCAGTATCTCTTTCTTCTGCTTAAACTTTAAAGGGCCACTTGTGCAGGCAAGAAAACTTTAAACCTTAGTGCCAGTGGCACCTGAAGTCTGAGGTGAGGGTCACCCCACACTACAGAAGTGGGAACCAATCCCAAGTGGATAACTTCTGGGCAATAGCCTGTCCTGCTGAGAGCGCAGCAGACCCTGCAGGAGGGTGGCACAACCCTGCACCTCAGAGCACCCCAGATCCCCCACGTTCTGGTTTCAGCTCCAGACACAAGGTAATGAAGCCATTTCAGTGAGTTACATAAAATCGACCTCTTGGAAGACACCGAGTACACAGCACAAGCACTCTAAATCCAGGCTCTGCCTTGTTCACTCTGACTTCCTGACACAGACAAGCCCCTGAGCTCAGGGCAGCTGAAGCCGTAGGCTCCAAAGGTTTATGGCTTCAGGAAGGCTGCCATGCAAAGCAGCATTTTCCCACATGGCAGGCTCAGTCTGACAGCACCAAGGCAGTAGCACCTTCCCGTGCCTGCTCACACCTCAGGCTGCACCCACAGGACACTGCACCCAAAGCAAGATGGGGTGGGAAGAAACTCCCAGATCTTTCCACTGCTGTCTAATTTCCAGACTGTGGCACAGGCAGATTTTTCATTTAATGTGAACTCCCCTAGGCCTCTGCCATAAGGACTGAGGTGGTATTTTTCCCTTCTTCCCTGGTTGCCCTCAAGCACGAGGCAACAGATATTTGGTCCAGACAAAACAAGATACAAGTGATTCTGTAAATATCAAAACATCTGTGGAATGACTGATCCAAAAATACCAGTCCAGGCCCTATCACCAGCCCAGCCCAGAAGTACAAGTGAGGAAAGAGGTTAAATCACAGCTATGAAATTTGCAGTTTGTTTGTTCCTTTAAAAGCAGAGAGGCAGGAAGAGTGCAAGTAAAATAGCGAAAGGTGAAGGAAAACATCGTAACAATGGGATTATGGTGTAGAATTACAAATCTATAGTGTAAGGAAGGAGTGGACAAATTTATCTACCGAACCTTTGGGTCTCTGGAGATGAGAAGGATGCTGACAGCACCCACAGGGTGCCCTGGGGCACAGAACCACAAAAGGATGGCCCGGTGCCTTTACCGTGCAGGATGCTGCATTAAGATCTTACTGACGCGATTGAAGCTGTGTGCAACACTGTCACTCCCTCCCTTTCCCTGTCAGGCTGCAGAAAGGAAACTAAATGAGCTCTTAAAGCCATCCAGGCTCAGGCAGCCCTTCCCCCACCAGGTTTCTGTGGAAAGCCCATTGCTCCCTGGGGTCATTTCCATCTCGCTTCAGCTCTTCCAGGAACTAAGCCACGCTGACAGCAGTCCCTCCTCTGCCACACGCCCAATCAGCGCACCGAGGGAGGGATTTCTAAGGAGGGTAATTGAACAGCTTTATCGCAAAGAAAGAAAAAAAAGGGCCGTCCCCCCTCCTCCCAACCAAAACCCACTGCTTTGCTCTATGAGCTAATTCTGTGAAATAAAGAAAGCACAGAAAGGAAGATGGATCAGCTGGAAATATTGCCTAGGGAAGCACACAAAGCTGAAAATGAACTTTCCCTGGAGTCTGGAAGGAACGTAAGACCCACACCTGGCCTGCACCTTACACTGACAAGTGGGTCTCAGCTTGGGAAGCAGTGCCCAGAAAGGAGGTAAGATGGAAGCCTCACGCACGCTTTTAGCGAGAGCTGCAGGGCAAAAATCCACTCAGAATTCACCCTACGACAGGAATTGCTGCTCACTGTGCAAACCCATCCCCAGTGATCACACAGCGAAGTGGGGGAAGTCAGGCCAAGGACACCGGGCACACAGCCTTTATTTGTGGTGTGTGCCCTCCTGCTCCGGGCTGCTGGAGGAGATGGCTCTGAGCCGTGGCACAGCAGCATCAGGGGGTCCCCCTGCCAAACTGGGAGGAGCAAATCATGCAAACACCCCCAATTTGCATCCTGGCCGCTTTAGGGGCTGTGTTTCCTGCTGTGGGGTCAGGGAGGGCTGTGCTAGCGGGGCATTGGCCCCTGCGTTGCCCTTTGCTGGTATCACAGATGGTTTGTACAGCCTTCGAGCTGCTTGAACATCCCCTTGGGACTGAGAAGCATCGATAAAGACAACTGCTAATGCCTTATTCCAGGAAATTGCATTGTTTCCAAACGTTTCACCTGCTTCTGCTCCCTTCAACTGTCTCCCAGACAGTCTCGTGCAACAGGAGAAGAATCTAACAAACGAGAAGGCAAACAAAGAGGGAGAGAGATGCAGTCTCAGGAGGGAATTAATACACTGGCACTACATCACGTTGCAGCCATATGGTGCTGTGAATACCTTCGGAAGCTTCCTATCCACTGCTGAGCAAGAAATCTGCACAGGCCTTCCCCAAACCCCACCCAGGAGCCAGTTCCCAGGGAAAACCCTCTTCAAGGACAGCACTAATTTCGGGTTGGACAGATGTCTCCCCTGGCTAATGAGGCAGGGAGTCTCATGCCTTCTGCACCTTCTTTAGGACACCACGAAGAAACCAGGACAGTCTTCAGACATTGCACAGTAACTATTCCCACTTCTCTCCAGCTGCTCCACGCTCCTTGCTGTGCCAGCCCCGGCTGACAGCCGGCAGTTCCACGGAGCCCAGCAAGTGGGATTTTCCACTGCAACCCTTGCCATGACAACGCGGCACAGACAACGCCCCAGAGGAGGAAGGGCAAAAGCTGCCTTACTCTAGGAGCCAAAATGGCCCATGGCACAACCCTGTTAGCCAAAGGGCCAGCAGCAGCCAGTCCAATGCAGGGGACACAGCCATGCTCAGCGTCCCAACCCCAGGCACTGCTCATAACTCACAAGGAAATGTGCTCAGGCAGGAACTACCTCTGCATTTAATATCTGAAAAATGGTTGTCTTACAGGACAAAGGAAGTATTATAGCAATAAATTTGTGTGTTTAGGAAGGGGGAGGATCTGTTTGCTTTAGGACTCCAGTTTCCCATAGGAAAGTAAGCTGAACATCTTCCTTATCCTTCAGATTAGGTAACAAATTCATAAAAAGTTAACTCCTTGACAGCTCCTTTGAGGAATCATTGCACAGCTTGTTTGAAATCGAGCAGCTGGAAGAGTTGAGACTTGTTTCACCCTTTGCAGATGCATGTAACAAATGAGTTACGTGCAAACTTCAAAGCAAACCTTTGCTAGAAGGAAAGTCAATAGAAAATGCAACAATGCATGGATCAAAAATCCCTCAAGACTGCACAAACAAACAAGATAATTGCTCTACTTCTCTGCCACTGATCTACAACAGCAGCAAGAAGTTTCTGTCATCAAACCACCCCTCTTTCTTGGCAGTCAGCAACAGCTGAAATTCAGGGTCTATCCACGTAAGCAGCAGCTGATAGCTGAGAGAATAATGACATGGAGCACCTGCATCAGTTGCAGAAAGGGAAAAGGAGAGAAGAAAGAAATATCTCTTTTCTTGTTTCCCCCATCTTCATAAAGAATTGTCTGGTTTCTCCTCAGCTTCATTCTGTCTCTTTGCTGCAGCAAAGCAACAAGTCACAAACCCAAGGAGTCCTGTGTATTTTAAAGACATGCCTGCATCCAAAAGGAGAGTGAGTATTTGGTGAACAAGGGAAAAACGTAAACATGAAAGAAAAGCTACTTGTGCTGTTTTAGCTACATTCAGGCTCCGTGGAGATGCTCTGAAAAACCTGGGAATAACTCCCTTAGAACACAGCATCTACAAACAAAGCAAATATAACTGATCTCCCAGTTCCTCAAGGACTTTGCACAGAAAGGTAACAGAAAGGGAACTGAACCTGTATGGGGAAAAAGGAAGACTCCAGCTGAAGAGTCCGCAGGCAATCTTCTCTTCAACAGCTTTATTCGCTAGCACCTGCATCAACTACACACCAGCAAAAACTGGGGAGACCAGGAACAAGCTGTGCCAAGGAATCACCCTCTACCCAGCACTCACCCTTGTGGAATAAAGGCACAGCAGGGAGAGGGGTTGAGGGAGGGTGGACTGGAGGGCCTGAGTTCAGGATTTCAGGTGTGTCCAGGTGAGCAAGAAGTGAGAGAACCCCCTGCAGACCAGGGGCAGGAGGGATGCTCTGAGTGCTCCTGCCTGAGGCACCTGGAGACCCCAGGTTCTGCTGAACACCCCACTGTGCCCTCCTTCCACATACCCCTGCTGGCAGGGGGTCTCTGCCCACCTCCCTGCAGAGCACGTGAAGCTCTTAGAGGGACATTATCCTAGCACAGCACTGCAACTCTTCTGTAATCTTTCTAGGAAAGAGCTAAGCCTTTTGATCGCCTACCAAAAACTGAAAAGCAAATTAAATGTTAATAAAACCTTAATAGGGAGCTACTCTTCTGCATTTTAATTAGCTGTTCATAGAAACCAAACACATATCACAGACTGAGAAAATGAAAGGCAACAAGGAAGTTGCTATGGCTTTGATGGAACAGCTACTTCAGCAGCACAATAATCCTGTGAATGCATTAAGGTATTTTACATGAAGAGCAGGAACAGCTGCCTCCCCCACAAACATGAGCATATGCTTCTTCCCAAACCCAGGGCATATGTGAACTGAAAAGACTTTGTCGGCTCTCATTTTATGGAAGTTCCTCCACAGTGGAAAAATTCAGAGGAAATAACAAAGAATGAAGAGGAGGAAAGGCTCAAAAGCAGTATCAGAAAGTCTGATCAAACATTAGAAGCAGAATCCCAATAAATACACGGGAGAAAGAGGTTTGGGGGCTGGCTGGTACCTGAGAAAGGCATTAAACGTGAAAGTAAAGAAACAATCTGCCCTAAAGTCTAGGGGAAAGCTGATGGCATTAAACAAACAGCCCCAGAGGACAGCACAATTGCTGGCTGGAGCACAATGTGACAGAGCTGTGGTTGTCAGCTCAAGTCAAAAAAGAGCAGCAAAATTCAGGGTCAGAGTTGGAATAGAGTTCACAGGTCTTCAAAGAGTAGGACTAGACTGGAAATAGTGTGCAAAACGATAACATCCCAACAAAATTCACAGTACTGACGATGTCAAGGCCTAGGGGACTCATCTGGTCTGGCCAGAAGGCCAGAAAACACAAGTCCTTCCCTCCTGTCTTGGAGCAACTCGTGGTAGGTCAGCCCACCTCTCCAGGAGAGAGACCCCTCCACGTGTGCCCTACCCAAAAACTGAGCAGGCAGGCACTGTCTGCAGCGTTGCTACAGTCACTGAGAAAAGCGCCTTGGAAGCCAATATCCAACTTACACACTTCCTCAATTCCCTGCTAATTTGAAGTCAACCCAGAGCAACTCAGTAACTGCATGTAAAAGATGTGTTTAAAGCCAAGTGCTGTGAGAAATTCACTCCTCCCAGGCTGCCAGCAGCATGTGAAATAATTTTAACTTCTAAGTGGGCAGTAAGAATAACATTAATTTGTCAGCGTCATGCTGAATATTTTCCTTAGGAGCTCTGCAGGGCTTGGGAGAAAAGTTCCCATCATCTCCTGCTTTGGAAGGAGGGAACATGCAGCAGAGGCCTGAACCTGGGACAGGCCAAGGACTGATGAGTCGTGGCACTGGGAAGCACAGAGTGTGGGACAGCAGCACCAGGCAGTGGTACCCGATCTGTCTTGCTTCACTTATTCAAGGTCATGTGGCCGTGGGAGGTGTCAGGGTCCCAAAATCTCTGCCTGAGCTCCTGGCACCCTCTCCGACTCCTACCAGGGAGACGATGACTGATGGTGGGAAATTTTGACCTTTTAACTCCATATCCCTTTTCTAAATTCCTGCGGTCACTACTGCTGTCTCTTATGTAGCACATTCCTTCTCTTGATCCCTCAAGAAGCCAAACAACATTCTGTAGTAAAGAGCCGAGCAGGGCATAAATCTCCAGCCCCTCCAGCCTCTGGTAATCCTCCCAGCCCCGTGGCCTGACGCCAAACTCTTGCCCCCGGCCGCGGGGGAGCCTCAGGTCACTGGACGAGCTCTTTTGCCATGCTTGGAATGGCAGCGAGAATTCCGTGAAGCGTCCCGCAGGGCCCGGGCCGCGGTTCCCGGAACTGGCGCTGCTGCCCCGGGCCGAGCTGTTCCTAGAACCGCCGGGGCTGCGCTCCGCCGGCAGCGGGGGACACGGGGGGAGGATGGCAGCGAAGGGCCACACTGCGCACACCCTTCGGCTCTCCAGACATTCCCCTCTCCTCCTTCATGCCAGTCCCAGCAGGATTGTTCCGGCCTTCCTTTCTCAGTGCTGGCAGTGTGGGATGAGCCCAGCTGCAGCCTGTCTGCACTGGCAGCTCCCACCTCTCTCCCAGCTCCCCTGCTCCTGCCATATCCCAGCTTTGCTTTCAGTAATTCCAGCCCCTGCAACTGAAAACGACTCTGCCAAAGGCAGCAGCCACGCCTGGGTATCACACTGAAAATCCTTTCCAGCGTCAGCACACGTTATACCAGGAAACATCAGCGATAATAAATATCACCGAGATGGAAATCTGCCATACAACAGCGAGGTCTGAACTAGGCTGAGCCTAACACGGGCAATCCAGGCTGGGCATGATCTCCAGTCCCATTATGGCAGTTGTGCACAAGGACCACGCAGCAGGGCAGTGGTGTGCCCTCATTTCACAGAGCACCTTTTCTACCTCAGGCTTTTTCAGGAGCCACCTTGGCTCCTAACTCTGCTCCAAGCAGCTGTGTGCACAGCCCAGCACACACCTAGCTATAAAATTTATTTCTAGATAAATAGATGTCTATAGCATGAGCCAGACATGGCTGGGACCAAGTTCTTAGCTAACCCCATGCAATTTCTCTGGTTCAAGAAAACTCTGCCAAGCTGATGGAGAAGGAACCTGGCTACAGTCTGGGTTCCCCCAGCACAGCATTCAGCTGCAGACAGCTTTAGGGTTTACAGAAGGAAGCTCTCTGAGCACCTGGCTGAAAAGTAACAGCCAGAAAAACCCAGAACATGGTGGATGAAAATCAGGAGCTGAAGGAAAGTAAATAAACTAAATGGATTTCCCTCCTGTTGACAGCACATACTTTTCCTTCAATCATCCACACTGCCATGAAAGGTGATGATATTGCTCCATTTACAGCGTTTTTCCTGGCCTGTCACCAAGGCCACAATACTGTGTATTTATTTGGTTTTTCATAAGGTCAAAGAAGCATATTTGGGTAAAACAGAAAGTTTACTATGGACTTTCACCTTTGGGATCTTAAACCAAGTGTGACAACTGCAATGAAAAATATTTACAGCTGTCTACACATATTGGGAGGGGGGGCTTTTGGAAAAAAGAGGGCTTTCAATCCCACATCCTTCTAAACAGCTTCCTTAAATATTATTTATTACACACAAGAGGAAAAGGAAGAAAATGTAAAGATTTAGACTGTACAATGACCCCAGAACACACTGCCGATCCTTTCAAGCCACCAATCACAGACAAATGAGGCACATCCAGGAGCTACTCACACTGGTCTGTGTGGAAGAACTCCAGCAACGAGCACTGTTGTTAGAGAGCAGGTACCTGGGGCCTCTGTGCTCACACCCCAGTTTAAATGGGTGGGCAGAAGCTGCAGTAAGCGAGTGATGTGCAATTTTCCATGGCATCCAAAGAAACACTGGCTTATCAGCTTACTTTCCTTGGAAACCTCAACAGGCTGGAACTTCATGTACCTGCACACCTTGAATATGTGGTTTGTAAAATCAGGCCACTGAGCATGCACAGTGCCCAAAAGGCACTCTGGTCTGCTCCTCACAGCCCCATGGTCTATCTGGTGACAGTCCTTTCCCTGCTTGTAGTAGCCAAGGAAACAGCAAGAAATCAAGAGGATCGTGAGCCTGACACTGGTCTCTCATTTGGGCTCACTTTTCCAGAAGGAACAACGGCAAAGGAAACTATCCCTTGCTACACAAGTGGAGAACAAACAGCAAAAATCCATGTTCCTGAGACACCTTGAGAGGTCAGAACATGCCAAATGAGGAAGGCCAGGAGCTCTACACGAAAACCCACCCACACTGACTCTGGACAAACCTGGGCTGGCTTTGACCCAGCAGCACGATGTCTGCAGTGACCCCATGGGAATGCAGAGCTTGACTTCCCTCAGGTCCAAGCCTCTCTCTGACATAGAAAGAGAAGAAGCAAAGACATGATAAAATACACACCAATATCACCAGAGGCACCATTAAGCTGTCTTAACCAGTGGTTTTCAAGCTGCTCCTTAGGACAGGGGGGTTTCCATGCATTACTGCTGCCATCCACAAAAGATGACTAACTAGAGGATGCCTACTGTCAGGAGGACTTTCTGGTGGCAAGTCTTGAGTTATTCTTGTTGAACATGTTGACAACCAGTCCCCTAGTGATGAGTGGCAAACAGTTTCCCTGAGTCTTTGAATGCCTTGGGTGGGAGCTGACAGGTGATGCTCCACTTCCTCCACCCGCACACTGAGTTATATTCACTCCTTCCTAACTTAGCTCCTCCTCTTAAATTCCAAGCAGCTTCCTTGAGTAGTCATCTCTGAAACTGAGACTACAATACAGCAGGTCCAGAAATGTGAAACAGGTTACAGATTCATCCCAGATAGGTGAAAAGGTTAACCACATTTGTAACTCCCTCTGCACCAGTATCATGTAAAGCAGAACCCCCTTTTCGAGTTGCAGAATGGCAGCATCAGATGAGCTGGGCAACAGCTTTAAGGAAGATTCTTTGGAGGTGGGAGCTGGGCCTCATCAGCTCTACTATGAGGATCCTAGGAGAAACCCACCTATGAGGTATTAATGTTTGGTATATGTTGGATAAACATGTGATAGACAGTTACATAGAAAATGTCTTTATTTCAGTTACAGCTGCTGTAACTCAAACTGCTATTAAGTTACAGACAATACAGCAAATTTAACTCTCACTCAGGCAGAGCAGGTGAGGTGATTTTACTGATATGGGAGAAGGAGGATGCAGGAAACACTCCAAAAAATAAAACCACCATCCTTTTTTCTTTCCATTTACAAACCCAGCCATTATTTTTCCTTACTTTTCACTCCAATTCTGCTAGCCAAAACAGTGAAATTTTGAATGCCAGAAAAACAATCCCTTATGCAATTCTACCCTACACAAATTGAGTACATAACCCTGCCTTTACATATTAACTTCTTAATACAGTGTGCACTATCTCTACTGCCAATTTGCATATACAGCATACTCAAGCCTGATAAAATTGCCCTTAATTCTTTCTCTACAACTTTGTGCTGCTGCTTTGTGTTGCCTTTGACAGGACCTCAGACCTTCCACCTTTTCTCAGAAAACAACTGAATCAGCTGGACACGACATTCCTTCTTTACTTCTTCATTCTGGATGTACTCTTCCTGAAGCCATCAAGGCACAACTATAAATAATATTTACTCAAGATGGTGATTAAAGTTGCTCATCACTGCTACAGCATCAGACACCTGCCTTGTACCCTATGTCCCATGGGATGGGAGTGTAAGAAAGGAAGCATCTAGAAGAGAAGAGCTGTTCTCTACAGCCCTCTTTGGTCCTTTTGGGTTCTCAGACTTTAAGCATGACACCAATTCTATGTGTGTCCAAACAGCCATAGCCCATATCTGAGAGAACTCCTTCAGCAGCAGTCAGGTAACCACTGAATTTTTCCAGCAAACCACTGGTGTCCCAGGCTCGCCTCAGGACTTTAATTCTATACACATCCCCAGCAGGTCCTTCTGCCCAGACACCATAAAATGTAGAGTCATTCCCCACGGAGCTGGTTTCCAAATGGGGTTTAGATTGCCAGGATTTGACTTTATCGATACTCAGAAATTCTCCACTTTTCATCCCCCAGCTACACCTATCACAGCTGGGCAGCCATGAGATTTATCACACCAGTTTATCAGCCCTCTCCTGTGATGAACTGCAGTTCCCTGCTGGGGTTGCTGGAACCAAGACTTGGGCAAAAAACCTTGAAAGCCTGATCCAAGCAAGTTGCATCAAATGCTCAGTGATGGCAACATGCCAGGGCCAATTACTTCACTGCCAATCAGTTTATCAGGAGCACCCAGCCAGGGTGCTCCTCTTTCCAGCCCTCTCCTGTGTCTCCAAGTGCTCCACCTTTCCTTCCTCCCCTGCTGAAACATCTGCGCGGCACCTTCTCTTCTCACAGTGCAGTTTATAGAGACAACAAGGGCTCTAAGGAACAGGCTGTAATTAAATGCAGTGGAAAACAGAATGAGAAACCATGGTATAAGTGTTAAGATGCTTCAGGTCCAGACTGGAGCATCTTCTCTGTTGCTCAACATAGAAACACGGAGCTAGTGCTTATTAGGAAGGGTAGGAGGCAGCTGGAACAGTGCAGCGTTGGAGAGACACATCCATTCTCCTCCCTTTCCTAGGAAGACTGGGGAAATTAAACCAGGTCCAAGAACTCTTTCTTCTCCATTAACACTCATCCATCACCACCTTTTTTGCAAGGAGGTCCCGCCCATCCTCCTTCCTGAGGTCACTTCAGCCAGCAGCCAGGCTCTTCCAGGAAATCAGGGAAGAGCGGAATCCCTCATCCGCCAACCACCCAGTCGGACAGTGGGGCAAGAGATTGCAAGAGGAAACTCACTGTTTAAAAAAGAAATTTTTTACTGTTTCTTGGGATCTGGCTTCTGTGTAGAATGGCACACAAAGGAACTCTTACAACACACACAGTGAGGAATTCAGATTAGGGAAGTACAGAGAGAAGCGGAGACAGCTCTGACCCAATCTTGAAAACTTGCAGATCCTCAACAGCCTTGTGCTAGAAGGAAAAAACAACCCCTGTTAAATGTTCCTATTTGAAGAGCTGCTGAAAACTTGGTTTAAACTGTTGGGGGTTTTTTTTGACACAGACAATCTCCATGCCTGAATTTGAGGTGGGAGGAGGAAGCAAATGACCGCCAATATAGCAAAGCCAGTCAGATCTCACCAGGGACAATCCTGAGTAATGATCCTGAATGGAAAAAATGAACTCATGTTTTCTAAAGGGGTGACTGTAATTTAAAAACATCTCAAAACCAGACAGAGCTCTAAATTCTTATGCCATTAATATCTTGTAGGCTTATTTTCAATACTTCTCATCCATATGATATACGTACGTAAAAAGAGGGGCAATGCACTTTTGTGAGCTGAAATCTTGGAAAGGTTAAACAAGAGCAGGTGAAAAAGTCTCTAATTCTACAGTCTGGGTAGCAATACTGCCTTGTGCAGCAGAGGGAATGCTTATTTACAGGTTGCTCCCTGCAGCCAACCTAAAGAACAAGTGATCAGGGATTACAACTCACAAGACTCTGGCAAACTTGATTCAGTTTATTGAGTGAAGCTTTCCAAAGCTAGTCATAAATTTCCCTTTCGTCTCCCCCTGGATCATATGCAGCCAAATACAGCTACACCTGAGAGTGTCTCTGCCACCCTGTCCAGGGGCTGGGATTCAGCTCCTAAGCTTTCAAAGGCCACACAGTGTCCCCAAGGGCACAGGAGGCAAACACACACTGACCTGAGTTGCACGGAAAGATGAATAAAACAGAAAATATGGAACAGTTTACTATAGGTTTGATCTATGACTCAACAGTTTGTACAGTGTGCCCAGGAAAGGCTGGCAACCTGAAACTGATGTAAAAATAGAGCCTTTTTAAATAATTCCAGAGCCAATAAAACCCCCGTAACAAATCCACCGAACTTCAGGTTGTCACCCCACCGTGTTGCGACATTTTGGAACTTCCCAGAACAAAGCTTTTGTCCCCAGGACAGAGCCACTTACGCAAAGCTAAAACGCCCACTGCTGTCACAGTGAATCCTGCACACACACAGTCACTGCTGTCACAGTGAATCCTGCACACACACAGTCACTGCTGTCACAGTGAATCCTGCACACACACAGTCACTGCTGTCACAGTGAATCCTGCACACACACAGTCACTGCTGTCACAGTGAATCCTGCACACACACAGTCACTGCTGTCACAGTGAATCCTGCACACACACAGTCACTGCTGTCACAGTGAATCCTGCACACACACAGTCACTGCTGTCACAGTGAATCCTGCACACACACAGTCACTGCTGTCACAGTGAATCCTGCACACACACAGTCACTGCTGTCACAGTGAATCCTGCACACACACAGTCACTGCTGTCACAGTGAATCCTGCACACACACAGTCACTGCTGTCACAGTGAATCCTGCACACACACAGTCACTGCTGTCACAGTGAATCCTGCACACACACAGTCACTGCTGTCACAGTGAATCCTGCACACACACAGTCACTGCTGTCACAGTGAATCCTGCACACACACAGTCACTGCTGTCACAGTGAATCCTGCACACACACAGTCACTGCTGTCACAGTGAATCCTGCACACACACAGTCACTGCTGTCACAGTGAATCCTGCACACACACAGTCACTGCTGTCACAGTGAATCCTGCACACACACAGTCACTGCTGTCACAGTGAATCCTGCACACACACAGTCACTGCTGTCACAGTGAATCCTGCACACACACAGTCACTGCTGTCACAGTGAATCCTGCACACACACAGTCACTGCTGTCACAGTGAATCCTGCACACACACAGTCACTGCTGTCACAGTGAATCCTGCACACACACAGTCACTGCTGTCACAGTGAATCCTGCACACACACAGTCACTGCTGTCACAGTGAATCCTGCACACACACAGTCACTGCTGTCACAGTGAATCCTGCACACACACAGTCACTGCTGTCACAGTGAATCCTGCACACACACAGTCACTGCTGTCACAGTGAATCCTGCACACACACAGTCACTGCTGTCACAGTGAATCCTGCACACACACAGTCACTGCTGTCACAGTGAATCCTGCACACACACAGTCACTGCTGTCACAGTGAATCCTGCACACACACAGTCACTGCTGTCACAGTGAATCCTGCACACACACAGTCACTGCTGTCACAGTGAATCCTGCACACACACAGTCACTGCTGTCACAGTGAATCCTGCACACACACAGTCACTGCTGTCACAGTGAATCCTGCACACACACAGTCACTGCTGTCACAGTGAATCCTGCACACACACAGTCACTGCTGTCACAGTGAATCCTGCACACACCCACACACACAGCCACTGCTGTCACGGTGAATCCTGCACACACACAGTNTGAATCCTGCACACACACACAGCCACTGCTGTCACAGTGAATCCTGCACACACACACAGCCACTGCTGTCACACGGTGAATCCTGCACACACACAGTCACTGCTGTCACAGTGAATCCTGCACACACACAGCCACCACTGCTCCTCAGCAGGCAGGAATGATACTTGCTTGAGCATCTGCACATGGGTTCAGCCACACACAAACAGAACAAACTGCATGTGCATGTATTTATTGAATTGTACCAGCAAAAGCTTCAGTAAGAGCAAGTTGCAGTCATGAACTCATCAAGGCAAAGAAATAAATTAAATATGCAGTATTGACGTATCCCTCTTCAGGGAGAGGGTCTGGAGAACAGGGAGTCTGCAGATTCAGTTTTTCCTGGGCTCTGATGACTTTGTGGTAGAGACAGGTGAAGTGAAACCTGAGTAGGGTAACTCTAGCCAGAGAGTGAGATAGAAATAAACAGTATTATTCCTGGAAAGAAGGGATAGTAGCTGTCCCTCTGCCAAAGTGCACTCCAGTCCAGAGCCTATTAGCTGCAGATTCCTTTCTGGGCTCCACCTCCCAGTGTCAGGGCAACAGTCCCAGGTCTTGACGTCAAAGCTGCCTTTTGTTTGCTGCACAGACTTTCCCCTTGTGCAGGTTTAGCAGACAAGGCACTGGAGCAGATGGGCAGAGAGCTCCACTCTGACCAGATCTGCAAACTCAACACAAGCCTTCAAGGAAAGTCTCCTCCCCACATTACTAATGTCAACCATTCCAGTGAAAAAAAAAAAAGTAGTTCAGTATGTCTGATTTGTTTTACGTCTGAGTCGCCCTTTTGCTAACCTTTCGTTCGATTTGTGCCCTGGGTTTTATCAACTGTGGTTTTATCTTGCATTATTTAAATTGCAAGTGCTGCCAAGCAAGGACTTTTACCATAAGTGTAAGACAAGGCTGTAAAACTACTTCCTTAGCTATCAGATATATCAGGGGAAAATCCTTACAGACATGGGGGATAAACTCCCAGTGTTCTAGAGAGTGTTCAGGGATGTCAGAGCGGGAATAAAAAATGAGACCAGGTTCTATTACAAAATCCTTCCACCTCTCCAAACTTGGGACAGCTAGAGCCAAACTGATTGTTTTCCAAAGTCAGCAGAGGAGCCTCTTCTCCACTCTCCTCCAGGGTGACCTGGACACACACAATCTATTCCTTGTCCTTTCCATCCACCTGACTCCCTGCCCCCAAACACGAGCGACCCAGTGGGAGCACAGGGGAAGAGGGACCTGCAGCAGAACTTGCTGTGTTAGGTCAGGCTTTCCCTGCTAAAAAGGCCCTTTAAGGTACACCTATAGCAGTCACTGTAAGATTACACCATTCCTAATATAAATTTGACACTCTATTGCAACCTATAGCATTTTTTAAAAAAGGTCAACAAACAGGAGACAAACAGAAGGAACGGTCACAGAATGCACACAGAAATGGGCACAGTAATCACCTGCTGCAGATTTCCAAGAGGAGCTACCAGTCACCTCACATGCTCACAGTTAAGATGTGACCACGTCTGGAATCCCTCTGTTTGACAGCAATGAACCTGACATTGGCTGGGACATTCCACAACACAGCTCTCCTATTGCCCTGCCACTGAGCATCTCCAGACCATCTCCCTCCACCTAAAGCAGAGGCCAAAGCTCTTACTCCTGTTCTCCAAACACAGATGTGCTCCTAGGCTCTCCTTGTTCCCCCTTCTGAAAGCTGGGAAACCTTTGGTATGTCTCAATCTTGTAAGACACTCCAGCTGGTACTTTGTGATTCTTGCAGGAGTGCTGTTGCTGGCTTTGTTCACCTGGAATTGAGTGAAAAACATGACTATTGTCTCTGGCTCAGGCATGGGGCCAGCACTGCTGGGATGCAGCATTCCTGGGCTATTAGTAGTTAACAAGATGAGCAGCATGTGCTCCTGCTAATGAACACAAAACCAAAACCAAACCAAACCAACCAAAAAACCAAACCAAACTTTCTATGATCTCTGCTGTCAGAACAGAAAATTCTATGCTCAACCCAGGCTGAAGTGTTTCATCCCTTGTAAAGTGTTGTTTTGAGAAGCAGAATGCAAGTTCCTAGCATCTCAACAGAGTCTGGTTGTCCATGTTCTCCTTCTGACCTGCACAGAAAGCCAAACTTCCCAAAGAACTAACCAACATCCAGTTCCCTGGGACAAGCTGTTCACTGACGAGTGGGAGTAAATCTTCATTCAACAAGACACATCCTGGGTAGGAGGAGGGAGTCCTCACACAGTCACACTTCCCTCCCCTGTCTCTCCCCTCCCATGCCAAGCTACAGGCACACAAATAAACACAGGAAGGGGGTGTCACATTTATTCTCTTTGCAGCTCCTTCCAGTGTTTTCAGAGAAGTCATCCAACACAGAATGGAAAGGCCTGCTCATTTCCACTTGCCCTCTACCAGCAGGGAGACACAAGCTGGAGGTCAGGAGGGTGATTTCCTACTGCTGACACACAGCTGGAGGTCAGGAGGGTGATTTCCTACTGCTGACACACAGGTGGTGTTGGGGGCAGATGTCAGAAGTCCAGCAGCAGCTACAACCTGATCCAGAGCTCTGCAGGGCAGTGCTACACCAGACCAGGCGCTGACTTCCTATCAGTGCGTCCTGGAAACCCACACTGCCAGGCTGTGGAGATAAGCAGGACTTCTTAGACCTCATATGGATCCTTTCTCTATCATAAAAGCTTCACAAAATTGAGCCCTGGGGATGACTGGCAACCTGCACTTATTCATGTCACAAAGTGCACTCTAGAACTAGGCTGTGATGCAGAGAGAGAATATTTCCAGGTACTGAAGAGGCAGCTATTTCAGTAACTCAGCAATCCCCTCCCACTCCACTGAAGTAGGTGAGCAAGTGCACAAGGCCTATTCCAAGTGCTCTCAATGCAGGAGTCAGCTCTCAAGAACACAATAGAACAAATGCTCACAGTTAGGGTGTTAGGGTGGAACAGCTGCATGGGACTGGTTGTTGGCCTTCAGGCTGCTGATCCCTCACAGAATCATATTTTCCAAGCTCTCTCTGTCACTACAAGTGCTGAGAATCTGCTTTAAAAAAATAAAAGAAAAAAGAAGTCATATCCTAGACTATCTCACCATGAGAGAGACTTATAAATCCAGAGGCTTGAAGAAAAACAGCAACTATGCAAAGAGAATCCCCTGTTGCTGGAGACTGAGAGCTGGCACCAGCCCAAACTAAGAGCCAGCAGCAAGGCAAGCCCACCATCATTGCTTAGAACATCTGGTTTTAGTAATCAGCAGGCTCCTGGGCAGGATGTGTGCCACAGCAGCTCTGCCCACTCCCAGCTCCTACCCCTTCTCTCCATTCCAGACTCAGATGATCCAAGAACAAGCTGCCAGTCACGGGAGGCTGATCACTGGTGCATTTAATTTGTAGCTATATGATGGGGTGTTTCCAAATTAAATAACAGAAACCAACCATGTAACTGAAAGTGCTCAGCTACATCCCAGCTGTTTCAGGGAGCCAAACAAAATCCTCACCACCTCCTGAGCAGCGAGTGGCTCTCCATGCACTCACTGCCTGCTGAGCAGAACTGCCTTCCCACCCCAACTCAGTACAGACAAGGAGCACGGGGCAGGCTCTCCCATGGCTCAGAGGCCATGACTGCCTCGACCTCCCTTTCTCTGTCACTTTTCTTTTTTAGCTTGTGATGTTGGTGAAAAGACCTAAGGAAACAAAAGTCCTGGGAGGAAGTGAGTCAGGAAACCTGTACCATGTTTCAGGGGAAGTGTGACTCAGAGCGCTCGGAGCAGAGCTCGCCTCTCCCTGGTGCCCTGGAGGAGGTGATAAGATTGTGTAATCCCCAAGATAACTTGCTGCACATCCTAATTCTGCTGATCCTCCCAGGGGAGGGGTGCTTCTGCCGAGTACTGTACATTAGCTGATTTCTTAGAATAAACTGTGACAGCTCCCTGTGAGCTCATCGCGTGGGAGGGGGTGCTGGGCTCGCTGCCTGCGCTCTCAGAAGAACCAGGAGCAACAGAAACACTGAATTTATCAAGAGCACAGCAAAGACCTGGCAAACCTCGTTTGGTCTGTTTGTTCTTCCCCAACACACGGTGTAGGGACAGGAGTACTTGACAGCCACAGAGGAACCAGCTAAAATGTGAAGGGAAGGATAAGAAAGAGAGAATTTAAGAAAGGACAAATGTGGCAGACACAGGAGGGGAGGAGGCAGCCTGTACTGCCCAGGACTGGGGAGGGGACAGTCAGGAGCACGAGATACTGGAGGAAAGAAGCCAAGAGTGCAGGCCAAGCAAAGGAAGAGAGGAGGGCAAGGAGGATGGAGATAAGATCGCAGGGAGAGTCCCTTAGGAGTGATGAGGAGAGTGCAGTAATAACAAAATGCCCCTGGGATGGAGAGAGCAAAGAAACCTCACACTGAGGGAAAGAGGCCTCCATCCCTTCTGAGGTCTCAGTACACACCAGAGCCAGTCTGGGAATTAACAGCAGGTCTGACAGCCTGTCTGATTCTGACATTGAGCTTAGCACAATTCGTTTTTACCCGTGAGAAACTTAGTAGAAGGAATCCAAACAAGAGGGAGAGAAAACAGCAACAAGCTGCACCTGATGTTTTTCAGAATGCCTGAACACTTATGCTATAAATGGCCACGGTGGATATGTTGTAGTTAAATAATAGCCCATAGATACATTGTAGTAGTTAAAGACCCAATTAACACGTAGCCTGATTGATAAACAGACAAAAGCTTATCTGTTTATCAGGTGCAAATTCCACTGGTTTTTGCAATAAATGGCTTTTTCTGCCCAAACTGTGAGTAAATCCTCTATGTCGCGTCCGCCTCGACAGTGACAAGCCAGAGTTCGCATTCCTGGGTCTCTGCTCACCTCTGTAAGAGCCAGTCCTGAAAAACAACTAAAGCCCTAAAGCCAGGGGATGGAACAAGATACAAACCATCCCCCTTTTCCAGCCATACAGGATCCTCTCTCTTTCCTCCTGGCACGAGCAGTGCCAGCACTCCCAAGCTGTGCCAGTGCAGCACCTGGTGCAAAGGGTTTAGGACACCAGCAGGCTTCTGGAAATTTCTGCTGTACAAGTAAAGCTCCCAGGCACCTTTGGGAGCCTGATGTCAGCTGAACTCTCAAACTCCAACCCTCTGCTTTCTGGAGACCCTACAAAATTGTTTGGCAAACAAACTACTGAATGTGAATGAAGAGAGAAGGAAGCAGGAGCCAGCAGTGATCAAACCATTTCAGAGACTTTTACCCCAAGTGAGGGGCAGCAAAGCAGCTGGCTGAGACTCAGAAGACCTAAAGCTTATTTCCCTTTCTGCCCAGACCTGTCAGCTATCCTGAGACGAATCACTTGTGCACCCTGGTCTTCCAGGCCCCTTTTCCCCTTTATTTGCCTCACTGGTATCAAATACAAGCTTCCTGGAAGATGGTTTCCTGGAACATTAGATGCATCCCAGATTGCAAACTGCTGAATGGGTCTGTAATGGAAATGATAACAAGCACTTTAGGTTCCAAGCCTCATAGTTCTAGGACAATTGTCACAGCTTGTATGACTGAACATCCTAGGACTAGCAAGCCCGGGAAGAACTGTGGATAGGACCTGTGGGCAGGGGAGCAACTGACCCTGCAACTTCTGGTAACAAAAGAGGAACATTTTTATCCTAAAATGTAAATCAAAGAAAATTCTCGTTCTTCACCCATGAAAATTCAAGGCTGCTCGAAAGCAAATTCGTTGTAAATTTATGAGTGCTATCATGGGTCCATTCCTTATTTTACTGTGATCAGCCTGTTACTCAGAAATAGGATGATTGTATTTTCTTCTTGTAGGTGGTATCTGCAATGCCACAGTGCAAGGACCAAACCCACCAGTATCATGCCTGGTAACTGTGTTATTCTGTACCCTGCAAACACTCACCCACCTTGTGAGCACAGCACCGGGGTGGAGCTGTGTCCAGACAAGCAGATACACACAGATTTCTGTTTAAATAATGTTTTGTGAACCTGACTCAGCTGCTGACACCTCCTCACCACACAGGATGCCTGCAGTCTTTTGCAGCAGCTCTGCTTTTTCCCTTTGAACCTGTGCTAAAGGAAAATATCAGGTGGGAGCTATTTTTCTAGTTGGTGTTTTTCAAGATGCTGCCTGGCCTAGATCAATTCCAAGAATTGAGGCAGTCAAACAAAGAAACTCTTACAGGCTGATCAGCAGCATGAACATTGCTGCTCTGGCAACTTCCCACGCTGTAAGAAGAACGAGCACAAACCAAAATAAGACCACACGCAACAGGAGGGCTGAGCACTGCACTCAGGGAGCTGCCAGCAGCAGCACCTCCAGCCCCTCTGTGCACCCCCAGCTCCAGCACCGTGCCCCTATTTCCCTGGAATACACGCTCCAGGAGAAGGCTGCTGGTCCAGGCAGCTGCTCAAAGCACAGCAGTGATGGGGGCAGGCTGCAGATGGGCTTGGTCACTCAGCTCCATCCCCAGAGGCCAGACCCTCACACAGGGATCACACACCACAGCCTCTTCCCTGCTTCACAGGACTGTGGGATGCTGGCTCTGGAGCCTGAAACTCAGCTGAATAGCAGTAAAATCCCTTTAGGGGACAGGATGGGGCAAAGCAGAGTTTTGTAAGATCCAAGTGCTTCAGCCCTTCTTCCTTCACCCTCCATGACAGAAAAAAAAAAATAAATCAGTCACTTCCATGAACTCAGCACAGGCACAAAAATCATCTCAAGAAGTTGCCTCATTATATGCAGCTACCAGAAAGGCTGGTTTTGACACCCCAGGTTACCCCAACACCTTTTCTCCTTTGGGTGCCCTGTGACAGACACCCATGCTGGCACTCATGATAAATTTGTTTTCTTTCCCAGGTTACTGCAAAGAGGAGCTGAAATCAGGGGCCAGCTCTCATCAGAGCTCCACTGAGAAAGTAAAGCATCAGTGATGACCTGTGTCATTTGAGAAGTCTAAGCCAATTTAAAGCACAGGGAAAGAAACGGAATTTTTTATCCCTTGAATAAAGAAAGCCAAAAACATTGAAAGAGAAAAACCTTTGGACTATTTCTATTAATTGCATCCATGGAAATAACACTAGACATGCCTACATCTGCCTGTTCTGGTCACTTTAAGCTGTTTCCTGATCTCATCAGACTCAGCTAAATTTGGCACTGGGGCTGTGGCTGTGACATTCACAGCGAGGGAATAACAAGCTTTGAATCAGTCTAAGTAAAGAAGCAAATGAACCAGTGCATTTCCAGGGGTCTGGTAACAGATTGTGTTTCTGGATATCTCTCTGCCTGGGGACCCCACAGGCATTAATAAACTCTCAAGATGCCCAGCTGAACCACAGTATCAGGATATCCTACACTACTCAGAGAAACTGAGGCACTGGAGAACCATCACAAAGCAAAAAACAGAATCATAATTATAGGGTCATAAACTATAAACTCCTCCTCCCTATCTGTAACCCTCATAAAAGTAATTTCATTTAACTGACTGGAATTTACCCGATGGCATGGCTGTTATATGGCTCTAAAAGCACAAAATCAAATATTGTGTGCATCAGTGCACAGCACCAAGCTGTAATTGCCCTCTCAAGGTTTTTCTTAACTAGGGCAGTTCTGGGGAAGTCTGTGGCTGAGTTCTCTGCTCTGCAAAAGGCACTTCCCTCACTGAGCACAAAGGAGGACATGGCCACTGGCACAGCCTGGCTGAACAGTTGCTCTGCTTCAACTCTGATGGGCAAAAAACCCAATAAAAGGGGTCCCAGCATAAACCTGGACAGCCTGAGTTACATCAGGGATGCATTTGCTGATGGTGTGACACTGCATTTTAGAGTGGCTTCCAGACACACAGCCAGTTCCTGAAAGGGCACGTTTTGCAGCCTGTCTTGGTGCAGTGAGGGTTAATCCTGGCTGGTGAACAAGCAGGATCAAGATCAGCTCATCTTTTCCATTGAAGCAGGGAGTGCTACAGAAAATGCTGGTTTCTTGATGCTCGTTGTCTCACTGACTTCCAGGAACAGTGAGCTAAACTCAGCTGCTCTTCCCAGCACCAGCTGAGGGGGCGGCAGGGGATGGAACATAGCCTGTTCTTGGAAGGCAGGAAAAAATAAGGCTCTGGCAGAGCTGAGCAACTCTCCTCTCTCCCCCCTCCTCTCCCCAGAAGATTCTTTTCAGCATCTCTTAATGCCTCACAGTATAGCTGGGTTGGTTTTCCTTTTATCATCAAGCAAACATAAGAGCAATGCAAGAAGGCAATTCTCAAGCAGAGAGAGGTTAAGTTAATCAAATAAATAACCAATAAGCTCATCTCCATGAGCTTCCACATGCCCCACGATCTAGTTCAGTTTAGTGCATGACCTACTGTACTTCTTAACATTTTCCTGTTAGATAAACACAGAAAGTTATAGAACCATCCAGCTCATAGAAACTATTTTTGGCTGCTTTATCTTCAAGCATTATGAATTCCAAGGGATGATTGGATATTTGGACTTCTCCCAGCCTGGCTGACTGTGAAGGGAGCAGACAGTAACCTCACTGCTAGTCTTCTGTGGAAACAAACATCTTTTAGACATGACAAGTATCTGGCTTGTAGGTACATCACTCTGAATGAGACTCAGGGAAATGGAGCACTCACCAGCTGTAAGGAATGTGAGAAGAGCCTTAAGGCACAGAAAAAAAGGAAAACAGGAACCAGAATGAGTTTGTGTCAGGGTTCCCCATAAGCTGCTCTAGAAGTACAAGGCAGCAGCACAGAGCTATGAACAGAGAGAGAAATCCTGCTGCAAAGTTTGCAGTCAGTGGCACAGCTGGGTGAGAATTCACACAGCTCTTATAAAATTCTAGCCTGGCCTTGCTGGAAAACACAAGAAACCCTGTGCCAGCTGTGCTGGGAGGCGTGACACCCGTGTGCCTCAGCCGGGCAGCCCGGTGCCCTGAGCCAGCCCCCGGGGGTGGCAGTGAATGTCCCGGCAGTGGCTCGGAGTGGCACTGCCATCCCGGCACAGGGGCTGCCCCAGGAGCTGCTCCCCGAGACACAGGAGCTGCTCAGCTCACAGATCAGGCTCTGTCCCCACTGCAATCAGTCTCTCACCTACTGCAAGCACTCTGTGCTCTGGTTTTGTGCATGTTGGGTGCTTCTTTCAGCTGCTGGACAGAAGGAAAGTCCCAATCTGCCTGGTGACACGGGATGCTGGAAGTCCCTGCCATGCCAAGGCCACACGCCCAGGTCTGGGAGACAAGCAGGCTTCATTGCTATCTTACACGGGCTTTAGGGACATTAAAAATCCACCCAGGGAATAGCACAGAAAGCAATGCAGAGTGAGCAGCAAACCCCAAGATCAGGTTATGGGCTGTTGAACATTTTCCTCTCTCTGATTTTCAGGTTCTCAAGCACCAGCTTAGAGACTGAAGCACCCTGCTGTCCCTCCAGGACTTCTGAACTCCACAGCATGACACACCATTTATCTCTGCTCCCTTCAATTAGGAGCAGGAAGCACAGAATTGGGCACTGGGCTCATTTTTAGCTGTGCCAAACTGATGACCCAGCTCCTTGCCTATAAATCAATGTAGATGTGCTCATTTATGCTCTGTGAGAAATTGGTTCATTAGCTAGAATTAAACAGAGGCCCAAACCACGCCATTTAAACTCAAACAGTGCTCTTGAACACCCTGTTCTGCCCTGGATCTGGGATTTGCTTGGTGCCTTCCTATATTTAGCATACAGTAATGTAATTGAAGCAATAAAATTAGACCCACAAATAGACTGGTTTCTCAGTACTTAATCAAGGACCTTTTCCTAGAACTGCAGAGGGCTGAAATTAAAAGAAAGGAATGTGTGGTAATCAGCCCCATGGAGGCAGGAGGAAACCACCACGAGTTTAAACTCCAAACACACACTGTGGCCAGCTGAATGTACCCTTGTTTAAATTAAATGTGGCTTTACAGTGATCCAGGCCAGGGTCACACTGCATGAACCACTTGAGAACGCACAGCCCACGTACAGGGAATTAGAGAGCAGATACAAATCATGGTCTGCGAGTCACTGAACAATGAGAATGTCCTTGGAGCCCCCATCTGTAATGGATGAAGGAAACAACAGCTCCAAGGTACCTCTGCAATAACAGGTACCTCTGCAGCAATGCTAATCTGTCAGTCCTGTCAGCTTGTGAACAGCAACAGGTAAAGAAAGAAATGGCTGAAAGACAAACCCAGCGTGCAAACTGCAAAATGCATAAACCAGGCAGCAATCACACTGCAGCAGGAAAAACGGCAGGAGCTTGCAGCACAGCACTCGTTCAGATTCACTAATAACAGGTCTTAGAAGATAAACTGGAAGACTTAATTTTCTGGCCTTTTCTTCTGAATCATATATTTTTTACTGGGGGAGTGCTAAATAGGAGAATTACATTTAAAAATAATTATTTTCTGTTACCCGTTTTCATGTGATTATTAGGAAAAATATCCTCTTCACATTCTAACCTAACAACTGCTAAAAGAATAAGACAGGAAATATTCTGTAAGCAGAAACATAGTCAGACATTTAAGAAGTGCTGAAATGCTTCAGAAACTGCAAAGCTTGTGGCTGACATCTGGAGCTCCGTTTTTATGGGTTTCTGCAATATCAGCACCCCGAGCCTCACAGTGCCAGTTAGGACATGCAAAGACTGACGCAGAGCTAACACCTTAGGAGGTATTTGAAAATGTATTTCCGAGCTGTATCTTCCAGCTTTGGCAATACCCTTGAAGAGGTCAGTTGTACCTCTCCATCTCTTCTGCTCACAGCCTGCAACTGTTCTGCAAACAGATGGAACAGCCTGTCATGCTCACATTATGCCCCTAAAAACATCCTCCAAGCAGCTTTTGCCAAAGAAGTTTTAGGACTGAAGTTACTTCCCAGATGTAGAAGCTAATGATTCCTGGAAATTTTCTTCTGCATAACATGGGATCTCTGCTAGATCAGACAGATAATGAAGAAAGATTAAGAGTTTCTCTGAACTGGTTTCATTCACTGCACTCCCACCCCCAGAAGATAAGGACAAGCAGGGCCCCAAGCTCACTCCCCTCCCTCACCCTGCACAGAAGAAGCAGCACTGGGCTCTAAAGCTGCATCTAAAAATCACCCACTGAAAGCTCCAGATACTGAGAATTGATTATGTGAAGCTGCATCAGGGAAAGCATTCCTTGTGTGGTGCAGATCTTTTCCAACACAGGTCTACAAAACATTACAGCATAATTAAGCTTCCATAAATATTAATAATTCCATTTGTAATTCAATTTCTAGTTCCTACCATTCATCCAATAATTAATATTGCTTTTACATCAGCATTACAGATACCAGCCTGATAATGGGAACAAAAGATTAGTCTGAGAAGCTCATTTGTAATGACTGGAGATGAATAATATCAGGTGCAAAGTGCAAGAGTAGAGAAACTGAATGGCCTTATCTCAGAGCTAACTGAACACACAAAGGCCTCTCTATCTGATATTCACAGGTACTGGCTTTTCCTAGAAGACTGAGAAGAAATAATTTACCCTTAAATTATGAAACACTCACTGGAGATGTCAGTACATCTGAAAAATACACGTTAAATAACAATTCAGAGAAAAGCACTCCAGCATTTTAAGAAAAACCAAATTACCTTCCTAGGAAGGCAGCATTAAGGACATAAAGTGGAATTACCACCTCTGCCATAGTGGTGAACTCATCCAAGCAGAGGCGTAGGAGAAGCTGCAAGACAAAGCTGATGGGGAGGTGGGGGACTGTGCATATATATATGTATGTTTATACAATGAAAATATAATTAATATCTTTTATCATACAATTCAAAGCAGAATGAGCCTGTGAATAGTGCAATGTTTCACCCTTAGCCTTGCCTTCTTGGCAGGGAGACAAGCAGGCAAAGGCTGCTCCTTTGATGAGGTTTCCCCCTCCTGCTCCACCCTTCTGCAGCGAGGAGCTCATCAGCCTTGGCTTGGCAGTAGCACCCAGGCACGTCTGTCTTGTATCTTTGGAGCTTCCTTGGGCAGCAGCTCACCCCTTTATGCTCCAGTTTGTTATGCAGGAGCAGTCTGGGCTGCCAGATCTCACCCAGGCCTCCAGCCCACAGCAGGGAAACCCCTGGTAGTGCCCCAGTGGAGACACAGCCAGCACACAGAACCTTCCTGGAGTTCATCCTGGAAATCCTGCTCTGGAGCAGGTGCAAAGGTGGGAAAACTGCCTCAGCCCACAAGCTGCTCTACAGAGCATCCAAGCCCTGCAGCTGGACAGCCTCATGGCAATCCCAAAAGCTCACCTGCAAGCAGATCTTTGCTTCAGAGGGAGGCTCCAAGCTGTACAGACTCCATGCCCCCTTCCTCGCCCATCAGAAGAGGAATCACTGTTTTCAGCATCTGCAGCATCATTCAGAACATTGCCACAGGAAATGAATTGCCATGTAAGCAGGAGCTTTACTCACTGGTGGACAGAATATCCAAGAATAAGCAGCATGGGACCACCCCACTACCAGTGAATCCAAAATCCATATTGCTTTGGGGAATGGTGGCCTGGAACCTCAGCCTGCCCACTTTTCTCTCAAGTCAGCAGCACTTTGGGGCTTTTCTTGATCCAGAGCCTTTTTAAAATTTATATATTTGATTCAATGCCTCCAAACAACCTGTTCCTAAAGAAGCTGACTTGTCATTCTGTCCTGTAAGAGTCATGAGAGGCCTTAAATCCAGCAACTACACAAAGGGATCATCTCCCTAAGCTCATAGAGAAAGAGGGAGACAGGGAAGGAGCCCTTCACTCTGAACTCCCCACGATTGTTTTACTTGACTAATCCAGGTTTCCTTCTGGCACATTAAAACCCCAGCATCCTGGATTTCCCCACTATTAAGAACTGCCACAGGCACACCACCTATCCTCTCAACACCTCTGCTGGGGCCCTTGCCTGCACGTTATCTGAACACGTACTTTCTAAAATGCTTATTACTAGTTAGTATTTTATAATACTTTTCTTTTTCTGATGCCTAATAATTGAGAAATTAATTCATTGTCCTCCTGTGAGTCTAGTGTATTATTCTGCTGTCATCCAAACACAGATCAGAAATACTTACTAAATGCTTCTACTTATTTTCATCATCATTAACAATTGCAGCATTTCCATTTCAAAGAGACCTTACACAATTCCTTTTTCTGTTTCAAGCAGAATGTTTAAATTCTTTAGTGCCCTTGAAGATAGCAGCCGAGGATAATTTTTCATTTTTCTTTTCATTTCTAGTTTTCTGCACTTCACTTCTAATTTATATTAACTGTGCCCAGCTCGCCCTCCTCCTCCACATTGCTTTCACTTTTTTGTTCCTAATGCTGTCTTCACCACTGAACAATGATCAGCTTTTATGATGATAACTCTTTCCTGAGAGCAAATCACACTTTTTTGCACTATTTTTAAAGAACACCTAATTCTAATATTGTTTTCTTACAAAACACTTGCCAAGTTTAACTCAAGAAGTCTTTTAACTTTGCTTAAGTTATATGTTACGATATTAGCTGGGAGAGTCTTCTGTTTATTTAGGTTTACCTTTAACAAGGTCACAGTCATACAGTCATGCAGCCACTACCAGCTTCCAACCCAGCTCTGAAATCCTTTGCTCCCAGATGTGCTGGGTCTGTTAAAACACTGCTTAATGATTTCTTGGAAGTCCACACAGCACATCAATCCTTCCACTCTGAGAAGCTGCACCTGCTGATTTGTGACCAACCACCACGCATTTATCTTCTCAGGATGCACATTCCTGGTCTCCTGTTGTCACTGAGTCCATGTGGCACCAGGGACTAACATGTACCTTCACCCCCAGCACCAGCTGAGGATATTTCTGCTCTGCTTGGCATGCAGAGAATCCTCCCACTGCTCTCACTGGTGCTGGGTTTAGAAGTAAGAGCCTGAATTCTGCACAGTGCTGATCCTGATGCGGGCTGGCAGCTGGGGATTGAGACCCCAGTGCCTCAGGGGGACTTCAGCAAGGACAAAACGAAAGGCAAGGGAAGACATCATCAGTGAAAGGAGTAGAAATGTTTTCTTGGATCTCTTTTGGCCCAGAATCCTTCTAGCTGGGGGCAAGAGGAGAAAATAAGAATGGAAAAGGACCAAATGAACAACAGCATTTCCAGATAAGTTTTTAACTGCTAGGACCACGGGTATCCCATGCCGCCCAACAAGAAATTACTGCTCTCAGTCTCTGATGAAGTGTTTGGTCAAACTGTTCCCACCCGGCACCTTCACTGAACCCTCCTGGGCAAAGACAAAGACAAACCTCCCCAGGGAGGCCAGTCCCACCTGCATAAGACATCTCCAGCAGGCTGCTGTTAGGCCCATCAAGGATTAGAAAAGCACACAATGGGAGGAAGCAAATGACACTAAAGGCACAGCTTCCTAGAGGTACAAAAGAGCCCCTTTGCAGCTCTGCCCTGGACTCCAGGACTGATGACAGCTGTCACCAATACCTGTGGTGGCTGTTCCTGCTGCCTGTGCACTAGAGCAGCACAAATCTAGGAACCCCTGGCACAGTTACAACCACAGGCAGAATTCCTCTTTGCTACCACATAAGCTAGGAGGAGTTCTGAGAAACTGCTGCCACACGTTCCCTCCATGACTCAGTGCTTAACACGCAGCTCTTACTCTGTGCTGGCTTCACTTTCAGAGTGATTGCAGTGCAGGGTCCCACAATCAATGCCTTGCAGAGCAGAGAACACAGCTGGGCAACTGTGGCAATACTCACATCTACGAAGACATCTAAATGTTCTTCTAGCTACAAATGAACAGGAACAGTGGTACTCAGGGCTGTGGTACCAGGAAGGCTTCTCCTTTGGGACTCACTTAGCCCCTCTGATCTGAGAAAAGTCTGTCCCAAAGCCTTAGAAAGCAGCCCCCCTCATCTCTGAGACTCTGGTGACAGCCTGGCTTTAGCAAGCAGCCACCACCGAGGTCAGCTCAGCTGTCTGACACCTCATGCGTGCTATGTCCTTACTCACAGTGCTGTCACTCTGTAAGGGGTGAAGGGCCACTTCCACCACAAACCCACAAGACACCTTCCCTTCCCCTCGCTGGCCAGGCCTGGTGGTGCAGGTCACAGAGGTCTCCAGCAATGCCTCCCTGCTGACAGTGATCAGGGAATCCTGTGCTGATGATAAATGTAAAAAGGTGTCTTTGTGGGTAAGTTTTTCCAGATCAGCACCCTGACTCTCCATCCAGGAGAAAGGCACTGAAATTCAGTGCTCTGTAAGGCTTCCTGCCATGCAGATGGAACTTGGAGGAGGAGGAGGAGGAGGAGGGAGAATGCTTGGCATAATGGGAAACCTTTTTGAATAGACCAAGGAGGTTCTGTCCCACTTTCTTGTTCTCTTTTGCCCAACCCTCATGTTTCAGACACACAGGTAAGGATGGATTTGGTTCCTTTCAATACACACAGAACTGAGAGACAGAACAGTAACAACCCTGTGCTGATACAGTTACCTTGGGAAGTCAAAGCTTTCACCCATGCTTAGGTTAAGGGGGGAAGGCACACCAGGAAAGGAAATATATTCGCTTTTCAGAGAACTCTACAGTTAACTGCAACACTGAAAATTAATATTAAGCACAATTCTCCACTTCTTTCCCTGCTCACACAGACACAAACAGTGCTATTGAGGAATAAATATTTGGAGTGAATCAACACAAAGTCAATACAGCACCATTTTGCTGCAAACTGCTGCAGCCTCATCCCCACTCTGTGCTGAGCAGCGCTGATCCTGCCACAGTGTTTCTCTACCACTCTGTCAGGGAGGAAAGGTCAAACAGATGAAAAATTAATCAGTACCTGCTTCGAGACACCTTTATTCTGCCAGAGAGACATGAAGGAGCACTTCTGCAAACCAGAGCTGTGCCCAAGCTGCTCCACACACCCTCTGCAGGAGACAAACTCCTGATTTACACCCAGCACCTGAGTAACACCTGCACCACGGGCAAGCACTCAACAGCCCTCACCAGCCAGGAAAAGGCCACTGTCACAGGTGCCCCCACTTACCACATCAGTCATTAAATGCTTCACACAGAGCTCAACCATCCCCAACATGGACCAAGCTCAGCGCAGAGCAGTGGCAGAACCCAATAATAAATAAACCAAAACCCAAATAATATGGTCATTGTTTCTGTTGTCACTTAAAACAGAATGAAAAAAACCACCAAACTCTTTGATGCTCCACAACCTATGACACTGTGTGTTACACCATAAACACAGCTCTTGGCTGTCTCTCATTCAGGTAAAGTCACTGAAAAGCCCAAGAGCTTGGTGTGAGCTGTCAGCTTCAAGTGAGACGCCTGCCAGCAGAGCCATTGGTGTGGAGACAACGCCCACATGAGCTGGTATGATCAGAGCAAGGGATCCTCCAAACGGTTTGGCAGAGATTTTATCAGAGCTGGGCAGGCAGCAGGCAGGGCCTGAGTCACTTGGCAGGAGTCACCTACCATTAACCCCTCCCAGCAGTGTCGGGATTGAAGGTGGAAAATTACAGGTGTGCTGCAGATCAAGGCTGTGTAACTGGTCACTCTCAGGGGTTGTGCTGCAGATACTTCACCAGGTGTCAAAGTGAACGGTGAAGGTGTAAAGCCCTTAGAAAATGGGTAAAACAAGAAGCACTGCACCTTCATAGTAACAGGCTAGAAGCACCTCACACAAATATCACTGTGATGTTCCATGACATTTGCAGCTGAACTTAACTTTTACCAGATGATGGCTTGTCTCTGTGCGATATCCCTTACACTGACACAGTGAAATGAAAGGCAAATGCCTGCAGGGACTGCCCAGCACTGCTTCTCCTGGTCAGCAGCAGCACAGAGGAGTCAGAACAAAAGGCACAACACTGAGGCTAGAGCAGTTCCTGACTTCTACAGTTCAGTACGTTACATCATGTTAGTTCACTTCCTCGAGGGGATTTCCTCTCCAGGGTCTGGCACCACTGCCTTGAACACAGATTGCAGCATCCTTTCCTTCTCGTCCTTCCTGACTGTTCAGCTACATATAAATCCAACCTCTGCACCCTGCTGACTGCTGCCCGGACTCCCTTGCACTCAGATGTTCAAAAGAAGTGTCAGTATCTGCAATCCTAGACAGAGAAGTGGATATTAAAATCTACCTCCTCCCTAGTAGCTGGGCCGTACTTCCCAGCTAGGCACTGAGCTCTGTATTACCAAGACTGTAGAAGCCCAGGCGTAGCCAGGAATAGGAAAGATGGGAGTAATCCCCACTTCCTGCTGCCTTCTTCCTCATTTCAGTAATCCATCTTCTAATGCCATCTGCTCCTTCTTTTGATCTGCTGCATCCTCAAACTGAGACTGCAAGCAGTGATTGAACTGAGCATGGGAGACCCTCTGTATCCAAAATCACCAAGATTCGCCCCCTCAGATATTTCTACAACGAAGTGGTACAAAATCCCATGACGTGGCACTGGTTATAACTGACATAATTCAGGAACAGGCTCATGTCACTTGAATCTGAACCCAGCCACAGAGTTGTGCCAAGTTCCTCTTGCCACGCTCCCCATCTGCCATATGGAAGGGTGTTGATAAATCCCCAGGGCTGGCCTGACTTTCAGAGAAAGTGGCAAGGTCCAGTCCACTGGGTGTTGGAATTCTGCACTGCAGAAGTAGCACCAGGCTCCTAATGCCTTATGGATAATGGCAGAGCTCGTTTTAGTTCTTCACCTTTCCTTCACAGCAGGAAGAAACCATCTCAGCACAAGTGACCAACTGCACTGGCACAAAGAACAACCCCAGCTGCCAAGCTGAGTGTGGACACAGGAACAGCTGGTGGGAGCACAGGACAGCAGATGAGGCGTCCTTTGCACCAGAGCTGCACTAATGTCCTGAGACACAAATGGGGGACATAACTTCTAGGATAAAGGCCTTTCATTATTCAGTGCAGGGATTTTATCCCTTTAATGGAAAAATCTTGACAATCATGAGTAAGAGCATTCAGATTACAGGGCAACAGTAGCTGTTTTTCAGTTTATCTTGTGCAACACACTCCAAACTCAGTTTGTTTTGACTGAAGAAGCTGTTCTGAGTTCCTTCAATGGGATTTATGAACACACCTTTGGGCATGCATGTACTCCACCCTGCATTACTTACTGCCCAACTGAGGCTGATGCAACCAGAGCTGGACAGGTTTGAACTTCATTGCAACAACCCTTACCCCTGTGGAAAGACTGAAACTCAGCTTGAGGGAGGAGCTGAGCAGGTCATTCTGACAGGATAAGTGGGAACTGTGGTAAAAGGACCCCTTCATTGGAAAAAACACCCTGAAATTTCTTTCAACCCAATTATGGCTACAAACCAGCAAACACCGTTCACCTTCCTTCTCTTACTGGAGAAGTCTGCCTGGGTTGCTCCATGGGTGCCTCTCCATCCAGCTGAGGGTGGGGTCTGACACCCACTGGTGGCTCTCATAAGCTCCCAGGTCTGTAGGGCAGCCCTGTGGTTGTGTAAACCAGGCTAAACAGGATTTTGTGGCTCGGTCCCACAGGCAGCGAAGAGATGTGGCAGTGACACAACAAAAAGAGACACGGAAAACATTTTCCAAACATTTTCCATTATTCCAAGGGCACTGCCACGCTGGAATGTCCATTGCTGAGGGATTCTCAATATGATTTACAGAAATACACAATCTCTTGAGGATCCACTGTTCTAAGCTCAAACACCTGCAAACCCCCGAAAGTTTCAAAACTGAGTGTGCACTCAGGGTAAAACTCCAAGTTTACAACTGCTCATTTTTCAGAATTCTTTCAGTCCTCTCTCTCATCCACTACAATTGATTACCTCCACTGCTCTGGTTCGGAGTAAACAGTAACAAAAAGGGAAGGCAAATGAGATGTGAGCCCTTTGTTTCTGTTATTGGTGTTTGCTGGAACTAATACAATAAAAATAGCCCCTCAATGGGCAAAGGTTTCTCACATTAACTAAGAGAACTACAAAGAAAAGGCATGAAACCAGTACAACACAGGCACCTTTCTTGGTTTCCTTTAAGATGTGAGGAAAAGAAGAGAAAGAATTGAGTGGCAGAGGAGGAAAACAAAACACGGAAAAAAATACAGAAATTTGTGTTGACTACCCCCTATACAGATTATTCTCTATGTTAAATTGACAGAAAGTACAAAAGAATTTGGGGGAAGTCTCAGGAGACAGTTTCATCTTAATTATGATTTGTCGAGGCTTTCAACTTCTTAGTGAGGAGCATTTGTTGTATTCCCCTCTTCTATTTGCCAAGAGAGAAGACTGTATGTAGGCAGCTTCTCCAAATGCCTCTGTGTTGCTAAGGCAAACATCCTATGACAGCTTAGAACAAAGATATTCTTGTCATAGCTGAACAGGCATTGTTTGGACAACTGAGGAGAAAACTTTTGTCTCTACAGAATAATAAGTCTCTAACTCCATTTTTCAATTACTGCAGAAAAAGAAAAGTGAAAGAAAATCCCTTCTCTCTGCAGACTACAGATGCAGGACTCACAGAATCCAACCACTAGATACAGTCAAAACTGGATGTTTGCAGAGGTCAGCTATCCTGAAACTCTCCTCTCCTGCAGCTGATTTGTACCTTGGCTATTGAAGCCTAATTACAGCTGCTTCACCTGCTCCTGCAAGTCACCCTCCGGCCTGGACTGCTGGGTCAGGCTGTCTAAGGCATCTGCATGCATGAAATGAAATGAGACTGTGCCAGAGAGAAAACTTGCTACTGCAGGCTCCTCAGGCTCCGTTACAAAGCTCCCTTGGTTTCCATTTCTCCCTTAGAGACACTGCTCCAGAATCTCACTCCAGTGGTTGAAAATCTAATTTCCAGGCTAAGTTTATTAATAGCAAATTTGTACCACTTTGTCCTTGTGCCAGCATTGATCTTTATTACAAAGGACTTTTCTTCCCCTCTAGTATTTACTTGGCAATGAAGTGTTTACAGAGAGACATCCCATTCTCTCCCAGACTTTGTTTCGTAGGCAAAACAAATTCTTCTCTTTTGGTTTTCCCTCATCTGCCAGGCTTTCTGTCCCTCATTCCTCCTCCCAGCCCCGTTCTGCACCTGCCCATGTTTTGGACTGAACCCCAAGCAGAGTTCTTGGCACACTCCTGCAGCTCTGTTTAAACTCCCTGTTTGCAGCAGGGCTGTCTCCCCGAAACCACGTGAGCCCTAACTCTTCTCCACCAAACGTTCCTTCCAAACCTGCAGCTTCTTTGGCTCAGGCAGTGGTGGCAGAAAGACAAAGTCTCCATTAGACCCTCATCTCAGACCTGCTCCACACTGAAGTTCACAGCCCTTACCTGGACTCTGCAAGTTCTAAAATGCAGCCAAACACATCCATCCACTGAACCTTCTCTGCTGCCATGAACAACGGGAACACCCTTCTCCTAACAAGGCTCAGTTTCCCTCAGGCTTCCCTGCTAATGAAACATCTGTTCCCTGCTCGTGGCAAACTCCCTGCTGCCTGCATTTCACTGGGGTTTCCCTGCAGTTTTTAATATCATGTACGTAGCTGTGCTGTCTCCCAGATCTCAGCCTTCGCCTCGTCTTTCCAGGATCCACTTTCAGCATAAACCCAGGCTGGGAACAATGGCATATGAAACACCAGTTAAGAACAAGCAAACACATTCTCATACATGTTTAAAGAATCAATTTGGACGTAGCTAGACCCACAGCTTAGCCTAGGGAACAAATTCTTCCATAGCCCAGATCTGCTCCTCCACTGAGGATGCTACTCCCGAACTGAACATATTTGTTTATAACAAACAAGCAGCTTCTGCAGTATCAGTTCACTTTCTTTTAACCACACAATGTAATAGCTGCATGAATTTAATTTAAGACTGATACACCCTTCAGCTGTGCTGGGATCCACACTGGAATTTGGTTCCCCAAACCATGGATTCCCAGCAGTGTCTGCAGTGACAAAGGCTGCAAGGTAACCACAGGAACACCTTCCTCCAGAAGAGCAGCCAAGGCCACCAGACATCCTATTTCAATGCAAAGCAGGTCAGGAGAGGAGACTCTGGCTCCATTAATTCTGTGGCCTCCCAGTCATGCAAGCCACCTTCTCTGCTCAGGACATCCTGGGGCTTTTTGGAAATTATTTGTGCTGAATGTTTGGGCAGCACTTTGAAGAAAAGCAGGCATGGTGACATGTGGCATTTCTCCAGGTGGAGGGGGCTCCATGAAGAAGTCCAGCAGGGAGAGCAGGCTGTCCTGTCCCCTGCGAGGGGCAGGAGGGACAGCAGCCAAGCAGCACATTCCTGCCTCGGGGGAGGAGGGTTACCTGAATTCCCTCATGCCTGACATGATGTGCCACAAGCAGTGCAGAACCAGGGCAGGGCAGCTGGTGCAGGGAGGAGATTTTCAGGACTTTCACTATGGAGTCTTGGGTTTAAGTGAGAACATCCAAGACTTCTCTACTGACAGCGCTCAGGAGCACAATGAAGAGGTGTTTGCTGGGACATGAGAGCAGAAAAACCCCAGCAAAACAACTTCTTGGGAAGAACTCCTCATAAGAACAGACCTTTTCTTTAATTTGTTTTTTGAAAGAACATTGATAAAAGTTCCTGCCAAAGCTCCTTGGAACAGCCTTGCTTCTGGCAGCTCAGAAGCTCTATTCCAGAACTTCCAAATGTTATCTTAAGAGGTCTTTATCCCACATGCATCATTATTACCTTGTCTTAACATGATAAAAACAGTGAAATATTTTATTACTTTTCAGATCATTAAGATGAATTGCTCTTTACTCCATAATAAAATGTTACACAGTGTTCTAGATTAAGCCATTGCTGGGTGTTGTAACGGCAGTGCCAGATTCTAATTACATTGCAAACAAAGCAGTTCTTGTTCTAGGGCATAAGATGTTTCAATCATATTAAGCAGCTGCTGTTCTTACTGATTAAAAAAAAAGTAACTAACTACCATTTTTTTATATAATACACGCACTGTGACCTGCTACTAGGCTTTACGTAGCAAATCAACAGGAAGCATAAGCAGTACAACGACTTAAAATGGATATAACTCAAAACAAAAATTCAGAAATCCCAAAGCAAAACATTTCTAAAACTCAAAATCTGGGACACAGTGTCCTCACAGGAAATTTTAAACATTATTTCATTCTGATTACAGGGAAAAAAAAAAAAAAGCCAAACAAGGTTTACAGCGTCAGAACTTCCCAGGAAACAGCAATTCTGAGTTAGGCTAATGTGCCTTAATTCCAAGAAGCCCGAGCAGGATTTTCTGCTAGGAACAAAGTCCAGGAGGATCTGGGTGGAGGGAATTCGGCAGGGATCCACAGCACGAGCAGGGAGGTTATGGCAGGGCAGGCACAGCTGGCCCCAGGCTGAGCAGAGCCTGGACTGGAAGAGGGAGGAGAACAGGGGTCCCTTCACCCCTCTGCCCACTGCAGACAGCAGCAGGCAGACCTGGACAGGGAGGAGTGTCGTGCTCTGTGTGGGATGTACAACCCCATCCACGTGGGAATGCTCACAGCTCTACTGGCAAGTGCCCACACCTTCCAGAGGGGCTCAGGAAAAGGCCCAGCATCAGAGAGGGATGGGGCCTCCCCTCCTGCCTGTCCAGACTCTGCAGAGGAAGGTGCCAGCAAGCACCAACTCCTGCAAAGATGGGATTCCAAGCAGTTGTTCTGTGATCAGGACTCCAACAGGCTACAGGACATTCATCTGGACACCTTCATCTTTTAATTTTTGTGCTCATGACTACCCTGGCCTTAACCCTGTCCCTGCTTAGCAACAAAATTACATAATTACTAAATTAAATACTTAATTTAATACTTAACTAATGCTATTAAATTATCCAGCTTGCACAAGTTACCAAGACCACCTCTCCAAAGACAAAATTTTCACTCTCAAAGGCCTTTTTCTTCCCCACACAGGTAACAGTGGATGGAAAAACCAAAATAAATGAATAAGTAACTACCTCCATACTCTTGGCTTTATTGCTGGTCAATAGGGCACACAATCAAGCCCTGAAGTGGAACAGACAATACATTTGCTGGAGTTTATTGCACAACGCAGGACCTGCATCACGTGCGTGCGTGCGTTGCTGAGGTGGAAGAAGTTGTGCTGCTGAACAAAGGCCTACTGTCTGCTGACACAAACAAGACAAAAAACCCACTGACCTGGAAATTAAAGTACAAAATCTACTTTCAGCCTGAGTGCCTGCTGCCCATCCACATTAAATGAAGAAGCCTTGTTTGAGTGAAGTATGAACTTAATCTGCTCTTGTCAAGCAGAGAGAGCACATGCCAGCACCAGGACTCCACCCAGCAAACCCCACCAGCTGCCAAATCACTGAAGGACAATGCAAAACTGCGTTTTAGAGGGGGATTTTTCTGTCACAAGGCTACTCCAAATTATCCAGCATCAAGAAATTTATCTATGCAAGCCAACGACATTGGCTGAGGGAGAGTTACACAACAAGATACTGGCGGGGGAGTAGAGAAGGGAAAACTTAAGAGAGAAATGGAGCAACCTGTGAGGAGTTTCTAAGCACTGTGGCAATACAAACACACCACAAACTGCAAAGGCTCAGACAAGGATTCCAGAAAGGCAGCAAGCTCAAAGTCAAAAGGTGTGGTGAGAAGGTCACTGCTGGTAAGTGGCACAGCAATCAATACAGAAGAGGAAAAAAGATTAACAGCTTAACAGCCTACAGTCCCTGGAAAGATTTAAATCAATGACTGGATGCTGGTTTCACAGAATACAAATACCACACAGCACCAGGTGTGCCAACTGGAATGACTGGGATGACTCCACTGAGATCAACACAGTTGTAACAGCTTGCTCTGGGTTTACATCTGGAACATCAAACCACTGTGCAAACCTAAGTAATTAATCATCAGCCAAATGCCAGGCCAGGAATTTTATAATAATTCAAGCCTTTTTCAACAACCCAAGCAACTGTGTTCCCATTGCAGACAGTCTTGCATGAGTGTTCCAGTAAGAACAGAGAGGATGGCAGAAGCCACTCTCCCACCAGCACTGCTGAGTACTGCAGCTCCTGCAGCAGCTCGGGCTGCCAGGTGAGGAGTCCATGGCCACAGGCACTGTGTGCCAGGCTGATGGACCTGTCCCACTGTGGGCATGCTGCTGTGCATGCACGAAACACAGCAGACAAGCTGACCACCAAGAAAGGAAGAACCAGCAGGTGGGGAGCTAAAACTATAGGCAGCAGCTGGCACAAAGTGGGAATAAAAAATCTGCCATTGCTGAGGACACGCCTTCAGAAGCAGAGTTCTGCCTCCCCTGTACTCACACCCAGCTGGGCAACTTCCATGGAAACCGTGTTTATAGAAATCCAGGCCAGTGGCACCTCTGTGACACACTGGGAGTGCTCTGCTCTTGATCAGCCAGAGTGCTCTGTCCACTGTTGCTTGCCCATCACCTGGTCCACCAGGAATCCATCCACACTGCAGAAGGGGCTCCACTCACCTGCTGAAGTGCAGGCATTGAGCAGAAATGCTCAGTTTGCCTCCAATATGCAGCTTGCACCTCATACAGACTCAGTCCCACACTACTACTTATGATTTCAGAGTGGCAAAGCAGGAATGTGGCAGCACAGGCCTTCCTTCCTAAAACCTCAGCTTCATTTTAACACATCCTTTCCCAAGAATCTTGTCTTCCCTAGATAAGCTTCATCTAATGGTTTCTTCACCTCTCCCTTCCTCCAAACAATCTACCATTTTTGTGCCTCCAGGTCCTGCAGCATTTAGCAATGGCTGTGCCAGTAACCCACTGTGAAAATTACCCTCCTGTCACATCCCAGCACTACGGCTCTCAAAATCAAACATTTCTCTGGTAACACTCTCCATCAGGGAATAACAATCACTGCTTTCTGCTCTCGAGGCACCATCGTCTTTCCAAGGAACAGCAGGGATGTACACTATTTAAAGCACCCGTAAAGGGAGGAACAAGTACAGCTGCAGCTGGGTTTGCTAGAACTGCCATTAAGAGCATTTGAGCTCTTGCTGCGACTCTGCCATGGCTCTTCTTTTGCTGTGCCTCAGTTTCTCACCACACCTGTTGCCACTGGATATTTGGATGGCAAACTCTTCTTTGCCATGCTGCAAATTTCAGCCCAGGAACTGAGAATCCCTGCCATGGACAGGATGATCTCAGAACATCCCAGCTGCCACAAAACGAAGTATGAAGTGTGAAACCACTTATGCAGACCTTTGAAGCAAGCAGAACCCAGAGCAAACATTGAATGGGGTCAAGGCCCCTTCCTCCCCACGCAGCATTTTGGTCACATGCAGTGGTTCTAAGGCCTTCCACCCTGTGGTAGCCTTGCTCATGGTTATCTCTGTAATGCTGACAGGGCAGCTGCCACTGAAACCACATCGGTGCCTACTCTGCCCAAAATGCTGAGATGAGCACACAGAACACTGAAGGGTGACCATTCCACTGCGCTGGTGAAAGGAGCAGATGAAGCAGATCTCTAGAGCTAGAAGTTGCCACATAAACAAGGTTACAGTTCTGACATCAACCACACTAAGGAGACAAACCACAGAGACCACAGTATGTGGCAGCACTTTTCTGCACCTGCCTGCAGCACAGCACATCTGACACCCGTGCACTGTCAGAGCAGCAGTGGCTGCTGTGCACAGGGTGCACGTTGCCAGCCCTCTGCAGCAGCCCCTGTCACGCTCTCATCGTGCTCAAGAGGCACTTGCTGCAGAGAGGAGAGTGCTGGTGCTCTGCTCGCTCCCACATCCTCTGGGTTTGCACTGGAAAGCAGCAAAGCCAATCTGGTTTGTCACACTGCAGCAGGGTGCTGAGTCCTGCCACCACGCAGCAGATGAGATGAATTTCATAAACGTGCCCCTGTGTCCACCAGAGACTGGATGGACCACACTGAGATTTGCCAGCAGCTGCTAGGGAAAAGAAACAGAGCAGGACTGTGACATGACCCTCCACAGAACAACATCTGAAACTTCTGACGCTGAACTCAAAGCATATCAAAACATCTATGGAAGAGGAAATAGCCTGGAAACTGGATTAAGTCTCTCTTGGTACCTCATTATCTTCTTGAGTGTGAGAAAGAAGACTTCTTTCAGTGGGTATGAGTTCCTCAGGATGCAGCCTGGAGTGGAAACTGTAGTTTATTAAAACTTAAATACAGTTTTTGATAACTTTCCCAGACAAAAAAAAAAAAAAAAAAGTTAATGCAAGTTTTGGCTTGGTCTTCACTTGGGAAATGACTGCTCTATAACAGGGTGAGCTCTAGCAGCTTTATTATCCCACTCACCAGAGGCATAAATATCACCTCTAACAAGTCTGAAGCACACATGGTCCCCCTCATATTTCACAAGCAGGGAGGGAAGGATGTGCAGGCAGCCAACAGAAAGAAGTGATGGAATTCTTTCTCTCAGAAATGAAGACTGTGAGGAAATATGGGAACAGACTAGCACATGGAAGGTGCCCTAAAGAGAGTCAGCTGTTCTCCGCCTCAGGACAGAAGTGCTCAGCTTTAGTTGCAGCAGAGCTGCCATGAGAAAAGAAAACTTTCTAGCAGATAGAACCATGAGCACCAGGACAGATTGCATGCTAAAGTCCTTACCAGCACTGGGAGCCTCCGGGTCAGGCTGGGCAAGCATTTGTCAGGAATGATGTAAGGCAAGTTGATGCTTACTTGGATGGGGAGATCGGGCTAGATGACTGTCAATTTCTCTTCCAAGCCATTTTGATCTATGGCCCTACACTGAGGAACTGAGTGCTGGCAATTAATCCACACACATGGTCAGTGGCTCCCCAGAGATGTGCTGTGTCACTCCAATGCAGTCACTCTGTGTCTGTCAGTTCCTCCCATGGAAAGCAGTCTCAGCCCTGTAAGAGCACAGGCTCAGCAGAGAACACTGTGAGGATAAATGTGTTTGTCTCTGTAAGGTACCTGCAAAGTCCCTTTCACCCCATATCTCAGGTGGAGACTGAAAGCGCGGTCAGTGCTCGCACTTCAGGGTTCTCACATGGACATTACACCAGAACAAGAATGGTTTCTATCTCTGACCTCCAGCCCTAGTGGGGCTTTGGTCCTCCCATCCACAGCAGGAGGCACAACCCCAGTCCTGTGTCACAGCTGAGTCCCCTTCCAGCCTCCCGACACGAGCCCAGTGTGGAAGTTCTGTTTCCTGGCACAGGAACTGAGGTTAAAGCCCCATCTGCAGCTGCACTTCAGCCCTCTGCTGACCCCAGTTCTCTGCTCTCCCTGGGCCTGCACCTTGCCCAAAGCAGGAAGGCTGAGGCAGGAGTGTCTCCAGCATGGACACAGCTAAACTGGGACCGCAGCTCCATCTGCAGGGCTCTGCCAAAGCGGCTCCTCCTCGGGGAAGGGCAGTGTCACCCCAGCAGGTACCACACACCCGCTAACCCTCAAAACACAGATGTGAGCACAAACACAACCATGCTCCTCAGGGTCCTGAAAGCAAACAAAGCCTCCCTCTGAAAGCATCACCTCAGGAATCAAATCACCATTTTGATACAGCTCCCAAGACCCAGTAAATTCCCAGAAAATTCAATGTATGTCAGACGCTGGACTACGCGGAATGCCGAGTGCAGCCTCAGCCTCTGTGGCTCCAGGGAGCAGCTCTGCCTCTGCCAGTGTCAGCTCAGCCTCCTGCCCTCAGGCACCAGAGACACGGCCCAGGGCTCCAGCCAGGCTCCTCAAAACCTCCAAAGAGCTCTGCAGTGCTTCTGTACCAAAAGGAGCCCGGGCCAATCTGTGTAAAGCACCGAGGAACACACTGTACTACACCAGCACATTCCCTCGGACGCGAGTCCGACAGGAACATCCAGCCTCCTGGGAGGAACAGCAATTTTTCCTTTTATGAAAAGGTCAGCAGCACCATGTGATTTTCCAAGATATATAACCACTATGCAATGCAAATACACAGAAATGCAAGTGTTTTAGTGATAAATATAGGAATTTAACACTGGATTAGACCAATGGTCTGTCTCACAGGGGATTTGTCCTGCTCAATACTCAGACAAGAGACTGATGGCTGCTTCCAAGAAAAAGCACACTGCCTTCTGCACTCTCAGAGGGCCACATGACTCCAGCCTGCTGCAGGGAATCAGCCCACCCCCTGAAGAATGCAGCATGATGCTGTTTAACATTCCCATCAGCCCATGGACTACCCAGCTTTTGAGGCCTCCTGCAGAAGCAGGCTGTGTATGATGTTCTGTTTCATACACAAACACTGCTAACACCCAGAAGAAATCTGAGAACTCATTTCTTTAAATTTAATTTTTAAACAGAGTCTGACAAACTGAACTTTAAAAATACCCCTAAATTACTATTAAAAAAAAAATCCACAACCACACAAAACAACACTCCTTTGACTGTACTTTGTACTTATGGCTCTAGGAGGCCAGAAATCAGCTGTACTGAAACTGTATTTCCAAACCTAGGCTCAAGTGCACTTTAACTGACCTATTTTTGCTCTCTCCTTCCCTAGATTCCTTTACTGTGTTTAACCAGGGCAGGTACTGCAGGCTGGAGAAGATTAGTTATCACTAAGTTATCACAAATTCAAGTAAAGAGTGTACAGGACATGGTAAACTACTGGGGTGGATAAATGTAGTGTGAGATGTACAGTGGGTGAAAGGCAAGTCTGTGAACAGAGCTGTGAGCAGGGAGAGGTTCATCAGAACCTCTGTGCTGGTTCATCAGAAAGAGCTCAGGTGTCTGTGGGAAAGCAGGGCTGATTTTCAGGAATTAAGAGGGTGAAGGAAAGACACTTGAGGAGTGAGAGTGTGGGAGAGGCAGAGGGGAAAGGGAGCAGATGTATCAGTGCTCTTGTAACACCCTCTGAACCTGCTGCAGCCTTCCAGCAGACCCAGTTTGCTGCTGCATGTCCTGCCTGGTGTCCCTGGCTGTGCAGCCCCAGGTCAGCCTGGACAGAGCCCGACAGCTCCTCCCTGGCACACACACACAGCAGGGCCCTGTCGGGACACTGCCACCCCTCCTGAGCGCTCACCTCCACTGGCCCAGCACTGCTTCCACCTGGACTGGCACACCAGATCCCTTTCTTGGCTTGCTTTCCTTCCTTGCCTGGCTACCTATGGTCCAGAAGGGAACTTGCACCACTGGAAACAGCAGCGACAGCAAGCAGCAGCTTGAATGTAATCCTGCCATTATTTATACTGACATGATGTTGACTGTCCATTTCAGGGACTTCTCTCAGTGCTGTTTCAGGCAGCCCGAGTCTGAGTCATCCTTCCCAAAGAGACAGAGCTCAGCTATTCCCACGCCTGTCAAGAGACTGGGTCCTACCCCAAACTCAGCTTCTCAAATTTTGTACAGGTCATTTCACCTCCTGTTTTTCAACTTCTCCATCTGCAAAACCAGAGTAGTGACTCTGGCCTTCTCTGCAAAGTCTTGCAATTAAATGCCTCATGTGGAATTTAGGCATTTCTATTACTATCAGAGCAGTGTGTGGGTGCCAGATGTTTATTCAGGCCTGCCAGTATCTCTGAATAGTTGCAGTGAAATTCTTTTAAGGACCCTGACCCGAAGCACGAATCTTTATTACAATGCTTTGACTGTTTCTGGCAGCATCCACCAAGTGTCAAGGGCTGTAAATGCAGGTGCTGTAACATGTGCACTGATCCTTCAGCGACAGTCTCTCAGCAGGAGTGGGAAACAAAGGCTGCTCTGCTATTGCAGCATCAGGATCTTGGAACAGAACTGCATTTGAAATGTGCACATCAGTTATGTCCTCTTATACCTGCAAATCCATGTGCCAGTATAAGCCAGGGTTTGGTCTTATCATCCCATCTGGTCAAATTCTACGTAAATGTATCTCAAGACCAATTTAAAAAAAAAATTAAATTATTTCTAGGCCAAATGGTTGATCTGGCACGTTGAGAAGTTGTATTTTTAATCTGGAGCTGTGAACTCTTCTGTCTTGGGTCCTGAAATGATTGAGTCACTTTAGCAGAGCAGACTAAAGTGTTTCATGCAGTTCCCAGAAGAAGGTGAAACACTTGTACATGCTCAGCTGAACTTCTGCGTCTCTGGATGAGGTCTGTGTCAGGAAATGAGGGGTCTGTCACTGCTCTGGGGAATGGAGATTCCTTTCACAAGGCAGAAGGAGTTTTCAACAAGCTGTTCAGCCACGCTCAAGAACAAAAGCATCCTTCAAGGAGAGTTATGTCTGACACAGTTGTCAGCTGCTTTGTTTCTGGATGTGCAGAAACCTAGGCCTGTGGGAAAAAGAAAGACCAGAACTTTAAGTCTTACTAGGGACAATGTGCCTCTTCCTCCATCCTATAAAAGCAGCAATTTTCCAATGTCAGTAACCCCACCAGAGCCAGTCACCCCATCAGAAATGCTCACCTGCATCAGAATTTCTGACTCTAACACTTGCCAGGCTGTCTCAGGATATCAGAAGGCTGAGATACTACCAGGGAGCCTCTATTTTGTCAAAGACTGGCTTCAGCTGTGAAGCTTCCCCGGCTGAGTTCACTCAATACATAAAGCTGCAGAGACATTCTACAAAGGACACAAAACCTGCAAAAATCTGAAGGCAAAAAAAGACTTACTTGCCACAGAAGTCCTTGTGAATGGCACAGAGGGTGAGCAGTAAGTCTGGGTGTGCCTGTAGCCAGTGCTCCACCATATTTGGATGCCTGGGATCAACTTCCAGAAACACGCTCCTGAAAAGACACATTTGGGAGTAGAATTGGGGAGATGCACATTTAGTTTGCTAAACTGATAAAAATTAAGATCTTTCTTTCTGTATGACTCTGACCAGTGCAGGAAATGAAAAGGTCAGTAAACACTGTGCAATCCAACAATCCTAAACCAGATCATAGCTGTCCATCTAAGATGCAGATCCCAGCTGCCTCCTTCAGGGGAAAAAGTGCTGATCCTGGGGGGAATTCTCATGGTACTCTGTGTGAGCAGTTAAAGCCTCGTACTGAGACGTAGTGAGCCCTTCTGAAACCCACCCAGAGACACCACCAGCAGTGTGTTTCTGAAATCCCTGAAGATTTAAGGGCAGAAGGCAGTTTTTATGCTGCAGGAACACCAAGCACTGGCCTGGCAGCCTCAAGTCCCTCTGTGTATAAGCAGTGAAGGACATGAAGTACAAGTCAGAACACACATTATTCCACAGTAAATGTCTCCATAAATCAGCTAGGAAAACCACACCAGCATTCAGGCCTACACAGAACTGATCAAATAACCTCAGTCAGGGCACCAGGACCAGGCCTGGACACTGCAGGGCTATTTCCATCTCTGCCAGGCTTTATGACACTGGCTCATTCCCCATGTCCCCTCCCGTGACAAAGCAGAACCACCCCAGCTCACAGGCATGGGGAGTGATGGAGCTGGTTATGGCCTGGGACAGCACAGCACAGCAAGAGACAAGTTCAGCAGGCAAAGGACACAGGCCAAACCCCATCAAATGCTCTCCTGAGAACTCTTAAAACATCCCACACTGAATACTCCCTATAAATTCACCAGGCTAACTACAAGCTGGGTGTGGATCTCATTTCTGACCTTAAAAAACTTCCACTCCTCAATGGGGGCTCCACCTTATTAAACAAGCAAAAAGAGTAGGAAAAGAAATCATCTTAACAAACAGCCCCACAGGACCAGTTTCTAATGCTGGGAAGTTCTGAGGAGTTTCTTCTGCTCTTGTGGTCATGCAAAGTATGAAGAATGAATTCTGCATGCAGTATGCCTCTCAATATTCCCATTCTTCTTCTCAAAACAGCAGATTTTCAACAACCTCTCTTATGCAGGCCAAATGTCAGGAATATTCAACAGGATGTGTGAATGCCCTGGCACAGCAACAGTACACTCAGACTTTTGGGTATCAGCATGTTGAACTTCAAAATGGATCCCACATGACAGAGAATAGGAACAATCAGTCTTGAATATTAATCATGGAGAAATTTAACATTTAAGAAATTATCCCTGACTGATCTTTTTTCTCCTGGGATATTCAGCATTGTATACTCCCACAACAAACAAGTTTCCCCTAATTAAAGGCTGGGAGGGAAGTGGAGATCTACATCCATCCTCAAAGAGTTCTACATTGCTTCTCCTTCCATCAGTTATTCACCTTAAAAAGCTCCCCTGCTTTCTGCACTCTCTTTCTTGGCTGCTCTCTTCCATGTTCTTTTTGTTGCTGCTTTGACCTTCAAAGATTCTCACTTGACTAATGACCAGGAAACACCAGAAAGGGCTCATACCACTTTATTAACCAATTCCAAGCTAATTTTGCTAACACACATGACATTTTTTAAACAGCTATTATTAACTGGGGCAATGAGGGGACGATTCTGCAACTATTTTCCCTCTCTTTTGTTTTCATACAGGGAAGCACAGAATTTATAGAAGTGGATGGACAAAAGACATGAAATTCAAAAGAGGACAGTGCTTACCCAGAAACCTTCAGAAGAGAAGGAGCCAAAGCCAGAATTTTTTTGATGACTCTCATGCCATCATCTCCCCCATCCAGTGCATCAAGGTCCTCATAGCTGGAGTGTGGGAAGAAAAAGACATTTGACAGCAATTCCTGTGGCCCTTGAGAATGCACCACCCCACAAAGAAAGATGCACCTAACACACCTGAACTCCAGTGCTCCCGGAGGAGGTGACAGCACTCACCCCTTTTATGGGAAATACAGGGAGGGAGAAGGCAGCTACCACTGGGCTGAGAAACCCCACATTTAGCACAAGCAGAAAACATCCCCTGAAGTATTTCTGAAAATTAGGAGCCAACTGTAGCTGGAATCTCATAGTTCCAACACATAGGTCTGTTCTCTCTAAGCTGTCCAAGGAGCAAGGGGGTTGTACAGCAAGGCATCATTGCTTGATTCATCCATGCCAACTACCAGCTCAGGCTGTGGCTAACCCAGCAGAGCCAGCTGGGATGCAGAAAGCTCAGCTGTCAGAACCTGCTCTGGTGCACATCTCATACAGAGCTGAGGGTAGGACTTTCTCCTCACACACATGACAATCAACTTTGGATTGGGAACTTGCTAATTTCAAACTGTGTGCTTTTTCCATGTTCATAAATCTTTAAAACACTTCCATGTTGCTTCAGTCCTGTAAGCAGTATCAAAGGAAGCCTGTATTATTATATTCCAAATAAACACACCCACATTTTGCATGTGTATATTACATTTGCATGTTTTGTGCGTAATTGTGTGTAGTATAAGGAAGCAGGCAGAAAACCTTGCTTCAAGGAACAGGAGAGGAAAAAATCTCTTTGCCTGATTACCGGAGGATTTCTGCATCCAAGGAAGCCATGTCTTCATGGAAAACATATGGGGGGTTACTGACTATGACATCTATGGGGCCCCAGAGCAGCAGATCTTTGGCAGAACCTAGAAAAGAAAAAGAATCACAACCAGCTCTCAACCACAGCATCTTCCCTACAAGCTCAGTGTCAACACCCTCCCCAGGAAACTGTCTCCAGGCACATGTAAATGTGTTTGGCTCTGCTTTGTGATAATAAAATTTTATCCTGTTTCTTTCTGCAATAGCCTGCCCTGTTCTCTGCCCCAGGAATGCAACAGTGATACAAAGGAAAGCAAAGGCAAAGTATCATTTTTTCATATCAAGAGCCTGCTTAGCAGAACATGTTAAAAAGCACAGGAGCTTGATGCCCTGGAGCTCTGTGCCCACCTGGATCTGAAGCAACAACCAAAAGTCAGAAAGCCCACAAAGGCCTAAGTGGGGTCTCAGACTGGCTGTCCAGATGCACATCCTTCCTCCTACAGAGCTGCAGCAGGACCTCCAATGAGCTGCAGAGCCAGGGCCCCTCAGCAAAAACAACAACGGGCTGCTCTTCTGCAGACCAGGAGCAGCTCCCTACGCTCCTGCTGCTGTCTGGCACAGGCCAGCCCTGAATCAGACCTCGTGAAACCACGTGAGCATGGCACTGTCTTCAGGCAGCCTCTTGGCACAGGGCTTTCAGCTCTAAGAGGTAGCAGAGCACCAAAACCAAGTGTCAGAAAGGTGTGCTAATGAACCCACAGTGCTGCAGCTCCTGGCTCCACAGCTGCCAACAGACAGCCAAGCACTATTGACCTAACTGGACGGCCCCCACCAAATGTTAGTTTTAACTGGTTTCAGCTGGCTCTGGGAAGAAAGGCATCCTTTCTTGGTTCAACTAACCTAATTTCAGGTGAATAAGGTTGGGCATTTAATCTAAGCTAAATATCTGGGCTCCCTCTAACATCAACGGAGAGACAGGCATGTACATGTTTATCTAAAGCCTCCATGTCAGCATGGAATGAATTACACTCTGTGTATATTTGCCTCTCCCCAGTAACAGTAAAGAGCACCTTGACTCCCAGCTTGGGCACAACTGTGGGACACCTAAACCCAGGAACTGTTCACCTTCTGATGTAGTCAGGAACTTCTCGCAGCTGATCATCTGCCCTGGAAATCTCTGCAGGGAAAAGCTTCACTGGCTCACTGCTTATTGACCTTCTTCCCTATTAACTTCAACACTCTTCTGCTGCCTGCATCCCAGAGGGATCCCTTGGCTGCCTCTCATGCCTCCCTCCACCCATCAAAGACAAAAAGGGGAAAAGACAAAGGGGATTATAACAATGAAAAGAGTTACTGTGTGAAACATCTTGGTGGATGATGTGAATCCTTTCTTGGAGTTGCAGCCTGTAAAATTCCAGATGCAAGAACAGAAAGAAGAAAGATTAGGAGGTGTGTTCGTGTTCATGAACAGTACATTCTACAAACAGATCATTAAATATTTCACCTCTTATCTGATACACCTATATTCACACCTGCCAAGATCTTCCCAGCATATTCTCTCCTCCCACCACAGTGGCCTTACACCCAAGTTCTACTCTCTTTGCTGAGGGCCTGTGGTCCTGCCCTGTCAGGATACACAGGCACCAGGAAAAAGAGGAATTCCTGCACTGTGTGCCGTGTGCCCAGATGGATCTGGCACTGGGATTGATCCAGTAAGACTCATCTAAGCAGCTAGAGAACACAGCTGGAATAAAGGAGCTCTGAAAAGCAGGCAGGATCTAAGCTGGGTTCAGTCAAGCAGTAACACAGCTTATCCTGCCGGCCTCTCTCCCAAGAGCTACAGGGCACCATGCCAGGGACAAGATCACAGAGACGCAATGAAAATATCCATGCAGAAATATTAAGTTCTCTGACATGGCATTTGTACTCCCTCATCCACTCTTGAGCCAACAAGCAATGTTAATAAGCAAGACAATTTTTCCCAGAGGCCAGAGTTATAGTTTATCAAGGAGGCAAAGATCTGGCCAGCTTTTATTATATCTATGAAAAATTGCAACAGAATTTGGTTTGACACTGACACATTAGGAGGAAACCTCTGCTCCCCATTCCCTATAACTGGGCTAGGAGGCAAAGGGTAACAGGGAGGTGACCAGTTTGGGAAGGGCTTGTTCCTACTCAGCTTTTCAGACTCACACACAAGCTGGGACTGGTTGCAAGAAGTGAAGAGATGCAGCCCAGTGCAGCCAGCACCAGAAGTAGCCCCACCAATGCTGGCAGCAGCTTGGGAAAAGAGGGGTGTGTGGGCCAGTGGACAGAAACCCCAGTTAACAGCACCTCTTGAGACTCACAGCTATACTGGACTCCATGAGAAACAGCAACAGGAATTCTTTCTGAGATGGTTCTAATTAATGCCTAGGGCCCAGCAGTTACTGAGGACATGGATGCAATCTGGAGCTCATTTGACAAAGCCTACAGAGACTCAGGAGCATACTGGGATTCCAGCTCTGGGGTTCCCTGTAGTAGTGATGGTCCAGAACAACCTGACAGAAGAATCAGCTGAGGAAGTGGAGCCACTAGGAAGGACAAGGACAACCTGACAGGCATCTCTCTGACTTCAGCACAAGGTGTTTGAGCCAGCAGCTCTGAGTACCCATCCAGCCACAGCCCAGGTGTGTGAACAGCACGGGATCCAGCAGCACCATTCCCACCAAACCAAGACTGCAGGGAGGATGCTGAGGGACACCACGCAGCACATCAGAGGAAAAGTGCTACTTGACTGTACAAGCATTTCTAGAGGAGCAAGGACAGAAACAAGCACAACAATAATGACTGAGGGAGCCAGAGAGAGAAAGGCTCAGGACGCACTTGTGCATAAACTCCTAAATGACGTAAACATTCATACTTCAGTCCTGAGCTCCCTGAGTTCACAGACAGGGAGAAAAATAATTACCAAAAAACACTTTGAAAACCCTTGACAAACAGCATGTGAGTACTACTGCTTTATTTAGGCTGCTGTCTTTGCAAAGCACATTCACAAGCCAAAGAAAAACACTCTGGTAAACACAAGCGTTTTTCTTCTGAATTGTTATACACTTTAGGAGCTCAACAACTAAACATTCTCTGGTTTCCAGTGGTGATAAACATGAACCACACATACAAGTATTGAGAACTCTTGGTCTTTCTCAAGCAACAATTTACCAAAAAATGAATAGTATGTGGTCTTGTACCTATGTGCATTCTCTCTGGTGAGATCCACAGCAGCCTCCTCTTTATCTATGGCTATGACTCTGCTCTGGAAGAGAAAAAAACAACAAACCCCACCAAGCAGGTGTTATAACATCAAGATTCCTGAGCAGACATGCTCTGCCAAACATGCAAGATCAAAACTGATGAGAGACTGCTCACTCTTGGCTCCTGAAAGGAACAGCTCCTGAGGAATGCATGCAGGGCACAGCTGGGATCACAAGTGATGTGTGTAAGGCACTAAGGTGACTGAAGGCTCTCTGCAGCACAGCCAGCAGCTCACCAGAACAAGGAACAGAGTCACTGTGACTCACCTCACCTGATCCCCCAGTGCTCCTGGCAGGGTGAGACAACACTCTGGCTAGTCTGGGCTAGGCACAGGCTGCAGAAAGGTCATCACGTTGGATTTATCCTCCCTAGCACAGACATCCCTCCCAACACCAACACAACCGCTTGAACAGAGATTCTGGAATTTTCCATCTGTTATGCAGACACCTTTTACCCAGTTACTCCACTGCAGTCCTTACACCACGTTCACTGCCTGTACTTGACTGTGTGTCAAGTATTTGAGAGTTCTCCAACATAATGGTAAGAGATTTGTTTGACCTTCCACTCCACCTTGGGAAAACCACAGGCAAAGGCCTAACTTGGTTTTGCTTTGCTCGATGTTTTTTAAAGCACGGATGTTGGTAAGGATTTACACAGAAAACACACGCTAGAAGAAACTGCTTTGCATTTGGAGATGATGGTGTGATTGGCCATCACTCCTAAAGGGATTAATTTCATGGTCCCAGGCCAGCACCCACACACATGAAGCTCATTCTTAAAGTGAAGGACACAGCTGAGACCATAAATGGAAAGTTGCTGCTGTTTTCTCAGTACCTTAGTGCCAAATTCTGCCTCAAATACTAAGGGGATTACCCAGAGTGTAACTCCACTTAGCTGTCAGTGTGGCTACCACTAATTCTAATCAGTCAAGGCTCCTTATTTCCCTGGGCACAGCAGTTTGGGCTGGGAAAGGACTGTTACGAGTTACAGGGACAGACTAACACAGCTCTTTAGGTTAAAAGCAAGGAAAAGAGCATGAAGCTCTTCTCCTAGCTCAGGAAATCAGAGCAATTATACTCTGAAGTCATGAAGCTCAAGTATTAACCTTTTTGGGTCACTGGGAGGAGGAACACTCCTTCCATTAAAGGCATCAACCTCTAATTCTTACACAGCAGGGCTTATACATCTACAAGAGGAGGGGCTGGCCACAGCAATTCTCATTCTTGAGAAGGAACTGGCTGCTCTGCAGTTCTGAGGAGAGGGGAATACTTTTCCCTTAACCACATGCAATGAGATCTTGGATTAATTTCTCATTTTCTTGACCAGGAGTATCTCCATAAACATGTTACACACCACAAGAATCAGGGGTGAGAAGGGCTTTGGTCACCCAGATCTCAGTTCCCTTCTGGCTCTTTTCACTCTGTTCAGCAGCTGTGGGTTGTTAGTAAGGAACAAAAGACTACAAAAACATGGTTTGGCAGTTGTGACGGTGTGATATGCTTGTCTTATTGATCCCAAGTACTGACACTGCTATGATAATCCCTTTCCCGTATGATTTAGTCTTCAGTTTCCTAGAGACATGATCTTTTGATTCACAGCAAGGTGGTTTTTAGAGATGACTGCCCCATAAATTCAACTAAAAGAGTGCGTGGCCATGGCTCAGTCCCTTCTGTCCTCAGCCCAGGTCAGTATCTTAAACCAACACCCTCCAGTGCTTCAAGGTAAGGTGATTATTAGTGAAGTGCACCAGCTCAAGAATGAGCCCATTCACTTCTTTCACTCTGATTATGTCTCTGCTATTCCTGCAGACAGATGGGGAGAGGGAGCAATTCCCAAATATCCCTCCCCTACCTACTAAGAACTTACAAAGCCTGACTGTCAAGAGACCTGAGCTGCCAAAGCCCCATCAGAGAAGTCTGTGACATCTCAGTGAAGATGAGCAGAGTGGGACTGTCCTCTGACACAGGCGCCTATTGCACCAGGAGCACTAAGGGAGCTCACCTGTGGCAGTTTGCAGAGCAGACTCAGAGCAATTGCTCCAGAGCCACAGCCAATTTCCAGGATCACAGGATGAGGAACAGGAACTGGGAAACAGAGGGCTGAATTCTCACATTTCTGAAATTCTTCCTCCACAACTAAAGAGACAAGATCCTGAAAAAACAAACAAACAAAATTACTAAGGGAGCTGTTTTGACTCACACCTTTGTGATCTGAGGACTGAAGTTTAAATTTCTTGACTCTGTACCCAATAAAATGTATTTTTGTTGCTAATTTTAAAAACACAGATGGTAGCAATGGAACTGACATGCCAGAAGTCACTTCAGCTCCATCTGCCCCACAGGGTGCTTTGATTAGTAAACAAATCCTCAGGACACAATCTCCCACAGATCCTCTGAAATCTTCTAGCACTGTTGGGAAAAACAATAACCAGACAGCTGGAGCACATTATCTTCTGCAACACCATTTTATTTACTCCAAAATTTCGGCTTTCAGAATTTATAAGCTTCAAAACTCAAGATTTCTACACAGTCTCAGTAGGGTAGGTGACCAGGAGGCAGTTGCACAGCTCCTAATAGCATCTAAACCAGTAATCCAACCTGCGGATGAAAAGCCAAGGCAATGAGTTACTAAATGATCCAAATGAGCAGCTCCCTGCATGGATTTCAGATTGTGGACTCCTACTACATTTTGTTGCTACAAAGTCCCATGGAAAAGATTTTCATCCATGCTCCCGGATCTGCATGCAGCTCTGCCATTGCTGCCTCCTCCCATCACTCTTTTCTTTTCTAAATTCCTTTTGCCATGTTATATAAAATCCAACACAGCAGGAGAGGTCTCAAAGATTTCTAAGGTTTGTGAAAATGAGATATAAGAGAAAGCACACACGTGCCTCCCTCTGACTGCAGCATGAACTTCCTTTGTTATTCACTGGAGAGAACTGTAAGATGGAAACCTTATGAACACCTTGGGTTCATCAGCAGCTCTGCTGGTGCTCTCAGCTCCCTCCCATCCTTGTGCTTTCAGAGCACAACAGTACACACAGGCCTTCCTGCCCTAGGTGTTCCCAACATGGCTAGGATTCTCCACTTGAGAGGGCTGCTCTTTGATCTCTCCCATAAATCCAGAAAGTTTAACAAAATTTACAAAAAACAACCAGCATAGGCTGGAATATTTAAAAGGAACAAGTCCTGGCAGGCAGGTCAGCTTTTCTTTTGCTTTACAATGGCTTTTGTCAGGAGCCTGGACTGGGCTTTGTAGAAAGGGCAGATTCCTTGGACCTCCCACCCTAACTGGGGTGCAGCATAAGAGATGCCTTGTGCAAAGCTGCAGTATTTCTGAAGAGATTCATAGCTGTCGGTCATCCTTCATGACAGGCCACTCCACATGTGCAGTAAGTGGGAAGGGAGATACAAACAGGTATAAAAATGAAGTGTTCAGGTAGATGAGCTTTGATGAACCATCCCTGGAGCAGCTGGGGGACTGATATCTAAACATACTCAGGCAGGGATGAGGAGCCACACCACAATGCCCTGCCCTGGTCACCACGTCATTACTGGCATTGCTCTCATATGGGAATTTAGCTAACAGCCTCCAAAATCACAAATTCCTCACTGCTGCTCTGGGATTCCTTGCCTAGACAATTATGGATGAAAACAGCCTCATAAGCTCCCAACCTGGAGGAAACTACTACAGGACTCAGGCAGCAAAAGGGAAAAATAAACACCTTATCTACCCACTTCTGTGAGAAATGGCTTTGGCCATTCAAACAGCTCCAGATGAATCAGTCTGAAAACACGCAGGCACTGCAGGCAGCCAGAGATTGTAACCACAGCTGCTTTGGCGAAGCAGGTGAGGTGCTAAGGATTCCAAGACCACAGAAGAAAAGGCACCCAAAAAATTCTGCTTGGCTATTAAATCACTTCTTTAAATACCAGCCATTTCTGGACACTTACAAACATTTCTTGGAAATCTCCACAGTAACTCAGAACCATCTGTTCCCAGAGTAGCACAAGTTACTGATTACAAATGTCCAAATGTGACTTCCATACAGTAGAACTATTCTAACCATTTATTAACTTCCTTAAGGTTTATCATTAGTAATTTCAAGCTTGATGGATTTTAATGGAATGCCTACTTTACACATTCCACAGGGAAGGCATTTTAGTGTGCTTGCCAGAGCTCCTATTTAAATGTGAGTGATTTCAGGTTTTACCACACAAAATATAAATAAAATGGGATGTTGATATTACTTAGGCTTTGTATCCTGCTTTCTGACTGCCTTACCTCATTGTCTTGGTTATTATAATTCTTACTGAGGCAAAGGCTGGTTTTCTCATAATACACATTTACCATAATAGTACAAAAGTAAAAGACATAAAAAATAATGGGACAACCTAAAGAAATGGCATCTTTTTCCAGATGTTAGTATCTCACTACAATAAAAGGTTGAATATTATTTTCAACTTGATTGACAAGCAAAGAACAAGATGTATTCTAACTGGCAAACAATCAGGAAAATCCAGCAACCACGACACAGAGTATGTCCAGTCATCCCACTCCCATTGCCACTAGGTTTCAGGAATGATTAAATCATCAAAAATTGTTTTGAAACCGTATTCGTCAGATTCTTGTTAGTATTTTCCATCTTCTAGCAAATGATCCAGCCAAAATCTGTGCTTCTCCAATCACACCATCACCTCCAAAATATCACCACTGGAAATTGATAAATTGCAGCACTTTGCAGAACACAGCAGAGCCCCTTTCAAATCTCATCTTGGGAGATGAAGTATTTCTGGCCAAGTGTTACAGTGCTCATACAAAGACTACAAAATACCCTGGTAGTCAGACATTCCCAACCTCTGCACAAGAATCTGACTGGAACCACAGCTGGGGAAAAGCAACTAAGAGGCCAATGGAGCTAAAAAGGGGTGCCTGGGAGTGGCACAGAGAAACTGGGACTGGGACAACAGCAACTGGCCAAAGGCTGGGGTCTTTACTGGGTAGGATACCCCATGTCTTCTCAGACTGAACAGATTCAGAGCACAAACACCTGCTAATATAATGCCAACATTGCCAAAAGCCATTTTAACCATCAGTTAAAAACAACCAGTTTGATCACCAGCTTTGAAGGCTGAGATATGAAATTACAAAAATTCCTCTGGGAAATCAAAAAAACCACTTTGCGACCCAATTCCGTATTTGCCCACAGCACGCCAACCACTGGGTAGAATGAACTCTCAACTGTGGAGTTATTAACATTCAAATTATTGCTTACAGCATGACTCATTATTGTCAGTTACAACCCAGTCTACAACAAAAAATTCTGCTAACCAGTGCTACAGGTACTGGCAGAACTACTTTTATCCTGGAGCCTGGTGTACACACACATGGGTATCAGTGTGATATTTGTGTCAGAATGGGGAAATGCAACATTTTGAAGAATTTTTCTCCTGTAGTCTGTGAAAGAAGCTCCCTCCTGCAGCAAAAGCCAGTTTTGGAAGGAGTGAAGGGACTGAATGGCAAACAGACAGAACCAGAAAGAATCTAAAATCCTCTGCCTGCTTTTGCTAGCAATGGCAGCAAGGTGGAAGGGAAGGAAGGCCCCTGACACGGCTTGGGCAGCCCCCACAATGGAGCTGTTGACACCTGCATGCAGGGGCAGACTGCACATTTCATTCCACAGATGGGTGAGCAGAAGTGTTCCAACAGCCAGGAGGAAGAGACAGAAGTCACATGGAAAAGTGGACTCAGAAGCCCCTGCTTCTCCTTGAAGCAAATCTTATGTATGGCCATAAACTAAAGCACAAGAAGTTCCACCTCAACATGAGGAAAAACTTCTTTACATTGATGGTGGCAGAGCACTGAAACAGCTGCCCAGGGAGGGCATGAAGTCTCCCCCTTGGAGATATTCCAGCCCCACCTGGACACATTTCTGTGTCACCTGCTCCAGATGACCCTGCCATGGCATGGGGGTTGGACTGGATGATCTGCAGAGCTCCCTTCCAACCCCAGCTGTTCTGTCATTCTGTGATTACCTTGTGCTTACATGTACAGGGGACACAAATATTTGCTTCCCATGCTACTTAATTTCCAGCACTCAGGAGGCTCTCAAGCTTTTGTCTCTTAGCCAAGCCACTCACAGGCTATTCTCACCTTGTGATTCCAGGAAGTCTTGTTCCACTGCCAGATTCCCCCTAAGTTCACACCGTCATTTATTTGGGTTCCACCCCCCCATCTTCTCTTTGAGTGCAACAAATGCAAAACTTTGTGAACACCTCCAGCTTCCCCTGAGCCTCTGCCTCATCCTTCCACCCACAAGTGTGGCTCCCCAAGGCCCCCCAGCACCCCCTCTGTTCTCACAGGCTCTTGGTGTCACCTCTGCCCTGTGGCCAGGGCTCCGGTTCACTGCATTTCTTGGAACTGCAGCTGCACAAAGCAGCGCGAGCCCAGCACCCAAACCACAGAGGCTGCACAGCTGCAGCCCGGGCAGAAGCAGCGCAGGCTCAGCCGGGTTCCAGCCCCGGGACAGCCGGGAGGAGGCAGCAGAGATTCCTGGGCTCAAGGGTGGCTGCAGAGCCGAGCTCAGGGACAGAGCTGAGGGGACCCCCTGCTGCAGCCCAGCACTGGGGAATGACCCATCATATGTTTCTGCCATCAAAAGGGACAAACTAAATAAACCAAGAGGAAGTGAGGAACGGGAAAGGCAAGGCTGGAAGTCACAAACTCCGACTGTGCTCCCTACAAGCACCCTTTTCCCATGCCCCAGGGGATAGCAGGGAAGACAAGGTTCCAGGGGTAAGAGCCAGGGTGGCAGGAGACTCTAAATTCCCAGGTCAGTCAACTGGACAAGGAAAGCAAAAAACCCAGGAAAATCCTGGTAACCATCTCTCTGCTCTTGCACACTTCCTGGGAATGTTTTACTTATCTGTGTGCTTTCCAGAAACTCCTGTTCTAAGAATCCAGGACTTTCCATAGAACCTGATCTGACATTAACCCAATCACTCCTCCCCTCTTGTTTGTCCACTCGGCCGCCAATCAGCAGATGACAAACACCAGGAAGCCAAGCTGGAAACCCAACTCCATGGCAATGGCCCTAGAAGATTCCTGCCCCGCTTCCAAAACCAAGCCACCAAGCCAGCCCACTGCTTCGTGGGCAGGCAGGGGTTTTGTCCTGGGCTCTTCTGCCTGGCACCACAGTAGGAAAGAGAAAAATCACAGAATCACAGAATATTCTGAGTTGGAAGGGGCCCACATGGATCACTGAGTTCAGTTTTTAAGTGAATGGCTCGTGTAGGGATCAAACCCATGGAACTCCCACTATAAACGTATGGGAATCAAAGCACCTGAATAACTCCAGAGGAGCCACTGATCCTGAAAGAAAGGGTGGCTTTAGTAATTAGCAATGGCAGACAAACACGTCAAAGCATACCTCATACTGAGGAAGGGGTTTGGCTTTGGTCACACAGCAGCAGCTCCTGATGGGTCAGGGCACATGCCACGTGCTGCTTCATCTGCTGGAGCAGAGGCTGTGACAGCACCCAGAAATGACTTCAGCAACAGGCAGCAACCCTCATGTGCTCGTGCCCAAGAGAAATCACCACAGCTGTCACGTCTAAATTTAGCCATGCCCGAGGGGCAAGAGTGGATCCAAGTCACTGCACACTGGCCACACCTCAGGTGTCCAGCACCGAGCTCTATCCAGGCACACCTCTCCAGAAGCAACGTATTTTCTTTCTCTGCAGATACAGGTCTTGACCCCTGCCAGACACAGCACCTGGACAGATGCACTAGTCTAGCTTGCTAATCCCTGGCTCTAGTTACTTGGATGTTTGAAAAAAGCTTAGGGGAGGAAATGGATTTTTCCCCCCTCACGTGGGAATCTCTGAGTCCCATCTGTTACAGCCATTTCACAGCTTGTTTTTCTCCAGTTCTAGTCCTACATCCTGCTTTCACTGCTGATGAGCTACAGGACTCAGAGGAAACACATGGAAACACATGGAAACAGGAGTTTCTTTCAATCACAACAGGGAGATTAAAACCCCCCAAAAATACAGGCATTAACAACAGAGAGATCTGTGAGAACATATTAGAAAAGTCTATATAAGTTAACCTGGGGGACAGGTTTGTGCATGACTTAAAAGAACAGCTGCTACTTTCCCTGCCTTCAGCACAAATTTTAGCTTTAAATTTCCATTTTTTAGTCTGTCCTGAAAATCACCAACTTGGAAGTAATTATCTGCACTAGCAGAGTCTAGTTTTCTTGCATAGGAAGCCAGCAGAAACTACCACCACAGTTCATCTTGGCCAGTCAGTCAGGAACAACCCTGTTTCTTCCATCATTTCCTTTTGGACAAGAAGAAATCTGTCGGGGGAAAACATTCTGTCCTGGTTTTCAAATGGCCAGCAATAGACCCTTGCTATGCTGTTTCAGCATTTAATTACACTCTCTGTTGAGATGTGCACCTTTTCTTCTGGCCTGCATTTATAGTGCTTATTATACACTCGTCTATGAAACCAGGGAGACTTCAGTTTTCAAATTTCTGCTGTGCCAGATAATTTACCCCTAAGATTGTCTTTGATGAGCTAGACAGTCTTTAACAAGGCAGACTTTTTCAACCTGTTAATTCACATACTGTTTTTTCTCCAAATTTAATTTTCCACTTCTTCCTCAAGCAGTCAGTAGCATAACTGGATGTAATAGCTCTGCAGCTACTCCCCTACTGCAATACTCATTATTTAATGCTGCTATGTGCACATGGCACTCCCTTGTCCCACAGGCAAGGATCCCATCAGCCCACTGGGCAGCAGAAAGTGGGTGCTCCTGGTCAGCCAATATCCCCAAGATACTGCAGATCCCATATCTTTCTCCAAGCCCTTCTGGCAGCACAAGTGCCTCAGCCACGAGGCACAGGCTGCTCTGTTTGTCTCTCTCTAGATGATCCTATTGAACACTTGTGCCTAGCTCAAAGGGCAATTCCAATCTGCAGCAACAACAGCCTCCCTTCGTGATTTCCATTCCCCAGCTTCTGTGCCACAGCCCACTTGCAGAAAATATTGTTCTCCTCCAACACATTGATGAAGTACTGCCTGTCATACGGGCAAAATCTGGTCCATGAGGCCACAACAGCAATGCTCCATCTTTAGCACACTTGCTTACAGCTATATTTTGACAGAAAGCAGTTTATTTTTGATTTAATAAATAATGCTCTACTGCATTTATGTTTAATATACCTTGTACAAGTGTATGCATATTTCAAGAAAGAATCTTAAGCTATGTCAAGACAGGGCACTATTAGCCTTCTCACTTCCCAGACTGGGAAGCCCATTACATAGAAAGGGGAAGCAGCCTTCCCTTGAAGAGACAATTGCTCAGAGGCAAAACTATGAAAAAAAAGTCAATCTCCTGACTCTTGATTAATGACTGTACTTGCTAGACAGTTTGACCTTTACACCTTTCCAAGAAGTATCCATCTGTGGTAAAGAAATTAGGGAAATGAAAGGACATTTCTGCATCAAAGGCTTCATTTCAGCACTGATTGGAACAGAAAATATGTCACTGCTTTCACATAAAGCACTGGAGAGAGAAAGGGCCCACCTTGCAATCTGTTTATTTGCATATACAGGTCAGGAAGGGAAAATTCTCCCTTCTCTGTGTGCTGGACCTTCTTGAAAGGTTAATGATTATGTTTAGCTAGAAGTTAAACTCCATGAAAGGTTTCTCTGAGCCAATCTTTGACTCAAGTGCTTTCATAGAACACCCCACACAATGAATGCCATTCCACAGGCAGGTGCAAGTAAACACCATTGACTTCAGGTTTCGAGCATGTTATTGTGGGAAAGAAACAACCTATTTTGGGAAACAAGCAAAAGACCTTAAAAATCACAGGTGGAAAAAGAATAGACAGAAACATAACTAAAAATTACAAATGCTGTAGTGAATGATTTAAGTGTTATACAGTAAAAAATTAAAGGTTTTCCTTCATGTTTAAATGAGCAGGCAGCACCGGAAGCACCTTTCCCACCTACAATACAAGATTTGCTGTCACATGATGCCAGGGAGGTTAGACACAGACAGACTCCAAAGAGGATTAAACAAATCAGTGGGGGACGGATCCATCAGCAATTATGAAGCAGGACGGCCCAAATCCAGCTTTGGCTAAGAACAGTCCTTAACTGCTGACCTTCAAGAGAAGAAGGGACCCTTCCAAACCCACCTTTTCTCTTGTCATTTTGCTCCCACCATCTGCTAGGAGCTGCGAGGCACAAAAGATGGCCACTTTTGTTTCCACTGAACAACTAAGCCTTCTCAGAGCCACCAGAAATCCTGGGATACCGGCCGGGGAAGCGAACCGCCGGAGCCCGGCGAGCCTGAGCCTGGAGCGCCCTCTGGGGGTGCCCGGCGGGAGCGCCGCGTGTCCCGCACCACTCCCGCGGGGGCCGGGACCAGCCCGACCCTTCCCAAAGGATCACAGAGCCTGCAGGCACCTGGACGAAACAGGAATGACATAGCCATGGCTGGCTGAATTCTCCTCCTCTTTGGCCGATTTCTCCCAAAGCAAGGCCTTCTAAAATTTTAGAAGTTCAAAAAAATACTTGCTTTGGGAAAAGGTCTTTCTTCTCCATTGATGGTGAGGGAGCAGTGCCGAGACAGCGATGCCTCGACATGACAATAATGATCACCTAACAAAGATAATTCATCGTGCACACCCCATAACTTTGGTCCAAACATTCCCCAGTGCAGAAGCCTGGCTCTGGTGCCACAGGAGAAAAGCTGGGAGGATGCCAGGTTCTAAAGACCCTCACAAACCCACTCAGCACTCGCAGCAGCCAGTCCAAAACTTTCCTCCCAGCAGGCCAGAGCTTAAACAGGACCTGCTAGTTCCCTACTTTTGGCTGCCTGATCCCTCCCCATCTGGATTCCCATGGAGCAGAAGAACGAAGCCACATGTGCTGAAAAAATATTACCAGAGGAAGAGAACAGGAGAGGGCTCAGCTACCAGAGAGAACGAAACAGACGACACGGGGTCAAATTTCACACAGGACAGAACTAAGCAGACAAGGGAGCTCCTCTCCCTGCGTGTGTCTCTGTCCCCAGGCCTGAAACAATGCTCGTGGTTTGGGTCATGCTGTGTTTAATTCCATGCCATTACCAAGGCGCTGGGAGCAAGAGTCATAACCCTTCTGTTGCAACCAGAGAACAACACGTGTGTCATAAACATGGCTCCCCTTCTTCTCAGACTCGAATCAACACACAGGAGCACCTGCAGAAGCTACATACATAAAACTGGGAAGCAAATTGCACTAATGAGACAGTTTAGGGAGTCACATTTTCTCAGCCAAAAACAAGACACGTGGCTCGTGTGTGCAGTCATAGATAAACTTGAACCTGGGATAACAATTAACTGCTTCCTAAAGAACAAGGATTATTTACAGAAATTATTTGGTGAAAAGTTTCAGCACTACTAGTTTTAAGAATACCACAGACAAGTTCTAAACAAAAGGAAAGAAACAGATGCAATTAAGTTCAACATTTCTTAAAGCTGGTATTTACACTGCAGGTTTCACATCCAGTGAAGGCTGAAAAGAATTACTCTGATGAAACAAAACATAGACAAACTCCAACCCAAACACATCGCACAAAGCTCCCAGTCAGAGATGACCAACCTTTCCTCCCAGCAGAAGGAAAGGATCTGGACACCACTTTGTGCACAGGTTACACACAGGACACGGTTCCTGGAAGCAGCACCTGTCTACAGCCGTGTCCTGCCAGGTGCTGCTGAATAGCTGGATCTTGTCCCCGTGGCTCCTCCTGTCACAGGAACCTCCCCAGCACATCACAAGCAAACTCTCTGTTGCCCACAGAGCTCCATTCCTGAATCATTATCATAAACTTCTGGTCTTCTGTAAAAATGTGCCTTCATAATAAGTTAAGTGGCACAACAAATAAAGTTTTGCCAGAGACAAGGTTTGGGTTAAGCTGTTTACACTCCATTTTTGCACCAGGGTATGTTAAGTGGTTTCAAACACAGCACTGCACTCCAGTTTGGGCCAGCAGAGATGCTTTTACCAAAATCAGGCATGTGGGCTCAATTAACAACATTCTCAAGCATTGGCCAGCCCAGCTTCCACTCCACACAATAGGCTTTTGTTTGGAGCCTGGCACTGCATGGGGACAACCAGAGCACAGCTCCAGAGGAAGCCTCACCAGCAGATATTTTGACTTGTAGAACATGCAAGTTCTCCCTGATTTTATTGCTCCCATTGCATCCATGAACTAATTGGGATTTGAAGGTTGGAAATACTCTCTTGATTCATCCAGAGCAGAAATACTGTTGACAATAACAAAGCCAACCATAGCTGGCTCCAACTGGCAAAACCATTCCTTGGAGCTCCATCTCCAAACTCAATCACCACAGAGTGATCAACCCAGAGCTGGCAGAGAGCTCCCAACTTCTCTGGACACAAGTGTCAGCACTACGATTTAGAGCCCAGCAGATTCTCCATGTGGTGCTGCTGATACCCCACACCAAACCAAGACTCTGGTTCTAAATATTCTTCTACAGGCTGACTTGAGATGATGTCTATGTTGTAGCTGTGCTGATTCCCACTAAATGCTCTGGAACCCTCTCATGGATTTCAGTAGCACCCTTTTCCTCAAAGGGCACAACAGAAGCACAGGTTGTCTTTGTCTTTTAATTTTTGTTTAACTTTTGCACATTACAACAGGCAAACAATTGAAGAAATGACTACTGGACTGAAACAGGTTTAAGCTTCTGTGACTCATAAATGGACAAGGTAAGAAGACCACTTCATCTCCAAAAGTTAACACAGGCTCCAAAAGAAAACAAAATCTCAGAAGTTGAAAATACCCAAACCAATCCAAAACAAAAACAAAAACAAAAAAAACCCACCTCGCAAATCCTAAGCCCTCCTGAGGACTAGTAAACAGAAAGTTTCCTTGCTAGGACGGCCCACGTGCTGAAAGTGAAAGCTAAGCTACTTCAGGGCACCATGTAGATCTTATGCCCTTCCATGGCAGTAGGAACGCTGGGGAACACAGAGTTTTAACTTGGTCATGTATGGCTGTCCTTCGCATTCTTATGACTGACAGTCACATTTAATTCCAGCCCAGGTCAGAAGTTAGCTTTCAGTTTCCTGTATTTGTCCAGAAACCACCATGGAGCCATGAGACCGATGGCGGGTGCCATTTCCTACCAGCCAGCACATGGACACTCAGGCTCTCTGGATTCCATCACTGTTTTCCTGCTACTGCAGGGTTCTGCTGGCAGCCTCTGGACAATGTTTAGATTCCTGTATGCACTAAGACATTGGGATATAGCAGTAGAGGTTTTGAACTTCTCAGGAGTCCTCACTATAGCAGAACTAAGGAAAGCAAAGCCACGTCCTTCCATCAATGGCAAATTATTTCTGTGTAATTAAGGGATACACCAGCTTGCAACATCCCTCCTTCTGAGGCAGGAGGCAAAGGTCACCAGCATCAGTTGCGGGTCACAAGCTTTGAATCACCCCCATTGTAAAAGGAGTGATCTGATTTCCTCACCACTGCAGCCCCACAACATACAGGATGCCTTCACAGCAGTGCTCTGACTGTATCGTGTCATGTAACTCACGCATCCAAGCCCGCCCCCACCACATTCCCCACATTCATACCTCTGTTTCAGGCCGTGGAATAAACACTGGGGGTCTCATCTTCAGAGTCAGGTCCTGGAAGTCCCACTCTCCAAGCACGTACTGCACTGGCATCCTGCAGCAGGCAAAAGGAGCGAGAATGCTTTGGGACTGCACTGGGTGACCAGAGGCGCTCTCATGCCATGCTTACCTCACTGCTAACCACACTCCCCTGCTGAGAACTGCATGAGCAATCTGCATGTGCACGCCGAGGGAGGGGGGGAGCTCCCTTCCCACAGCCCAGCTTGTTATCAAGCACTGGAATTGGGAACTACAGGTCAGTCAGCCTCACCTCGATACTGCAGAAAGTGATGGAACAAAGAGTCCGCGAGGCTGTGTCCAAACATGCCAAGTGCAGGAAGGTGATTGGAAGTAGTCAGCATGGATTTACAGAGTGGAAATAATTCCTGAGTGACCCAATAGTCACCCATGACACAATGACCAGCTCGTGCATCAAAACCACGTATCTTGACTTTCCCAAGGGTTCTGACACTGTCTCCCATAACATCCTCATATCCAAGCTGAAGAAGTACTGACTGGATAAAAGAGGTGGCCTGAAAACTGACTGAACTGTCAGGCTCAGAGGGCTGATTTCAGCAGCACAAGGCTCAGCTGAAGGCTGATCACTAGTGGAGTACCCTGGGATCAACATCCTGTAACATCTTAATGATCTGGGTGAAGGGACAGGGAGCACCCTTGGCATGCCTGCAGTCACAGACAATTAACTGGGAGGAGTAGTTAACCAACCAGATGGGTGTGCAACTTTTCAGAGAGACCTCTGGAGAAATGGGCTGACAAGATCTCATAAAATTCAGCAAGCAGTAGTATGAAGTCATATAAACTGGGAATATATATAATAATTTATACTGGAGGAATAACCCCATGCACCAGTACAGGCTGGGGCCTGACCAGCTGGACAGTGGCCTCGCAGGTGGACGAGTTGTGCCTCTCTCGAATCACCATGAGAGACCACCACAGCACAGTTACTTGACATCTGAGCTGCCTTCTCTCTGCTGCCATTCTCCTGGCTGCTTTCAGGCTGTCCCTTCAAAGGAACAAGAGGATGCTCCTACCTTTGTAGCCGCTTGTTGCTCAGCTGCTGGATTTGCTCCTGCTGCACTGCTGTAAGCGGAGTGTGGAGGCTTTTGGAATCCAGGCTCTGAAACTGAAGACAAAGTCACTTTAAAATCTGCCCACTCGTGCCATTTGGGGGTCCTCTGCCACCCTGACAAGGGCATCCTCCAGAGTGACACAGGATGCTGACAAACACAATTGCCTGGGACTGCTGGAAACCAGCTGGAAAGGGATCAAAAGAACCTATCTGCATGTTTAGAAACAAACCTTCACAATTGTTCTTCTGCTACTTTCTGGGGTTCGCAAGAAGAAGTAAAATTAAGAATCACTTCATCAGGCAAGTCAGGGTGGGTGTTTATGTTACACTTCAGTGTCTGAAAAGGAGAGCATTGAAGAGACCCCTGAGTGTTCTACTGGCAATAATAAACTACACCTCACCCTCTCTGCCATCTAAGGGAGGATAAGCTTTTCTACTCCCTCTAAATGAGACAAAAAGGTGAGAGATTCAATCAAAATGAAAAAGTGAGAAGCACACACAGACCTTATTCTTTTCCTATTACTTAACTGTTTTTGCTCCTAGGACAAATGACACGATATATTGACTGGATTCTCGTGCTTCGGGGATCCCGTTTGTCTCAAACACCTTCTGCCAGTAGCTGACCATATCAGTGGCAGTCACGAGCCCAGGTGACAGTCCTCTTGCACTGCAGCTCTGTCTCAGAGATGACTGCTTTGGACTGAGGACAGCACCTTTACTTGGACTCAATCGCCCTGCCACATGCTGAGGTGGGAGGCTCAACAACTTCCTGAGCAGTGGATGGGTGAGGCATCTCATTGTGGTGAAGTTTCTGGCTTCCACACGTGTTCCTGGTTGCCACCTGCTGATGTGTCAGTGCTGAGATTCACCTGGTGCTACCACAAGTCACTGGCTGAGCACCAGCTGAGCACAGTCAATGGGTTCTCCACAGGGCAGCATTTGCAGCTCTTCTAGGCTAGGAAACAAGGCAAGAGAACAGCCTGAATCCCTTGGGCTACCAAATCACAGGTTCCCCTCTGACAGAATGCAGACCTCTTGCCCTAACCCCAGCCCACAAGCACAAAACCAATTACTCACACCCTACGAGGAACACAGGACTACCCCCAAATAAGACTCATGTGACAGCCAACCAGCTCAGCCACCGCAACCCACTTCTTCCCAGAGCAGCCCATCTGCAGAGGTCAGAGGCCAGTCCGTGCCCACGGCAGGGCAGAAGCGAGCTGCCCACACACAGGCACAGCTCTCCTGCCTGTCCTTGGTCCCAGAGAGCCACTGACACACCAACCTCCAGCTCCAGCCCTTGGCTCTCCACCCCACAGGTGGGTCACCCTGGCTTCCCTGTAGGAAGACCTTCAGTCTCTCCTAGATTCTTTCTTTTATTCCTCTCTCTGTTCATAAACCACAAGTCCTAGGTTGGCAGGGATGCTCACAGAAGACCTGGACTTCATGGATCAAGAGTCTTTCACACTGTCACCATCCCCAGAGGGCAAACAAGGGGGCACAGAGCCAGAGCTGAGCTGCTAAGAGCAGAGGAAGGAGAAAACTTCACAAAGTAGCAGAGGGAAGAGAAACACTTGAAAGATGGAAAGGCCAGAAAGGGCAAACCCTGCCAGAGGGAAGTCGGTCTCTTAAAGGAGAGAAGAGGCAGAGCCAGACAGAGGGGGAATAAAAACAAACAAGATGACTGCAGGAGACAAAGGAAATGAAACCTTACAAAACAGCTGTTGCATATCACACTTGGAACTGTGGGAGACAAACAGAACAACAAGCACATTTTCCTGCTGTGATCCATCAGAAATGAGGGCCCCCCTCCTTTCTGACTCACAGTCCCTGGAGCAACTATGGCTTTCCCTGAGCACCCATTCCCATTCCTCTATTGGTGGCTGCTTTCCAACACTGTCTCAGAGAGGCCACAACCTCCTCTACTCCAATTCCTCCAAAAAATCACCACACAAACAACTAAATACCTCTCCTGAGCAGCTGGCAGCTGCCCCCTAGGAATGCTGGTGCAGGGAGAGCCGGGGAGACCAGCTCAGCTCCAGCCTGGCAGATGCTGGCACCACAGTCCTGCAGCAGCCCTGCTCCATGGGGCGCCTGTCCTGCTCCTGCTGCCCAGGGAAACCCTGGAACAGTCAGGCCTCCACCACCCTCCTTCGTAAAATCAAACCAAACACAGCCCAGGGAAGCAGCAGAAAGAATATCCTGCAGCAAAGATCTCCAGACTGTTTTACCTGCTACCTCCTGGCAAAGGGGAGGATGCTCTAAGAGTCCAAGGATTCCCTTCTTACCATCTGCATTATTCTCAGCGAGAGACAAACAGCCCCCATGAAAACTTGCCTTTATGTTAAGCCTGTCAGCTATAGTATTTATTCGGGAAGCTTCCCACTCCAAGGCCCTGTTTACTGCTTCAAGAGAAACACTAAAGGAATAAAATATTAACAACCATTAGTGTTGTTAAGGAGGCAGAGAAGACCTTAATTGGCCGTGGTTGAAACAATTTTCACAGAATCCCAGAATCGCTGGGGTTAGAAGGGACCTTTGGAGATCATCCAGTCCAACTTCCCGACCAAGGCAGGTGACAAAGGAACACGGCCAGGTGGTTTAGAATGTCTCCAGAGAGGGAGAGTCCATGACCCCCCAGAGCAGCCTATTCCACCGCTCTGCCACCCTCAGTGTAAAGACATTCTTCTTAATGCTGAGGTGAAACTTCTTGTGTTTTACTTTATGGCCATTACTCCTCATCCCGTTGCTGAGCACCATCCTCTTGACAACCTCCTTTGAGGTATTTATATGCATTCATGAGATCCCCTCTCCCCTCTCCCTTCTCTGGACTAAACAGGCCCAACTCCTGCAGTCTCTCCTCATAAGACACATACTCCAGACCCTTCATCATCTTTGTTGCCCTCTGCTGGACCCTCTCCAGTGGCTCCTTGACTTGTCTCTCTTAATAAAGGAGATCAGCTACTGACGTGAAGTCTCTGCATACTACTTCTTGGTACAAGTACCTGTCTGCACACAGGTAAGGAGCAGATTTTCCTTCCCTCCTGCAGTTCCGTGGTTTGGTCCTTTCAGCCCCAGCTCCCACTCCCTGCAGCCTCACACGTGCACAGGTGGCTGTGGGAAGGCCCGGCCACTCGCACTCTCGGCCCTGCCCCACTCACAGGCTTCAGCAAGGGCTGGAGCTCGCTCTGTCCAAGTCCCGTTCCAGCTGCTGTCAGTGTCCGGCTGAGCCAGCGCCGAGACCGCATCGGGGAGGGCAG